>CAICTM010000012.1:0-203817 GCA_903772945.1 Seminavis robusta
AGAACGTGGTGTTCTGGCTCAGTTCAGCGTCCGGAGAAGAAGTGTATCCAACGCAATAGGCTTGTTTTCCTATATATCGACTCGTAAATTGTGTTTTTGGTAACGTCTGTCGAACTCTGATGATTGTATCGACTTCTTCTTCAAATTCACAAGGTTCGCTAGCTACACCCTCGAGGTACCACCGGAACGTGGTGTTCTGGCTCAGTTCAGCGTCCGAAGAAGAAGTGTATCCAACGCGCTAGGCTGGTTTTTCCTATATATCGACTCGTGAATTGTGTTTTTGGTAACGTCTATCGACTCTGATGATTGTATCGACTTCTTCTCAAATTCACAAGGTTTGCTGGCTACACCCTCGAGGTACCACCGGAACGTGGTTCTGGCCAGTTCAGCGTCCGAGAGAAGTTATCCACGCGCATAGGCTGGTTTTTCCTATATATCGATTCTGAATTGTGTTTTGGTAACGTCTATCGAACTCTGATGATTGTATCGACTTCTTCTTCAAATTCACAAGGTTCGCTAGCTACACCCTCGAGGTACCACCGGAACGTGGTGTTCTGGCTCAAGTCAGCGTCCGAAGAAGAAGTGTATCCAACGCGCATAGGCTGGTTTTCCTATATATCGACTCGTGATTGGTTTTTGGTAACGTCTATTGAACCTGATGATTGTACGACTTCTGTTCAAATTCCAAGGTTTGCTGGCTACACCCGGGTACCGCCGGAACGTAATGTTCTGGCTCAGTTCAGCGTCCGAAGGAAGTGTATCGACTTCTTCTTCAAATTCAAAAGGTTGCTGGCTCACCCTTCGCGTCCGACAGAAGTGTATCCAATGCGCATAGGCTGGTTTTTCCTATATATCGACTCGTGAATTGTGTTTTTGGTAACGTTATCGAACTCTGATGATTGTATCGACTTCTTCTTCATATTCACAAGGTTTGCTGGCTACACCCTCGAGGTACCACCGGAACGTGATGTTCTGGCCCAGTTCAGCGTCCGAAGAGAAGTGTATCCAACGCGCATAGGCTGGTTTTTCCTATATATCGATTTCGTGAATTGTGTTTTAACGTCTATCGAACTCTGATGATGTATCGACTTCTTCTTCAAATTCACAAGGTTCGCTAGCTACACCTCGAGGTACCACCGGAACGTGGTGTTCTGGCTCAAGTCAGCGTCCGAGAGAAGTGTATCCAACGCGCATAGGCTGGTTTTCCTATATATCGACTCGTGAATTGTGTTTTGGTAACGTCTATTGAACCTGATGATTGTATCGACTTCTGTTTCAAATTCACAAGGTTTGCTGGCTACACCCTGAGGTACCGCCGGAACGTATGTTCTGCTCAGTTCAGCGTCCGAAGGAGAGTGTATCGATCTTCTTCAAATTCAAAAGGTTTGCTGGCTACACCCTTCAGCGTCCGAAGAAGAAGTGTATCCAATGCGCATAGGCTGGTTTTTCCTATATATCGACTCGTGAATTGTGTTTTTTGGTAACGTCTTATTGAACCCTGATGATTGTATCGACTTCTTCTTCAAATTCCAAGGTTCGCTAGCTACACCTCGAGGTACCACCGAACGTGGTGTTCTGGCTCAGTTCAGCGTCCGGAGAAGAAGTGTATCCAACGCGCATAGGCTGGTTTTTCCATTAATATCGACTCGTGAATTGTGTTTTGGTAACGTCTGTCGAACTCTGATGATTGTATCGACTTCTTCTTCAAATTCACAAGGTTCGCTAGCTACACCCTCGAGGTACCACCGGAACGTGGTTTCTGGCTCAGTTCAGCGTCCGGAGAAGAAGTGTATCCAACGCGCATAGGCTGGTTTTTCCTATATATCGACTCGTGAATTGTGTTTTTGGTAACGTCTATTGAACCTGATGATTGTATTCGACTTCTTTTCAAATTCACAAGGTTTGCTGGCTACACCCTGGAGTACCGCCGGAACGTGATGTTTTGCTCAGTTCAGCGTCCGAAGGAGTGTATCGACTTCTTCTTCAAATTCAAAGGTTTGCTGGCTACACCCTTCAGCGTCCGAAGAAGAAGTATCCAACGCGCTAGGCTGGTTTTTCCTATATATCGACTCGTGAATTGTGTTTTGGTATCATCGTCTATCGACCTGATGATTGTATCGACTTCTTCTTCAAATTCACAAGGTTCGCTGGCTACACCCTCGAGGTACCACCGGAACGTGATGTTCTGGCTCAGTTCAGGCGTCCGAAGAAGAAGTGTATTCGACTTCTTCTTCAAATTCACAAGGTTTGCTGGCTACACCCTCGAGGTACCACCGGAACGTGATGTTCTGGCTCAGTTCAGTGTCCGAAGGAGAAGTGTATCCACGCGCATAGGTGTTTTTCCTATTATATCGACTTGTGAATTGTGTTTTTGGTTCGTCTGTCTAACCCTGATGATTGTATCGACTTCTTCTTCAAGTTCACAAGGTTCGCTAGCTACACCTTCGAGGTACCACCGGAACGTGGTGTTCTGGCTCAGTTCAGCTTCCCGAGAAGAAGTGTATCCAACGCGCATAGGCTGGTTTTTCCTATATATTGACTCGTGAATTGTGTTTTGGTAACGTCTATCGAACCCTGATGATTGTATCGACTTCTTCTTCAAATTCACAAGGTTTGCTAGCTACACCCTCGAGGTACCACCGGAACGTGGTGTTCTGGCTCAGGTTCAGCGTCCGAAGGAGAAGTGTACCAACGCATAGGCTGGTTTTTCCTATATATCGATCGTGAATTGTGTTTTTGGTAACGTCTGTCGAACCCTGATGATTGTATCGACTTCTTCTTCAAATTCACAAGGTTCGCTAGCACACCCTCGAGGTCCACCGGAACGTGGTGTTCTGGCTCAGTTCAGCGTCCGGAGAAGAAGTGTATCCAACGCGCATAGGCTGGTTTTTCCTATATATCGATTCGTGAATTGTGTTTTTGGTAACGTCTATCGAACCTGATATTGTATCGACTTCTTCTTCATATTCACAAGGTTTGCTGGCTACACCCTCGAGGTACCACCGGAACGTGTGTTCTGGCTCAGTTCAGCGTCCGAAGGAGAAGTGTATCCAACGCGCATAGGCTGGTTTTTCCTATATATCACTAGTGTCGACTCGTGAATTGTGTTTTTGGTAACGTCTATCGAACCCTGATGATTGTATCGACTTCTTCTTCAAATTCACAAGGTTTGCTGGCTACACCCTCGAGGTACCGCCGGAACGTGATGTTCTGGCTCAGTTCAGCGTCCGAAGGAGAAGTGTATCGACTTCTTCTTCAAATTCACAAGGTTTGCTGGCTACACCCTCGAGGTACCACCTGTCGAGGATAGGCACCAGTGCTATTTGTAGTACGTTTTCTTACTCTTTTATTAAATTAGCTCACAATTGTCCACCTGGACAATTTGCTAGCAAATTAGAAACAGGTGTGGTGGCACCAACCACCATGGCCAGCTGCTGCTGGGCAGCATGGCAACAGGAGCAGAGTAGAGTAGAGTACTCCCATGGATGGGAGACTGCAATGCAACAACAGAAAGAGACAGGAAAAGCACCATTTTGAGCCAAAAAGTGAGACCTCCATTTTCAATCTTCCAACATACTACGGCGACTTCTCCTTCCCTTCCAGCCGTACCTCCTGCGCAAAACACTCCTCCAGCTTCAACTTCCTCATTGTCACGAAACAGTACAGTAACTTACAGCATAAGCGAAAGCGCTCCACCTCCATGGTGAAACAGGCAACAACAAAGAAAGCGCCCTTCCATCATCGTTCTTCCATGCTCTTCCATAAGTGACCTCCATTGACACACCCGAAGCAGCTGTCAACCTCCGTACAGTATCCTCCATACAAAACAAGTGACGTTTCGGCTGGTACATTGACTGGTTCCTACAGGTACAGTATCTCCTATACCGAATTGCTGACTGGTTACTTTACTGGTAAGAATGTACAAGCGGTACCCAGTGATTTAACGATTTTCAGTCTTGCGGGACGTTTTGAGAGGGTTCTGGTGATGTTCCGTGATGTTTTGTGACGTTCCG
Organism: Seminavis robusta; assembly: GCA_903772945.1. Classification (NCBI taxonomy): domain Eukaryota; phylum Bacillariophyta; class Bacillariophyceae; order Naviculales; family Naviculaceae; genus Seminavis; species Seminavis robusta. The sequence goes on from CAICTM010000012.1 coordinate 4,014, forward strand.
CGACCCTCAGAAGGCTCCAGTGAGAACCCAAAGGTCACCTCCACGTTAATTCCTACATGACACCAGTACTGAACAAGATCTATTGGTATCTTTCCTTTTCCAAACTCCTCCTCGAGTCAACTTCCTTCCTCTCATAAATCTAAATTCCAGGATACCAAACAGGACTTATTGTTGAGTCGCCCCAGGACACTGCCTCTATTTATAAGCGAATTGTCCACCGGCAACTAAAGACTATAGGCCCTCTGACACTTAATTCTTCTTTAAGGCAACTATCTTCTAACCGATGCGACTCCTGTGCAGCTTCGAAAACGATTACCGGTACGCATACCTTGACCGCAACTTCTACCTCTCGCGCGACTGCAAAGGCAAGAAGATCAGAACCAAGGTAAAGTTTACGACCAAGTCTAGCGAGTACGACCGTGACCAGCTCACCTACAAAGTGACCCGGAACACAGTGTTGGTTGTACAGTACTGCAAGTGCCCGACTTGGGAAGACAACGGATACTCGATCGCACGTCCGACAAGGACTGGGCGAAAATTCTCCCAGGAACTTTCGTCTATACAGCAGAAGTCTCACGTCCAGGACCGATTCATCGTTTTGTTTGCCCCTGATCACATCCATCGTTCGGAAAAACCCGGTGTGATTTTAAGTGACGGCCAAAATCCGGGAGTGCCCAAATATTCATTGCAGGACCGCGACGAAATTTACGGACTAGAGAACAGGTTCTACACTGGTTTGTCCCCACGAGACCTTGACGATATTGCCGTTGGATTGGCTCCAGATGTCGATTGGGTCCAGGCAGGTGAAAACCACGAACCCGAAGAACCCGAGACCGAAACCGAAGACGCTCCTGAAGAAGAAGCCCAAGAGATCGAAGTCGAAGTCAACGAATCGAATCCGGAACAGCGTCAAGTGATTGTGTATTTGCCCGATTCCGACTCTGAATAGGCATTATTGAATAACGAGAACATTAGGGTAGTATAACTTAATTCTTTTCTTCCAACCTCCAACCAACAACTTCCAAACATGGCGAGCGTGATGACTGACCGAGAAGCTCCAGTGCCATACATCCGAACAACCACCTTTAAGGCGGATGAAGTGAAGTTCGAGTATGAGCAAGCAAAGGCAAGCATAAAGAAAATCGAAAAGAAAGACCAGAATGATAAGCTTGTCGAGACGACAACTGAGACAACAACCGCAAAGGCATCTCGAAAAGTGTACCTGAAGACGTATGGACACACAAGTGAAGAAGACGCAGAACATGCCTTCGAGGCATTAGAAAAATTACAGACGGAACTCGAAGCCGAGTTCAAGGTCGTCGAGACCAACAAAGCCAATGATGCAACCCTGTTGTTTAAAGCAACAAAGAAGATCTTTACAGGACCAGCTTTGACAGAATGGAACAACATAGTGGACGTAACAAAGACAGATTGGGAAGCATACAAGACGACAATGGCGAAGTTCATGTGTACGGTAGTGCTGAAAGATGACGCGTACAATGAGCAAACAAACTACATGAGAGAAAGAATCAAGCCGATGGGTTTGACTACAAAGCAGTGGTGGCTGCGATTGCAGACGATGAATCGATACTTGAAGTTCTTTATTAAGGACATGAATGCTTTGAAACGACACTGCGGCGGCGGCGTTAACTTCAAAGACTGGTGGAACGAAGGTGGCTTAAGTGACACCGAATTGAGACGGATTGTGACAACAAGAGTCCCATTGGAATGGCAGCAGAGACTGCGTCTACAAGACATTGGACACAAATACCGAGATGAAGGGGAGATCAGCAGTATTATAGACTTCTTCACCCTATTGGAAACTAATGAACAACTAAGAAACCGCCGAGGATCGGCAAGAATGACCCCACGTGGAAGAACAATGCCTGCGCGAGGCGGCAATCAAGGATTTCGAAACAGACATGCAACAAAGAGGCCCATTCAGACAAGGATACAACCAATCAAACAGAAATAGACCGGCAGGTCCCAACCGATACCAGAATAATCATAGCCAAGGATATGGCAACAGACAAGCGCAACCTAGTAGGTACCAACCACCGCGGTATCAAGGATCCTACAACTCAGGCGGTCGAACAGGAAACTCGACGAGAGGGAATGCAGTCGGCGGACATTTCGGTGGCCAACGAAACAATCGACGACCCTTCCAAGGACAGAACAACTGGCGGCCAAGGCCAGGCGGAAACTCTGGCAATGGTGGAGGCAGAAATCAACCTCCACGACGAAGTGAAGGATACTACGCTTCACGAAGACGGAATGAAGCATTCTATCATGAACCCATGGTGGAAACAGTAGAAGAAGATGATGAAGAGTGGGAGCAAGCCGAGGATGAGCAATACCACATCAGAGAAGAACAGGACCAGGCTTACTACCAGGATGAGGCAGAAGAGCAATTGGTGGATCAATGGAACGATCAGTTCTATGTCTACGATGAAGATGACGATGGACAGGATCAGGAAGAACAGGGCTACCAATTGATGGATGATGACAACAACTATGATTGCGGCTATGGCTACCAGGGCTATGGTCGCGAGCATTTTTAGCCAGGAAGAAGAGCTAGAAGATGATCAACTTAGCGACGATGACTCCATTGCTTCGACAGAGGACCAACAATCGATACCCTCTACAGTGGTGATCATTGCGATACATAACAAGAAGACGGGACGCCAAGAACTATTCCGCGTTCTCTTAGACACCGGTACCAACCGATGCATGGCAACTACAGCGGCGATTGATCGTGCTGGCCTGACACTTAGGAACAATCGGGAGCACAAGTATCACACGGCTGCTGGCGTGTTTAGCACCAAGCACTCTGCACGGATTCGAGCACATCGCATTCTGGAACTCAACAGCCGAAGAGTTCTGCAGAATTTGAAAGTGCAAGTGACGGAAGGCAAATTAGGAATGTATGACTTTATATTTGGACGTGACTACATGAACCGTTATGGAATTGACCTACTCTTCAGTGAACAAGTCATCCGATGGGACGGAATGCGGATGGCAATGAAGAACATAGAGGAAACCAAAACCGACATTGATCGACTGGAGAATGAGATCAATCTAATCGATGAAGATCCAAGCTCGGTGATCGATGAATTCTGGGAATCTCACTGTGCGCAAGACCATTGGGAATGCCACGCACAGCAGATTATGGACTCGAAGTACGACAAGCAAGACCTCCTTCGAGTTGCTAAAGACCAGGTACATCTCTCAGTAGATGAGCGCGATGCCCTACACAAGTTGTTCGCTGAATACGAAGACCTGTTTCAAGGAACACTTGGAGAATGGCCTGATGAAGAGGTGTCCGTAGAACTGACCAAAGATGCCGTGCCCTATCACTGCGGCAAGCCTATCCGGATACCACACATACACCTGGAGACCTTGAAGAAAGAAGTTCAACGCTTAGTAGACATTGGAGTACTTGAAATAGTAGACGGGGCTACAGCAGGCCCTTGGTGTGCTCCGAGCTTCATTGTCCCAAAGAAGGATGGACGAGTACGCTTCATCACGGACTACCGTGAGTTGAACAAGCGTATAAGACGGAAGCCTTGGCCAATGCCACACATCACGGACCTGATCCAGGACGTTGGTCCGTACACGTATGTGACAGCTTTGGATTTGAGTATGGGATACTACCACTTCCGTTTGGATGATGAACTGAGCGACATGTCAACGTTTATGCTACCCTTTGGACTTTACAAGTATCGGCGACTGCCGATGGGACTGAGCATAAGCCCTGATGTTTTCCAGGAACGAATGGCAAAGCTTTTTGCGGATATTCCTTTCGTACGTGTTTACATTGACGACCTGTTGATATTCTCCAACGGAACCTATGAGGATCACTTGGAGAAAGTTCGATTGGCTTTGGAGCGATTGAAGTCAAAGAACTTGGCGGTGAATGCCCTCAAGTCGTACTGGGCAGTGCAGGAAGTCGACTACTTAGGATTCCGTTTGACCCGAGAAGGAGCCAAGCCACAGGCAAAGAAGGTTTCGGCCATTATGAATATGGAGAGACCAAAGAACAAGCGAGAGCTACGAAGATTTATAGGATTGGTGAACTACTACCGATTCATGTGGAGATATCGCAGTCATGTGCTATCCCCATTGACTGAGCTGATCAGTAAGAACATGCCATTTCGATGGACTGACCGGCAACAAGTAGCTTTTGATGAGATGAAACGAATAGTCAGCAAGGAAGTTCTCTTGTCCTTTCCGGACTACAGTGAACGCTTCCAGCTCTACACCGATGCATCAGACAAGCAGATCGGTGCAGTGCTCAAGCAAGGAAAGAAGACATTGGCCTTCTTTTCGAAGAAGCTGACTGGCCCACAGAAGAACTATGGGGTCGGAGAAAAGGAAATGCTGTCGATTGTGGAAGCATTGAAAGAGTTTCGGACGATGGTCTACGGCTATCCCATCGACATCTATACCGACCACAAGAACTGGGCTTACGACAAGACCCTGCGCAATGCTCGAGTGATGCGCTGGCGTCTTTTGCTCCAAGACTATGCACCAACCATCCACTACATCAAGGGAGAAAAGAATGTGGTGGCGGATGCACTGTCTAGGATTCCATCTTCTGGAAGTGAGAAGGAGATGACCGAGGAAGAAGCTTTCGCGCTGGTGGAGGAAGCTTTCGAGATGACTCCTCGAACATGGAGGCAATTCTATCAGCCTCTAACGATTGCTGAAATTGGGCGAGCACAGAAGAATGACAAATATGTGCAAACCCTCAGGCAGCAAGCACCAGACCGTCTTGGTGAGTTCTTCGAAGACATCGGAAGAAAGAGCGGACCTGACAGGGTCATCACTGAGACAGATGCGGTAGATGGAGACCACCGCATCATTGTGCCGGCGGCATTGACTCAACGATTGATGGAGTGGTATCACACCACTCTAGTTCATCCCGGAGTGAACCGTCTGTACAATACTTTACGACACATTACACGTGGCCGAAGATGTTAGAACAGATTCGGACCTACATTAGGAGCTGTCATGCATGCCAACTAGGTAAGCGAGGAATGCGAGGTTACGGTAAGATTCCATTGAAGATCCAGAGACCGAGCCATGGAAGGACGTGGCAGTGGACCTTTCCGGACCGTGGAAAGCAACGGTGGACAACAAGGAAGTAATCTTTCATACCCTTACGATCATTGATGTTTTCACTGGATGGCCCGAGATCATTCCAATCACGACCAAGAAGAGTGAGACGATTGCGGATCTATTCATTCAGGAGTGGCTACGACGGTATCCACGACCAAGCCGAGTTATCTTTGATCAAGGTGGCGAGTTTGACTGTAGAAGTTTTCATGCTACATGTACCCGATGGTTCGTTAAGCCAGAACCAATCACTGCGAAGAATCAAGAGCGAATGCCATTGTGGAGCGAATGCACAAAGTCTTAGGAGACATGCTTCGTGTCCAGATTGCAACCAAGCACCTCAAGGAAGATCCCATCAAGGATCTGACAAGTGCGGCGGCCTATGCTATGAGAGCAACTGTCCATGGAGTGACCAAGTATTCACCATCTCAACTGGTTTACCAGAGAGATATGATTCTGAGGACTAAGATGGAGGCGGACGTCGAACGTGTTCGACAACGCAGAGAAGCAGCGATCCAAGTGAAAACACTCGAGAAACCGAAGAAGGATTGCCCATAACTACAAGAAGGGTGATCACGTTCTGATTAAGAGCAGTTCGATGGATCCGAAGATGCAACTCAACGTTGGCCCTTTCAAGGTGGTGAGTTTCAACAAAGCATCAGGAACTCTTCATATTCAGCGAAGGAACTACATCGAGCCCATCAACATTCGATTAGTGCGACCATACTTTGGAAGCACGACTCGCTGAGCTATTGCAGAGCCCCTACATGCTGGTGGCGACTGTCGAGGATAGGCACCAGTGCTATTGTAGTACGTTTTCTTAATCTTAAAATAAGCTCACAATTTGTGCACCTGGACACAAAACAACCTCAACAATTGACAAACAAAATGACAAAACCGAAAGAGTGGAGCTTTGTTGAGAGTGCAAGGAGCCAGAGCAACCATAAAAAGTAAAAGAACAAGGGCGAAACTACTAGCTAGCTAGAGCGTGAGATCATTTCGGGTACCGTACAATCGAGAAAGATGATTGTAGCATCCTCCGTCGCCGTGTCGGTAAAACGAGTTGTCACTTGCTTCATTTTGTCGTCCTCGTCGCCGTCGACGCGAGAAAATCTGCGCATAGCTGTGTTTCGGAGGAAGGACACCATGCCCACATTTGCCTCTCACTGGGCAGGAATCAGTGGCTCCATGGAACAAGGCGAAGAACCGTGGCAAACGGCTCTCAGAGAACTACAAGAAGAAACCAATCTGGTCCCCAACAAGGAGACGGAAAATAAGCAAGGCCCGTCTTGCATCTTTGTCCCAACGGGTGGACTGTACGTCGATGTCCCCTTTAAGGAGAACCGAAAAATTCGAGTCTATCCGTTTGTGGTGCATCTTCCACGGCCAGCTGCTATGGAAATGAGAGGAACCGAACACGACTATATTCAATTTGTCTCTGTGGAGGAATTGGAACAATTGGAGCCCGCAGTGCCAGGCTTGGCCACGGCCTTTCATCATGCCACTGCGGGCGCGTTTCTTCGTCACGACGCCTTGCCAGAACCCGTGTGGCAATGGTCCAAGGATCGAGTCAACGGGGCCGCGTTTCTCGCCAGAAAGGCATTGGAATTGGCCAAACAGTATCCCTCTTCCGCTTCCACAATGACAATGCTGAGACCCTCCATGGTACCCATTGTCAATGTATTGAAAGCATTTGAGCAACAACAACCAGCTGACGACAGTGTAGCCGAATCCATTCTAGTGTCATTGAAAGAAGAAGGGGACCGGTCGATTCAACTGGGGGTGGACTGCTTGACTACTCTTTATCAACAACAAAGCAAACAAAATTGTGCGGCGAACGATGACTCATCGTCATTCACTATTGGCACCTTTAGTCGATCATCCACTATTCTCAAGCTGCTCCAGAGATTCTTGGAGAAGAGGGAAGCAAGAGAGACGATCAACATCCAAATTCTCTGTGGCAAAAGTATACCGGGGGGCGAAGGAGAACTCATGGCACAGGACTTGTCCCAAGCAGTCGCAGCTGCTCCATCTGCTGTATCGGTCGAATGCATTGAGGATCAAGACATGCAGCAACGCATTCGCGATGGCAAAGTAAATGTCGTAATCGTGGGAGCAGATTGTGTCATGGAGGATCAGTTTGTCAACAAGGTGGGCACAAAAGCGTTAGCAGAGACTTGCCAAGAGTCCGGGACGGCTATCCTCTGCTGCACGGATCAATGGAAGTTTTGGAGTGATCAATTTCCTCCACCCTTGGAGGACATTTTTGAATGCATCCCTCGGCCTCTACTCACCCACTTGGCTATGCACAGGAGCCAAGAAAGTACCAGTGATAGCTAGCTAGTCACAATGCGGTTTTTTTTGTCTTGTATCCAACGAGCTTCATCATCAGCGTGGGGACAACGCTACAAACAACGGCTAGTTTTTACTATCACTACTACAGAACATCATGGCGACAATTTCAAACTCGTCTCCCTCAACGAGTTCCAGTTTCAAGTCAACATGGGATGGTACCATGCCTTGTAGATTGTCCAACCAAATGGTTGAGGGTAAGGCTACCGTGTGCGGAGAATCGTGAGTACCCTCAACGATTCCTGAAGTTGATGTGCTGGTTGCGTTTTGTTGCTGTTCCAGACGTCTTGACCGCCGCTTGCCTCTTGCAGATACTTCCCACTTCAGTTTGGAGGCAACAGACGATGCAGCGGCATCTTTTACCGTGGAGAATAGCTGAATGGACCATCTCTTCTGCTGCTGGCTTGCGGAAGGGACAGGGAATGTGAAACTGACAGCGGCTCCATTTTGAGTTGCCACGAGTTGACCCCCCGGCCGAGCTTCCCACCCTCGTTTGTCAGACACAAACTTGGTCAGGTACCCCTCCAGGTCCTGTTCTGTGGCTTGAGTGCTACCCCAAAATGCAAAGGCGCACGAGCTGGTGGTGGCGGCGGTTGCCCTTGCCACCAGCTCTGCGCCACTGCAATGTTCGTTTCGGTGTTGATGTTCCTCTTCCCAAAATTTGGTCACGTTGGTCAAGCACAGGTCCGTGTTGAGTTGAGGAGGCACGGTTTCAGCCAACTGCCGAATGGAAAGGGCAATGATAGGATTTTCCTCGTCACTCTTATGAATGGCTTGGTCCGAGCAGTAAGTGACCGTGTATTTCAGAAAGGAATATGCCAATGTTAGCGTCATGGCAATCGGGCCCAAATATTCCGAATCGACCGTGCCGTGTTGCCTGTCGGATGATGACAAAGTCTTGGCAAGGTTTTGTACCAAGGGAGAGTGAAGATTCTTCGATGCGTAAACGAGTTTTCGAACGACTTCGGCGTAGCTGACAAGGGCCGTCCCATAATAGTCGGAGAGCAATTGGAGGACTCTTGCCTGCGTGGTTTCTGCCAAGACCGGTCCGAGTTGTACAAGTTGATTGTTGTGAGCATTTCCGACCACATAATCATCAATGTTGATGAGTAGAGGAGACTGTTGTCGTGGACAGGGTTGTAGGTCCAAACAGGCTCGGATAAATTCCTGAATGACCTGACGTCGGTGATGATAATAGTTGATATCCGTGGCAGTATCCCATCCTCGCTTGGGCAGGTACATGTCCTCTGCCGTGAAGGAACTGATGATAACATCGGGTTGTTGTTTCCAGAGTCCATTTTTGACAATGGCAGTATCGAATTCGGTAGTGACCGGTACGAGTGGATGGAACTTGGGTGTAATCTTGACAATTTTTCGTTTCTTGTCAGCATCACCGCTGCGGAGCATGGAATTGATTAAATGTTCCAATCGCACGGGCCACAAACAATCCTGGCCTTGCTCTTCGTTGGGTTCATGATGATTATTGCTGCAGGAATGAGGCACCGCCCCAAAGACTACAACTCTGACCACGGGTGCATCTTTGGATGTCATGCGAGCATGAACTTTTTCCAACAGATTCCCCCATGCTTGTCGGGATGGCTGAGCTCGATGTCCAATTTCCAAATACCGCGAGGGCGTCAAAAATTGGAGGAGTTTGGAAGTTACCAAATGACTGGCAATATCCTCTTCCTCCAAAGAGGAGGCAGCGTGCAGAATTTCCGTCAAGTGTTCATTCCACAAATGGGATGACGACTTGTCGGCAGGCACGAGCGAACAAACTCCATCTCCAGGGTATGTGGTTGTTGTCTTGGTGGTGGTGGCGGTTGCCTTTTCTGCTGTTGTTTGCTGGTGACTCTTCCACGCATTGGTACAATTCTGGGACAAACCGGCCACATCTACATTCAGCAAATGCCCTGTGTTCTTGTCCACCGCAATTGTCGTGACTCGTTGTTCACTGATGGCCAGGTAGGGCAGCAGCATGGCTGCTAGGTGATCAGGCACCAGCAATACCACCACAAAGGTGGACGCCAACACCAGGCCGTTCAGGTACCGATCCAACTTGCTGTCGCTCTTTCCCATGATGTCGATCTTGCTATGAGTTGCTTATAGGAGAGATCCTTCTTTGCTTGCTGGGTATCTATAGCTTTCTCAAGCAAGGCTCTCAAGCAAGCAAGGTTGGTACTGTACCGATCGATTCGAGGCAATTAGTCTACTGCAGAGTGGAAGTATCTTGTGTAAGTCTACAAGCAGGAATAGATTGCAGAGATCGAGGCAAAGCAATGGCAGTCGACGTGTTCCTGCCTGCCAATAGCACAACTTCGCGAAGTGCCGGCCCCACCGCACCAACCACCATCCACCAACCGAGGAGTGATTTGTCTTGGTCACTGTGTAAACCAGCGCGGGGAAGCAAGATCGAGAGTGTCATCGTGTCATCACTGGGTCACAACAAGTTGAACGGAGAACACGGAGACCGTCTAGGAAATTGTACTGCCCAGTAAGCATATGACCGGAAAGAGAATTCTTGCAGTCATTATGACCTACCTCTAAGTCAGAAGCAATCTCACCGAGAATCGCACCTCTTCCCGGGCCGCCACTTGTCCGCTTGTCTGCATGCCTGGTCACAAAATCGGCAACGGCTACCTAATCAACAAATCACAACACAAATAACACATAGGAAACAACAAATTTTTGAGCGGCCCTACCAGTTTCGCCTTTGCTTTTCGAGAATGACGACCAACCTGAATAACAAACGCCCCGCCGAACAAGCCGACGATTGCAAGAGGCGCAAACTCCCAGAAGAAGACGACGACGACGACGACGATTGCATCATGTTCTCTGCCGCTCGGCCTGTGCATTGCGTGGTGTTTGATCTCGAACCGAACATTTTGTTCATCCCGAATCGACTGGAATACACCGAAGAACAAGCCGAAGACATTTGGTACAGTCGCATGGAAAAGCATGCCATGATTCAAGGAGCCATGAAATCGGCGTGTGATATGCATCCCGAGGAAGAAGGCGCCAGGGGATTGGAGCCCTTTACGTGGATTGGCGCGACGAGTCGACGAGATCATCGTCAACGGACCGTGGGGGCCGTATTGAGAGAACAAGCACGGCAAAAGCAGTACAACAAGGAATGTGACGACGAACTTTTGTACCGTGCTTCGACCAACACGTCGCAACGTTGTCAAGAATTGGCCAATGCACGAGGATACATGGATCAAGTGGCCGTCTTTCCCCTACAACTACAGCAGTTGCCAAGCAGTCATGACGACAACGACAATGACAATGACGACGACAACAAGGCAAATCACAACGCTGGTGGTGGGACCGTATTGAAGGGCTTTAAGCAAACCCTGCGAGGTCTCTCCTTTGGATGGCTCGGTACTACAGCGGATCCACAGTAGACAGAAAGGGAGAGAAGAGGCTAAAAGTAGAGATAGAATGTACAGTAGCACAATTAAAGCAAAGAAATAGACGGGTTGACCATTATATATTCTAGTATCATCTTGTTGTAGTTTACGGGCCTACAACGAGCTCAAGTTTCTAATCATCAATCAATGCCGTCAATGAAAGGTACATGCACTATCGGCCATGGAAGAAAACTGGCTACAGTAAAGACTTGCTAGCTAGAGTATACAGCTGACTTGACTGTACATCACTGTTGGGGGATAGCATGAAAAGCCAACATTTAACTTTGGACGAGGGCTTTGATCATCTGCATTACATGCGCTGGTTTGTATGTCACAATCGTGAGCTGCCGAAGCCTTATTTAAAAAAAGTGGAGACACAACTCAGCTGCTCGCTTGCTTTGAAACAATCGCATGATTGAATCGAATCAACCAAAGTTTGCGTCGTACCATTATGCATTCTAACATTATCGACCGCAGTGCCACAGGGTGGATTGAAACTGGTGCGCTGAGGTAGCGGTATGGTATTCTCTACCTGGAAGCTGGCAGTCAAGCTTCCGCTTGCAACTACCGTACGTCTCGGTCTACTTTGTGTGTGACACCATTTAGTGGAAAAGCCATTGCCAATCGAGTGGTATCGTTTAATTATTCAACTGTTTCATTCGCCTGGAGCGGCATTACATGTATTATAGTAGCAGTGTAGAGGCCCAATAATAATATAATTATATTTGACCAGCAGTTTTGCAACTAGCGTCGTTGCCATCTTTGCTTGTTTGTTGGAAACAAGGACTGTTGTGTACATCGTCTCGTCTTTTATTCTGTTGTATTGTATTCATTACCAATTCCATCATCATCATCCTCCTCCTCATCATCAGATCATTCACCAGCAACCATAGAATAATCATGATTAATTCAAAGAAACCCAGCAAACCCAAAGGCTGACTTTCGAAAACTCATGGTACTTTTGGTACTGGCATCCCGCATGCTGGCATCGGCCCTCAAAAAGGATGCTCTGGACATTCGCTTTTCGGTTTTTGCTCGTTCCTTGTCGAGTTCTCGAAAGTACCGTCTCAAAATGGTACTTCGGTTCTTGTGCAGAAAGAGCGGCAAGCCCTGTTTCAGCATTTCGTTCGTCACGGCTCCATTCTGGCGCAGCGTCGATTTGAGTTGACGAAACGATTTGTCTTCGGCCGAAAGCGCCACCAAATCATAGACAGTATACCGCAACCCTTCTGCCGCTCGTTGGTGTATTCCAAAGTCGAGTGGTTCATTGCTGCGTTCCGGCAGTGATCGCAACGGGGCGGAATGATAGGATTGATTCAATGGTGATGACGATGACGCCGACGCATGAGATGACTGCTGCAGAAATGCATCCATTCGTTGCTGAGACCGACTCGGAGGATATGTCTTGGCAGACCTTCGGCTGTCCAAAGTAGAGGACTCATCACCACCATTGTTGTTACTACTGATTGTCGTCTTGTGTGGTGGTTCCACCACTGAGCACATCGAATCGCTCCTCCTGAAAATGTACATTGTAAAGCTGCTGTCAGGTTCTTCTTGGCCTTGACTAAATTCAAATGAATGAAATAGACTGCTGTCGTCGTATGGCTGTGTTCAATGGATGCAATGAGGGTCCCAAGATTGGTGTATTGGTACACGTAACACGTACAATGATAGCTATTGATAGTTGGTGTGAATCGCTGTCGGGCGAAGCGTGTGCCACAAGAAGTGAGTTTGCAATTAATTGCTTAGCTGTTTGCTTATTACTACTACTAGCTAGATAGTAGTATGCTTCCCTCCGCATGAGGATGAGTGACATCGCTGAACTGGTCGAAGCTGGTTGGTGGACTGGACACTTTTGGTCTTCTCCCATCTCCAGTGAAATCAAAAAAGACCTTCCCGTGGTCTGAAAAGGGTATTTAGGTGAGGGTTCAGGTTTTCTCCTAACTAGATAAGGTTCAGGAACCTCACGAGGCCCATTTTCCCCTCAAGAACCCTTCACAAATCACAAAGATCAACATGAGTGGAAAGCTCTTCTTTTTGCCATCAGCTAGAGTCTTGGATACATTCCTGTGGTACACAACCCCCAGAACGACGAAAGCAACCATAATTCTGAACCAATAGAGATGGTATAAAGGAACGTAAACGAAAGTCAAAGCAAAGTCAAGAGCACAAACCATGGGCCTCCAACATTCCACTCCCGTTCCCACGGATCAAGATTTTTCGGTGCGCCACCACCCGTTGAAGAAGCCTCTCTACACGACGCGACAGTTGCCACCTTTGGAATACAGCTTTTCCGTTCCCAAGAAAGCGTGGAGTCAGGGTGTCTCCTTGGACATTGTGGGGTTAACTGTCGTCCCTGTCAAGGGAAACAACAAGCAGTGCATCATCAAGGATACGCAAACTGGTACCGTTCTGGCGGTGCTGCAGGTACAACGGTATCAACACATTCAAATTTGCACACTGGCAAATGAGAGTGCTTCCGGCAGACGAGTAGTGGGAGAGTACGACGGAAAGTTGCTCTTGGAATATGCCACGGTCACGGAAAACCAGCACATTGCCAGGCATTTCCTGTCTGTGGAGGGTGGTCCTTGCTACAAAATGGCAAAATGTGGATCCAAGTTCTTTGGGCCCGAAGATGCCGTCATTCACTATGCCCAAGATACTAGCGGTAGCCCTAAAAAGAAGATGGTGTGTGCTGCCTATCTCACCGAAGAACCCCGCAAAATGTGGGGTTGTCGAGTAGCACCTGGGATCGATCCAGTGATCGTCCTGGCGTTTGTGTTGTGTTCGGACAAGTTGCAGGTCATGTTCAACGAACTGTTGGTTCAAAAGTCTGGCATCATGTCCTACAAGGTAAAAAATGTCCTTGGTCCTTGAAGCAAGCACCTGATTTTATGATACTACATGTACCGGAAGTGATGTAAGAAGTAGTAGTACCAAATACATAATTCACGTAACCTCCATTCATTGATTCAAGCATGCGCTCTAACTGGAATAGCTAGCTAGATTTAGATTGACAACTCTGTCTTCTTGGAAGGCCATGTAAAATCGAGTTGAGTTGTGCCTACCGTATGAAATACATAAGTTTCTCCATCGTGTTGTTACGTCAAGATGATGAAGTAAGTAGCCTCAAGTTGCCTGTTTGCTGCGTGCCGTCGTCCATGATAGTATCATCCTCACAAATGTCGTCGCTATCACGACTCCAGGATGCGGATATCGTAGATGCCGTGACAATGGAAGAGGGCGAACCAATCTTGTTGTTGGCCTTCTTTTCGACAAAAATGCCATTCTTGCAAGGTGTGGACGGCATGGATCCATTTGGTGTTTGCGCTTTGAGATGACGGCGCAACGCTTGCAACAGACGTTCATAAATGGCATTGCCCACCCAATCATCTGTGGAGTACCGCAAATGCACTTGTTCCAATTCTTGGACAAGCTGCTGGCATTGTGGAGTGTTGGTCAAATAATCTGGTTCCAGTTGTAATAATAATTGGTCCAGTGCGACTAATCGAGGATGAGATCGATCTCGGTCGGCCAATACCGATTGTTTGTGTTGGACATGATGCAAAGCCGTGGTAGAGTCCATGACGTGGCCCGAAGATTCCAGAATACTGCATGGCTGCAAGTGCGCTTCCATGGCCGTATGAATGTCCTCTTGCCAACCATCATACGTCAGCTGCGACCGGAGAGACTCCAATTCCTTGCAGGCAAGAGTACCGTCCCAGTGAGCTTGTCGGTTGCGCAACGATTGAAATTGTCGTGTCAATACATTGTTGCCAATGTAATCATCCGTGTATTCAAAGTGCAACTGTTCGCATTGTCGAAAGTCCCGTGCATGTCCAGGATAGGTCAAACTGGTCGCAATTTGATCCAATTCTACCAACCTCGGATGACTCCGGTCTCCTTTAAAGACAGCTTGCCGCTGCTGCATGCGAAAGAGAGCCTTCTGCCGATTCGAGTCGTTGTCGTGTTGGTAATGACTTTGCAGGGCCAATTGAAAATCTTGTGGCCAGCCAGGATAACTCAAGTGGACTACCAACGCGTCCAGAGCCTTCACGTAGGAGTGGGATCGATCTCCTACATACGCTTGCTGTTTGTGTTGCATCCCCTGAAGACGACTGGCAAGAACCCAGTCTCCAAGAATGGTGTCTTGATGGGAAAATGAGGAATTCTCTCCTTGCTGAGGATGCCCGTAATATCGTTCGTGCAAGGCTCGAAATTCACGAACGTCGTCGTCCCATCCTGGATATGTCAGATGCTTTTCTTGAATCATGGTTTCCAATTCCACCAAGGAATGGCTCTGACCATTGCCACTGCGCCTAGTCCTTCGCCCTGGTGTTGAAGGAGGTGCTTGGCTCTGTGGATCGGATACTTGATCATTGCTACTTGAAGGAGTTGTTATTGGCTTGAGCTTCAAGCGTAGCTTTCTTCGAGGCATGGTGCACTCTAACTATTGATAGGTTCTACTAACTAGGAAAAATTAGCACAACCATAGATTGGACAGATGCATTTCGAATGAGAGAAGCCACAGCATCAATGAAGCCACAGCATTGAATGACCATGGCAACTTCAGCATTGGTCGGAGACGCAACGGTTAGATGTGGCGCGTGGCGCGCGGAAATGGCGCCCTTCGGAAATCGCGAGGGGACCGTTTGGGGCCCACAAGTGTTCTTGTGCTCCAATTGTGCCCGTAATTTTTTAAAAGTTTCGTGTAAGTCTGTAGGTATCATAGGTCTGAGACTGTCGAGAACGCTGAAGAAAGCAAGAGGAGTCACCTCTGGCAAGGTACTTACCGGTAGCCCCGCTGGTTGAAACAGAAGCAAGGGCTGCTCTAGAGAGCAGCAAACCTGGAGCCCGCCCCAACATTGATTGATTCCTGCCTCCCTCTGGCTGCAAAGGCACTGGCTGCTTGGTTCACTTCTTGGGCCACTTGCGAACATAGGCGACAGTGCTGTAGTGTATCCGAAGGGGGCCTTGAATACACAAAGACCGATAGCTTGGGCTACTACAAGGTAACCAAGGTGGAGGTCAACCTGCCCTTGTATCCCAGCCAAGCAAGGTGCAGGAATGGCTGGTGTTACTGCTCCGAATCTCGTACCGGTATGTTTGGTGGTACCGGAGCGGTTAGGTCAAGAGGGCGATACCATGGATCAAAGTAAGTCCTAATAGGTTTTGCTCATTCCTGGTCTTCGCGTCCTTGGTAGTTGGTAGGACCGGTCGCTTGGAGAGGTGTTGCTTGATTGGTTTGGGTAAGAGGTGAGTGGGGGTGTTAACTAAAAGGTTCCACGTTTTTTTATGAAGATGAATCGTCCAAGACATGAACAGTAGCCTGATGCCAGTTTTGTCAAATGTCTTTTGAAGAGAGGGCGGTAATAAGTCGTTAAAAAGGTAGTTCTCGCTTTTCATCTTCGACAAGCCTTCAAATGGATTACACCCAGTTTGTTGTTTGTTCCACTGAGAATGTACCTCTCATTTTTTCCATTCTCACTTTTTGTTTTCTTTGTCCCCTTCTTCAATGCATCCAGCAACAACAGAGGTGCCTCAGGAGTGAAAATAGACAGCCAATCAAGTTCCTAAAACCCTCCATAATCCAATGTGAGCCGAGTCCTACAGGTAGCGCCAACCGCGTGCATGATATTCTAGCTAGCAGAGCGGCTAGCTTCAAATTAAAAAAACTAGTATTGACAACGGGACATGAAGGCCTCTCCATTAGCACTCCCCACCCCTGGTCCAACACCTGGACCTACATGTACTCCAGGATCCAGGACCTACCAGTAGGGCACTCCTACCGTACCGTAGCTAGACCCACCCTGGTCATCTTTCTATCTACTAGCTAGACTAGACTAGCTAGCAAGCTATTAATAGTAGGAAAGGAACCATTCCATCCCTGGTCCTCACCTGACCCAGTCAATACTGTACATACATGATGTAAATCTGGTATTGGTGCTTATGACATAAATGATGCATAAAAGTGGCTCCATGCAGACTCTACTTATGGTTGTGACTCGGAGCATCATTTGATTGGATATTCCATGGTCATAATTGTGTCATCGGTGCGAATTCGAAAGGCGTCGTCCTCTCCAGTTTCCAAGTTTCAATGGTGGACTACTGTACCAGGTACACGTACGGCTGTACTAGTAGTACTAGTAGTACCGTACTAGTACTCAGTAGCTACTGGTAGCTACATGTAGTACGGTACTCGTACTGTAAAATCAGTGGCCAGATTTTCGGCCATGCAGCTTTGACGTCGATTCTTCGGTAACTGCTTCATCTTCAATCAGTGCAGTCAGGTGCGTTTCCATTGAAACCGGCACAGCAACAACAGCACGGCCACACAGCCCCAGTGAGTTTGAGGCTAAGTGAAACCCCAAACCGCTCCCAACTCATTTCTTTTGCCACAGCAAGAGCGAGAATCATTGAAGCCAAGGACAGCCAACTTGACACACATCCATTACACGCTCTCTCTTGATTGCGTTGAATCAAATCGGATTGCAATGCCCCCGTTTGCAGGTGACAACATGATGCTGACCTCAAGCCTTCGTTCGTCTCACAGCGACATGAGGGCGAAGGTTCAATGTGTCTGTTTTGACGCGGAACCACACGTTCAGTTCATCGAGCCGGTCGACGAATTGCCCGATGACATCCTAGAAGCTTGTTGGTACGGAGAAGACGAAATGAAGGGCATGATGCAAGAAGCTTCCGGTGTATTAGACGGAAGCAACAAGATAGATCTTCCACGAGGCCTCGAACACTGTACGTACGAAGGCATGCAACGAAGACGAGCAGAGCGTTCCAAGGCATCGGAAGCCGTACTAGGTGAACAATTGCGACAGCACGCCTTCAAAGCGCTCGACAACGCCGTCGTACATAATGCGGACGAACTGATCGCCATGGAATACCGCAAGGTGTCACAGAAACAACAAGAACTTGCCTACCAACGCGCACGAAGTGACGCCGCGGAAGCATCGGACCGGTTCTTTCACAAGCCACTGTCGGCTGTGAAAAACTGGTTCCGATCGTCCGACCGATCACAACAGAGTTTGTCACAACAGAGCCTGCTCAGCACTTCTGCGTAGTAGCGGAAAAGCAAAGTATACTAGTACTACTTGAAGTTGGGCAACTCCGACGCGACGCAGGAAAAAGCAAAGTATCCCCTAGCGATCAGGGGCGTCTTGTACATAGCATTTTATTTAGAATTGTACGTGTATTTTTCAACCAATGGTCCTTCGTGGCCATGAATTAAGTTTGCTTTCTCTCCATGACCACAAGCAGCTAGCTAGCGCAGCCTCCGCCAGCCCAGAATCGATGAGCTCATAGCTAGGAGCAAAATGCTACAATGTACTGTGGTAAAGGAGAGAGAAACCAAACCCACCCAATGTACCAATCTTGGATGAGTTCCCAAAGAATTTAGGTAAAAAGGAACGGCATGACCAAATTCGTCGGATATCACTCTTCAACCGTCGCCAACGGTGCCTGTGCTTTTTGGTGCAGCGAGTTTGCTTCGAACACCGACGATGAGAAAATAGAATTGCACCGGACATGTAAATTCGATTGGGCTCAGGTTCACCTATCCTTTTAGATGAAGTTATAGCTAGCCGCCAATGAAAACCAAAGGTCTGGGACGTGTCGATGCTCGGAAAGAGGAACCAAATATGGACAATTTTTGCTTTGCAAGAATTGATGATAAAACCACCATGGTACAAGAGATACGACATGTACGTCCTACGCAAGAACATGTGTGATTGATTCAATCTGTCCCGAAAGATGGAGCCGTCGAATGACGAGAGCAGAGTGCTGCGTGTGATCAACTTCCTTCCCGACATTACGGTAGTCCATACACGCACCCACGCATCCACCAACGGAACGATGCGATTGGATTAATATCAAGCCATTTTAAAAAAGAAGATCATGAAGAAAGTACCGTATGTAGGTGGCCTTAGTTACTTCTCTTTCCTCCACCAAGCAGTTGCGACATGGCAGCCATGCTTTCTTTGTTTCCACCAGCAAGACGGGAGGCAGTCAATGCTGCTCGATTGTCGATTACAGTTTGAACACGACGAGCATTGGACTTGTCTTGCACCAGCACTGCAAGGGGAAGTAAGTACAAGAGAGGAATGCGGGACGAAACGATAAGTATTGATTCCAACAAAAGACGCATCAACATCAATAGCAGAAACAAACTTACCATAGACAAATTCCCCCGAAGGCATGTTGGAGGAAACCTCGGCAAAGACAAAGGCGTTCCCAAAAGGTCCTTCAATATTGAATCTGACACGAGTTCTATTGGATCCATCTTCCGGATCCACACGTTCCGTGTGCTCGATAAAATTGCGGCGGCCTTCGCGGTGGCCACCATGGTCTCTTCCATATCCCTTGATGGGATCTCCGTACCGTCGCTTTACCTCGGAATTGTTGCGTACCACTTCAAGGGCTTTATCAAAGACGCGATTGGGGCTCATTTTGCTATTTAAAAAAGAAGAGAAAAACTGTTAGAAGGCTTCTTTCGTCCAATGTCAAATTTTCATTCAAAGTTTTGCACTGTTCATGGCTGTTGTAGTAGTAATTTGTGGGTTGTCATTCTTTTGTTTTCACTCACGTTGGAAAGAGTTCTCGGCCAATGTAATAGGCGCAACACAAAGCAAATGCCAAAATTCCGCCCCACATGGTCAATCGAGAGTACGCCACCACTTTTTGGCCAGGAGTGAGCACAATTTGAGTTTCTTCGCTGCCATCCTTGGCTTTCCCGTCATCTGCCTTTTTTTCGTTGTCGCCGGATGTATTGCTCGACAGAGACCGCGCGGCAATATTCTGGTTGCGAACAAGAAATTGCCTTGCTGAAATGGAACTGCTGCCCGTGCAACCCCCTAGAGAGCTTCGAAACGCTTGACTACCAAGGACCAACAACCGAGATCTTGATGCGTGGCTTGATGATAGACTGCGGATTCCAACACCACCCAAGCTCTGGACGACTCGTCTGGTAGAAGCGCCGCCAAACATCTTGGCAACTGTATCGTTTCTCTTTTTAAAAACTTCTTTGACGATCTTCTCACTTTGCAGGCTCTTGTTTCCGCCACTAATAAGAGCAGTCTCTTCTTCGCCTCAACTCTCCTTCTCTGTCTCAATGCAAATGCCTCGCCCAACGAAGCTTTGGTCGAAAGGGGGTTACAAAGTGCTATGGTTTGTGGCCACAGAAGATCCAACAAGATCGATTTTGGGAGAGGCTTCGCGTCCTTGGGCTTTTAGTCAAAGGAGTCGAGTCGAGTCAGTCGAATTGAGTCGAATGAGTCGAGGCAGTCACACCAAGGCGACCATGCTTGGTCGAGACGACTTTTGGTTTTCGGCCAAGACCACGAGGCAAATTTTGTTCCACACGAGAGCCTCCGCTCCAAACGAACCATACTAGCTTGTATCTCCAATTCGCACAATCATCCGTCACTGGAATACAAAACGCAAGCACAATAGTGACACCAAACTAATAGCTAGCACCATGATGATGTATGACAAGCCAGAAGGAACGGACGGGACCATCGAACACAGTCTTGTGGACATTGCCATTGCCTCTCCCGACGAAGACGAGAGCAACGCGGCACAGGACAGCTCCAAATCTGCCAGGGTTGCGGCCAAGCGCATCCTCACTGTGGTACTGGCCCTTGCCCTGGTGATTGCTTCCGTCACCACAATCGCGGTGATCCGTCAAAACCAGAGTGACGATAATACCAACAAACAAGTCAGCAGCACCAGCAAGGCCCAGAACAATGACATGGACGACGAGTTTGTGACGCCCGAAGGATGTCCACGAGAGATCAAAATTTGCTCCGATTTGAGCATTGTAACCCGCACTGGTAGCAACTGCGAGTTTACACCCTGTCCCAAAGGAACTTGCTTCATGGATATGAAACGTTGCGCGGACGGAACCAAAGTGGCACGTGATCCCGAGAACAATTGTGACTTCTTGACTTGTAGGAGATCCATCCCCGACCTGAACGAAGAGGTCCCGGAACAGCCAGAAGAAACAACAACGGAAAAAGAAGATCCGACAGTGCAGTGCCCTAGTAGAGACATCAAGATGTGCACGGATTTGACAACTGTCGTTCGCACGGGACCCGATTGCAACTTTGCAGCTTGTCCACCTGGTTCTTGCCTCGCAGACTCGAAGGAATGCTCGGATGGAGTTGTAGTGGGTCGCGACCCAGAGAATGATTGCGAGTTCTTCCCTTGCCCCAAAGAAGTGGAGGAGGAAACTTCGCAGAAGGTAAAGCAAGCAGTAACTGAGACCCAACAAGACACGAAAGAACCATAAGAGAAAGGATAGTCAAGTGTACGGTATTCGAGAGGTCAGAGTGGGCGTTGATAGCACCCTCGTGGAGGGCAAGATGGATTGTGGAGGTCCCATTCAGTGGATTCGATTGAAGATTCCATGGAGCTCTCTGACTTACTTCTAAAAGGTGAAGTGACCGGTTCAAGAGTAGGCTGAGCGCATGATCAGCCACAAAAAAGTGTACATTATCAGTATTTCTTTTCAATCTTTTGCTATGAGTACAGCCGTAGCTGGTCAAAGAGCCGAGCATACCGTATTGTAGCCCAGTAGCAAATCATGGGTGTAGATGTGTACCGGTACTAGCTACTACAGGATGACTTCTTTTACCGCTGACAGGTGTCAAAATGGATTCTCGTTTTGGCCAAACCGAAATCAAAAGCGGTCATTTCTAACAGAAGTGGTCATTTTGCGAATCCTGCATAGCAATGACTGCTTCCCACAAAGAACAGATTGAAGAAAAGAAAATGAATTTTATCACCATGGCAACAGAGTTGACCAAATGGCCATTAGCTTTACCAATACATTGAGATAGCAAATCCTTTTCTAGAACTAGCTCCCCAACACACTCACAGAGCCACCCCTGAAAAAGGATTTGCTATCTCCAAGGTTTCCTATGGAGCATCCAGGAAAAGTCAGGCTTGGATTCCATTTTGTTGTCATTCTGCCATGCATTTCTCCATGGGAAAGGTGCTCCTGTCCTCACTCTCAGCACTCAATCTGCACTGTAGAGTCTGGTAGAGAAGTGGGTGGCTCTGCATGAAGACTGGAGCACCCATCCCAAAGATTCAAAGGGATTGTTGGCTTGAATTCATAAAATTGAGAAGATTTCTTGTTTGTAGTCAGTCGGCAAGTCAATACAGTAGTAGAGTACCTGCTGTTTGTTGCATTAGTAGTAGCAGTAGCAGCAGCGGAAGCATTGTTTGTAGCAAGTGGCGTCCGTCGATTGATCGAGAGGACAATTCATCGCTCCGATACAGATCGGAAGAAACATTGTCGAGGCATCGCGGTAGTAGTAGTCACTTGTTGCCATCGCTTGTTGTTCTAGGAGTTTTGGTCGCTTGTTGTTGCATTAGCGGTAGAGGCATTGTCGTTCCATGGAAGAGGAGGCGTAATGGTCGCTCCGTGAAAGAGGCTCCGTGGAAGAAAGAAGTCATCCATCGAATCATCAATCGAACGGGACAACCGATCGTCGAACGGCCGCTGCTGCTAGCTAGGCAAAGAAAAGGAGCCTGTCATGGTGGTGAGTAGTAGCCTTTGTTAAGAGGAGTAGCCGCTGTAAAGAAGAGGAGGAAGCATCATCTTGATAGAGTAAAGATAGAGGTATCGATCGAATAATGAAAGAAGAGGTGTATCTACGGCTTCGATTGATCGATCCGAGCGTGTCAGAAAGGTATTTTCGTATGACGGACAGACGACACGGGATCCACAATCACGGTTCGTGATTGGGGATGTGTGACTCAAATCAGATGGTTATCCGATCATCATCAGATGGCCAGGAGTACGAGGAACGAGGACAATGGTCGTCTAGATGATGCAACTACAAAGGTTAGGAAGATTAGGTCGAAGAGATGAATGCAAGGAGCAATGGGACGGAGCAAATGAATGGACGGATGAAGGTCCATAGGTTTAGTAAAGTGGGAAAGCCCTCCAGGGCCAACCATGCACTTCAGGAAGATAGATCGACGAGATCTATCTGTAGATGAAACTGCGAGAAGCAGAGGATCGAAAGATCCTGGTATATGTATGCATATCGGAGCTCAGTTGTAGAGCTCACAATCTGAACGAGAGAGAAAGAGAAAACGAAACGAATAGCCAGTCTACTAGACAGTAGAGCTGGAAGGATATTGATTAAATTAGAGAAATTGTGCGTTCAAGTTCACACCTTTTTCAACACGAGCGAGTGATGTCAGTTGAGTTTAGGGTTGAGGCTAATACAAGTCCTCTAAGTCTTTTCGAGGAACGTTCCAAGAGGTTCCGGTTCGCATACCGGGAGCGGGCTTGCGTTTGTCGAGATAGTTTGGATTCAGCCTGTAGATAACTAATTCCCTGCTCTGAAAACATCTCTGGAAGCCGGGAGCAAGATGTTTGGAGTGGTGAATATGCATACCGGTACTGTACAGGTCGTACTGTCCTTATGAAACTGTTCAGTGTTAATGCTTTGGGTCTTTTTTAAAAAAATTCTTGCTTCGACTGGTCCCGAGGATTCACTCATGACTCATGTCGCAAGAACACAAGCAGCCGCGAAGACGATCACTCGTCGACCTGTTCTGTCCAAGTTACGAACCAACAAGATCGAAACATAAACCGGCGTCAGGAAAGAAAGAAGAGGAGAGCATGTTCACATTGGATAGCCAAATAGAAATGGCGAGGAAACCAACTATGTCAAGTGAGTTCTTTGAAAATCTGTGCCCGTTGCCCTGTCATTCCCATGTTTTCCTGTCCTGTTGTATTAGTCTTGGTAGCAAAATAGACCCACCCAGCTTTATCACTGTTGTTCATTGGCGAGCACCCAAGAATCTTCTGTGCTTGTGATAAACGTTTCCTTGATATGTCATGATGTGTGGTGATGATGGCGCTCTTGATGTTCCACTAACAACACTCGGTGATTTCATTTCCTCTCTTGACTTTTATTGTGTGCAGTGGACGATACCCAGAAACTTCAGCAGTTCTTTGTGGCGACTTTACTGTTTGCACTTTTCTTTTGGTGTTGGGCCCTGAAAAACACAATAGAAAAAGATTTTGACTTGGGAGTAGTCTCTTTTGCCACAGTTGTGGTTTCATCGGGCTATATGCTGTGCATCATTATGGGGAACGGATGGAACTCCACCACACCTTCAAAACTCTGCAAAACGCTGACAATCTGCTCCCATGTGTTCGTGGCAGTAAACTACTTTTTGGGAACTTGCATAGCGTTTGGAGTCCTGTCTAGATTTGGATTTGGGTTTTACTGCCTGATATTCACTTTCCTGTGGCTTGGAAGTGCCTACTTCTGCAACAAACTGATGAACTCTGTGGACGCGAACGCAGCATTTGGAGAAACGCTGCCTGTGAGCATCCCGCCTGTTAGCTAGCCAGTGATTGTACGGTACAGTAGGGCAAATGATTGCTCCGAATGTATGTGCCCACACCCCTCCATTACCTTGCACTAAAATAGCAGCATTGAAAAGCGAATAGTAAGTCTCATCTGTTACCATCCTTCACGTTTCTCTACCACCAGAATCCCTTCAGAAATGCAAAGTGCCCTCTCGTACATGTATATACCAGACAGTCGTCGCAACCCAGTGACGTAGTCGACATTAGCTATTTGGAGCCCTCATCGCAACCGGTAAAGCAACCCTTCCAGGCTAAATGCTACGGACGTTGCGATTCTCCAGTGCTAGCCTCTTGAGGATACAACTCCTTGCTCGGAGAGGTGGTATTTACCTAGCTCTAGCTGGGTAGAGCAGGATGCCAACATGCCAACACCAAACATCGATCAAAAGAGAGACCGGTACAACCGACGGTGCCGGGAATAATGGCCACCGTTTTACAGCCTTACCGGCTTGAATATCAGATCCCGAAACCGCATCACACTTTTCATCGTACCGTACCGGTACAGCGTATAGTATCTCTCAAAGGAACCTACCGGTAATACCAACATCATGCACGAGGATGGCGGATGGCGAGCACCCGAAGAGGAGATCACTGAGATCCGAATTTGAGGCTTGCCTTTTGAGAAAGCCAATCAACTAGCTAGCTACCATGCATCTCCTGATGCGACCCGAAGCAAGGCCACTGCACATTCGCCATGAGAACCACATCACGCTCCTGACGAAGAGAACACACAAACGAAACAGAGTCCAAGCTCACAAAAACAAGAGACAGAAGGATAGATATCAAGAAAAAAAGATGAAGTTGAATAGTATGCAGGTTGCAGTGACGGTTGTCAAAGGAGAAGGATTGGCCGCAAAGGACAGGAACTGGAGGGCAAGAAGACTTCTTCAGATCCGTACGGTGGTTGCAGAAATCCACACTACGACGGAAAGATGTTCCCTAAGATTACGAAGGTCAATGGAGCTAGTGCCAGGACATCCTTAGCGGGTAAGTGCAGGGAATCTTCAATCGGCGGTTTGGTCACAGGTTCTCGTCCTAGATCGACAAGTCTTCAATCCTGACACTCGTTTCTGCAACTCCCAGGGCTCCGAATTCATACAGTGAATGGAACTGCATGTCACACCCGTGACCATTCTGTGAGTTTGCTTCGCAAAGCAAAGGCAGGTCCTGTGACTGTCACAGCTGGTTCCCACAACACCATGGTGGGTTGGGTCCGCAGGATGGGATTTGCCATTAGTGAATTTCAAGGTGGATGACGAAGGCACCAAATGGACTGACGGTTGTGGCCATGGAAAAACCTGCAGGTGCGTACAAGCTCGCTTTGGGGGTGGAGAATCCCAATGGGCTTCCATCAACTGGTGCACCAACACCACTGCCCACAAGGATTGCCCCAAGGGCCCCTCCGAAGCTGTCGGCTGGTTCGATCGTAGCACTGGCTGTACCTCCACCTTCCCATGCGTTGCTTGAAGGCAGGCTGTCACTGGGGGCCCATACAATACCGTGTGATGCATCACGGGTACCGGCATCGCAAGTGTAGCCATCAGCACAAAGGCTTGCTTCGAAGCAATCTAATGCTGCCATCTACTCTAACATAAGTGAGGTCCGGCAATATGCTGCTCCCAAGTTTCGACACAAGAAACGAGGACCTGTATTCTACTGTACCTAACCGGTACCGGTACTGGTACCGGTACATCGTACCGGTAGCCACCTCGCAGCTTTTGGATTCAAAAACTTTAAAGTTGCCGGTAACCTCAAAGGACAGACTGAAGAAGTTTGACAAAGAAATGTGTAAATAGCCAACTATATATCGCTGCCATTATTAGCTGCCCAGCCTTCAACAAGATCCTCCATGGGACCTGCGCTTGAACCAGTTTATGAACAGACGCGTTGTGCCCTTGTGCCGCTCGATCGTGAAACCGCACCCAGAAGCGACTCAAATCAAACGACGGTTTCGTTCACATTTTTGGATTCTCCCCAAGAGTCGAGTCGAAGCCAGCACAAGAGTTGAATTCCGCGAAACGGGGATTGTTTCTTTCTATGAGCTACCATTTATGAAATCTCAGAGAGAGAAATGACAGAACCCAGTGTGGATGCAAGCATAGTGAATGCGGTCGAGGGTAGCGGTAGTGAAGCGACCAGACAACCTACCGGTAGGTCGTCGTGTACCAAAGTGGTGGTAACACTGCTCGTCGTTATGGGGTTCCTTGGATCTGTGATGAAGAGTACAAACAAGACAGCTGCTCTATCGAACCTGGGCGATTCAAGAAGGAGGCTGCATCATGCTGAAAGAATAAAGAAGCGACAGCGACGGAGCTTGCACGATAAAGAACATCCTCAACTACTACGCCACAACAACAAACATCATCGAGACTTGAAGCTCTTGCAACGAGATTTCGTGGACTGTTCCAAATATCAGTACAGCTTGAGCATCACCGACAAGCTGCACATCAAGTACGTTGTGAACGTTGACGACATGGCTCCCGGGGGAGGATCACTTTCCGTCGAAATGGTGTACCAGGGTCAGTCATGGTTGGGATTTGCTCATAGTGAAAGAGCTTCCATGTTGGGATCGATCGGTGTCATTGGAATACCAGACCCCGAGTCGGAGCAACACAAAGTTCAGAAATATAGCCTCGGAGGCAAGGATCCGGGCGGTGTTTGGCCCCTAGTTCCATTCAAGCAGACTTTGATCAATGCCACCCTGGAACAGACTGATGATTTTACAACCATGAGGTTCACGAAACTCCTGATGGAACCGGGAGAGTTGACCCTCCAGCCCAAACTGTCGAATACCTTCCTCTTTGCACACGGTTTGAGCAATGAATTGGGCTACCACGAGGCAAGGGGAGTGGCCGTGCTGGATCTCCAGCCATGCATACCGTCTGTGCTGCCAGAGAACGACGAGGGAAACCCAGCTTCTGGCAAAAGGCGATACGATACTGGGGGCTATGTCATCACGATAGGAGATGGCTCTGGCGGAGGGGGTGGCACTGATGGTCTCATGTCCGAGTTGGCGGAGGAAGGACTGATTGATCAATCCTTTGCAGCGCCAAGCTCAGAGGAATACCAACAAAGCCAATTCGCAGTGAATCATGACGACAATCATTCCAATGAGACTGTTGTCCATTCCGTGTCTGAACCGACGACATCAAGACTAACTTCTGCCTCTAAAATCTGGTGGACCCTTCATGGGGTATTTGCGACACTGACCTGTGGCATTCTTCTGCCCATAGTCCTTGGTTCCTCCCTGTTGCAGGGGTGCTGCGGTGGCAAGCCATCTTCCAACAACAGGCTGTATCGGTGGGCAAATGTTCTGGTGGTTGTCATGGTGACAGCTACATTCGTTACAGCTGTCATTGGGGCTCAACAGGAGAGCGCCAACAACACGACAACAGTTGATCATCAAAGGCTCTTGAAACAATCTGCAAATAATTCGAAGACTTTGCACAGTCCTGTGGGCTTGACACTGTTTATAGTGCTCACGTTCTATTCGTTGACGGGATCACTCCGATCTTGTCTTCCATGGAACGTTGGCAGCCAATTCAGAGGCTCAGACGATGATCGGAAATCAGGTCCATCCGATTTCAACAGCGACGACATGAAGAGCAGTTTAGACCTGATCAGCATAGCCACCTTTAGAGTGTCATGGGATCGGTCTCACTGCATTGTCGGAATCATTCTGCTTGGTTTGTCCATCTGGCAATGTCTCACAGGCATGGAGCTCTTTCAAAGTAGTTTCCATGAGTCATGGTTTACCAATGCTATCTTTTGGGGTCTAAGCGGAACCACCATGGGAATTGTTTGCTTTCTGTGCTTCCTGCAGTTGGTGAGTACTGTAGCTACAAGTGGAGTGTTGAGTGATGCACCAAGATCCGATTCCAATGGTGTGAACTTAATTCTTGAGTTTGCTAATGATGCTCCTGTTGCTCTCTTTCCACTCAGTGCTATTTGATAGTGCAGCATTGCTGCCGGTTGGCCTATTGGTAATTCAGAGTCCTCAGGACCAGACAAGAACGTCTTCATGGACAGCAAACGTAGCTGTCTGCCCACTGCAGAGACCGGCAACCAGCCAGATGGAAGAGGCGCAAGCAGCTGGGAATTATTCTCAGCTGAACCTCGAGCGGCATTGCTTCGTGTAGCCTAGTACCGTATGGAACCACCCAACCTCTTTCAGGGGCGACTGACTCAACGAGAGGCAAGCCTTTGCTTCACGACACATGCTAGATAAAAACAACAATTAACTACTTTATCAAATCATTCAACATAGCTATCCAATTCTCGTGAAGGGATGTAATATTGTTCAGCCACAATTTTTGGCTACTAGCTATCCAGCTAGTACTTGCTACCCTTGAGTTTTCGCCTTCGCCTTGTATTATTGTCGTCTTCGGTGCGACTTGCGCAGCCATTGGCATCGCTAGCAGTACCTCCGTATCCATTGGTCGACAAAGATCCACACTTGGCCGGTGGAGCATCCTTTTTCTGAGGAACATTGGCTGCAGCACCCGTCGGCGCTGCCATGGGAGGCAGCAACGCGGCGATGGATGTGGGAGCGGTCGTTGCGATGGTTGTGGGAGCGGTAGTAGTTGCAATGGTAGGTGCCGTAGTAGTAGTTGCAATGGTAGGTGCCGTGGTGTTTCCCTCTGCAGGAGCCGGACCACTTGTTCCCGTGTTTTGTGTGGTGTATCCCACACGGTCAGCAAATTGAAATATGTTTCGTGGGGACTGAGGGTTTGCTTGTCTCAAATTGGGTTGGACAAAGTTGTCGAGTAAGTATGGCTGCAAATCCATCAGAATAAAGGTATATATGTACGCTAGTGTGAGCATCAGGACAATTTGGTGGCGACAGTGATTTGTACTGTTCGTCATGATTACGTACCTGATTCATGTCCGTTAAGAATGTTTCCACCATGGGAACGTCGTCCAGGCTATCCGCTTCCCACGTAACGGTACATTGAAAGATCATTTGGTGTTGCCATTCTGCAGCAGTGTCATCGTAGGAAGTCGTGTCCGTGATGCATTCGATTTCTTGAAAAGCGAATGGTTTATCAGTACCATAGAAAGCTGGAATCTCTACAGTGAACCAATTCTCGGTGGCTTCATTGATTCCTTCATACTCTGCATCTGTGGGTTGTCGATCTTGAGGGACACCTGCTCCATCAAATATTTCAAACCGCCAAGATATCTGGAATGGGAGAAGAAATCCTGCTAGATTACGGTCGTACTGGAAATCTTCATCCACCACCAAAAGACTCTGACTTCCTGCTCCAGGAAGGAGAAGCAGCAATCCAGAAACTACCAACTTTAGTATCACAGGAGAAACATAGAAAGTAGACATGATGGCATTGGTTTGCTACTAGATCTAGCTATTAAATAGTCTACTGTGCTTTAGTCAGCAGTGTCGTCTTGTCCTTCTCCAGCACATATGATGTTTTTTTGTGCACCCACTCGGAGTAACAAAAGCTTCGTCGACGTGTGGCAGCTTCCGAGTGACAACAATGTCAATTTCAAACCAAATTTGCGCGCGCTGCGGCGACACCAGGCTCGCAAAGAAAATAAGGTTCGCGTTATCCAAGTCGTGGCGAACCGTATCTTTTTTGCGAGAGAACAACGCCAGGAACAACAACAAAGAAGGAAGCATCAACGAGAGGCGCTGTCTGTCCACACAGGAACCTTTCATAATCTAGCTACTACCGTAGCCAGCTACTGTAGCACGATATTAGATTAGTTGTTCCTATTCAACAATAGATAGAGCATGGTGTGGTTTTGGTTGGGAGTGTTGGCGCTATGCTTTGCCTTGTACAAGTTGCTGCGATTGATTCCCCAATATTTGACATGGCGGTGGATGCAGAAAAATATTCCAGGTCCCGAGTGTGGCTTTCTCTTGGGTCAATTGGCTGTTATTAGGAGGGAACCATTCATGGCTCCACACAAGAAATGGTGGAAAGAAGTGGGTCCTGATGCCCCAGTCATTCGGTACTCTCAAGCACTCGGTTCCAACTCCTTGCTGATTCTGGACAAGGAGATCATCAAGGTGAGACAAGAAGCGTTCCAAATTTCGTTGTTTGTTTGTACGGTACTGGCCACCGTCTGGTGGTCTTTCTGTTGCAATATATTCTTCTAACATTCTCTACTCTGCTTTTCCTCAGGAAATTTTAACAGCACCAGCAACCAAGAATGATTGCCGATTCAAGAAACCAATCTTTGCCCTGCCCAATATTATTGGATATGGCTTGGTCACACTGGAAGGAGAAGAATGGGCGAAGCATAGACGAATCATCCAGCCAGCATTTTCAGTGTCATTTCTCAAGGAGGCATTGAGCATCAGTGTTCCACCCAAAGTGCAAACTTTCATTCAGTATTGGTTGGAGGCAGGGGAGGGACAAGAAATTGACCTGGCATCCCATCTTTCTGCTTTGACACTGGATGTCATTGGAGATGCTGGATTCTCCTATGATACTAATGGCCTCAAAGATATCAAAGCTTGGTCCATGGCAGTCCAAAAATCCAGGCAAGCTGGGGACAACAATGATACTAGTCTGGAGTCACCCGAGTTGACAGACCCTCTCATCACATCCTTTATGGCATTCTTGAAGCCAAATCTTTTGCGTGTGGTCCTTTTTATCACTAATACTTCCTTCCTGGATAAGTTCATCAATCCAGAGACCATTAGGATCCGATCAGCCATGGATAATACTGTTGAGGGAATCATGCAGAATGCCAAAAAATTGAACCAGCAAGAGATGGACAATGCTTCATCTTCACCCAACAAATCGTCATCAAAGTCTCTCCTCCAACTGTTGTTGAATGCCAGTGATCCAGAAGCATCTTCCCATGGCAGGAATGTCTTGTCCGACAGAGAATTAAAGGATGAATTGAAGACTTTCTTGTTGGCTGGACACGAAACAACCTCGACTTGGTGCTACTGGGCATTCTATGCAATGGCCAAACACCCGGATGTACAGGAGAAAGTCTTTCAAGATGTCATGAAGAATCTTAAAGACCCCAACAGTCATGATGATCCAGTTACATTGGAAGAAGCAAAAAACATGGAATACTTGTCAGCACTCCTGAATGAGGTGTTGCGCCTGTACCCTCCTGTCGGGATGATGGTTCGTCGAAATAGCTATGAGGAGAAGATGGCAGGCTATCAGATTCCCAAGGGTACCAACTTGGTCTTGTCCGTTCATCTTCTTCATAGGAACCCAAAGTACTGGCCTGAACCAGAAGCATTCAAACCCGAACGATGGTTGGAGAATGGTGAAGCCGGCAGTGGTGGCATGGACACTAAGAACTTTACATTTTTGCCATTTGGTGCTGGTGGCCACAATTGTGTAGGGTACAAATTTGCCACCTATGAGGCCAAGATGATTGTGGCCCAAATGGTCCGGGCTTTGAGAGTGGAGATTGCGCCATCCCAGCGCGATGTGGAGCACACATTCACCAACATTGTCACAATGAAAGCCAAACCGGGATTAAAAATCGTATTCAAGGCCAGACAGACATAAACAAATAAACAAAGCACTTTAGGGAACTTTCCAGCCAGCACCGACCAAAGAACTTATGGAGTACCTAGCCAGTGCAAAGGGAAAGTACAGTAGATGCAAGGTAGCAAAACACAGGAAATTGCCCTTATCATTAGCATGCGATGGGTGTATCGCCGTATCGGCTGCTTTTGCCATCAAAATGCAAAGGGCACTGTCCGAGTGACCCGTCGAAGCGATTCTTCTTGACATCGATATACTTCCGGCGATTGCCACCCATGAGTTCGCTTTGGAGAATCATCACAGTATCTGCTTCCTGCGTTGCTTTGGCGCTTCCATAGATGCTGGATATGTTCAACTTGGAAGATTCGTCTTCTTTTCGAGGATGGACTACCAGGGTCACATGTACATTCCGATCCGTGGCAAACTTGCGAAACTTCTCAATGGCAACATCTTGAATGTCAAACTTATCAAAGCTCTTGTTCAATGTGTTCCTGGGAGGGGTAGGAAGCAATGTCAGGATGACGATGTGCCATGCATCTTGGGAGCAGGAGTACTCGCTTCTGTTTACTACGCACCTGGAGATCATGAATTGCAGATTGTCAAGGATGCTGGGCGATGCAGAAAAGCGGTATGTGAGCGACATGCTGCCACCATGATGACACGACACACAACTGCCTTTGAACACTCACATGTGCTCCACATCAGATACATAAACTGCATACTCCATTGCATCGAGCACATCCTCTAAATCGGAGCCTCCGTGAAACTTCATAAAATGCATCGGCAAAGCGCTGAATCGATCGGCCAAAGCATGTAGAACAGCTTGGGCGTCTGGTTGTTCCGCAGTTGGCAACGGCTTTCGATTGTACTGTTGCAGTAGCTTTTGGGCCAAGCGTGTGTTTTTTATCTCGAACGATCCCCACATAACGTTGACGTCCTGCTCGGCCAAGTCGAGGGACAACTGTCCCAAGAAAGTGGTCTTGCCACTGTCATCATTAAATACCATACCAGAGGTGAGACGAGGT
Organism: Seminavis robusta; assembly: GCA_903772945.1. NCBI lineage: Eukaryota > Bacillariophyta > Bacillariophyceae > Naviculales > Naviculaceae > Seminavis > Seminavis robusta. The sequence continues at coordinate 36,814 of CAICTM010000012.1, forward strand.
GTTGGTGGTTTATGGAAAATTGTATGAACAATTCTCTGCAACGTACCTTCCCGTTGGACCAGTTAAAACAGTCAGTTCACCTCTTCGGAATCCCTTGATTAACTTGGTCAACAGAGGCAAGCTGGGCATGGGCACTCCAGAATATTCATTTGGGTTCAGAATTTCATGGATAACATCGTTCCTGATGGCCTCAAAATCCATGACATTCTCATGTTTGGTGACGCTTGCCTTTTTAATCATGGCTTCCAAATCTAGTCCTTTCAGAAGTGCTTCATTAGCGTCTTTACAGGGTTCTTGGTCATTGAGGGGCTGGACGATGTAGCATCGTTGCATTCCAATCTTTTGGGCAAATTGTTTGGCTCCCTCTTGACCAGGACCGTCATGATCCATCCACAGGTAAATCTTTTCAAACCTTTCCAGCATAGGTAGAACTTCCATGGGCAGGGAACGACAACCGTTGGGCAACGAGACGGCAGGGCGACCAGTGGCTTGATAGACCGCCTGTAGACAAGACACCACAGCATCATCCAACAGACGTCAGCAGCATCCAACAGACGTCAGCATTATTCCACCAGATGAAAGTCAAGCGTCTACTTTGCGTTTTCACTTGAACGTACCATGGCATCAAACTCTCCTTCTGTCAAGACAAGTTCCGTTGCATTTTCTACAGTATGGAAACCAAACAATCCCCAACCACCACCGGCAGGGTCCAACCTCTGCCACCCCTTCTCCTTGAGAGCCCGTACTTTGATACGTCGAGTCACATAATCCGAGTCATCCATGACGGCATTGGCTCCGGCATCGCTGCCATTTCTAGAGGGCATGGTGAATTCGGCGCCCCGGAGTTCTTCTTGTTCCTTGACATGGCCTACTGTCATGATCCAAGGGAAGGTAATGCATTCTGCATCCACATACTCTCCACCCTTGTTGCTGGGGAACTGGTACTTGGCCCTACCGACCCCATACTTGCGAAGAGTTGCTTCATTTAACCCGCGCGTGTTTTTCAAATAGTCCAGAACCTCGTCGTTTTTCTTGTCGTTGGAGTCAAGTAGATTGGAAATGTAAAAGGACTGAAGTCGCTGCTTGGGCATGCGCAATGGAGCGGGTGAACTAGAAGAAATGTTAATAGGAGCGCCAGCCCCTTTCGCTGTTGATGCCCGTGGTACATTTGGTGGGGGGCTGCCACCTCCCGACAAAGTCGTGACAGTATGCTGATATCCTCGCAAATGAGCTTTGAAGTCGAACCAACTTCCGCCATTGCCGCATCGGTGACAGAAATATGCTCCACCACCAATGTTAATGTAGCACTTGTATTCATTGTCGGCTTTATTGTTGGTTGGTTTGTCACAAAAGGGGCATTCCTTTAGAACGACATGAGAGGACGTCACCCGAGCTGTAGCAATTTGAATGCCACGGGTACCGCAGTAGTCCAAAATTTGGTTCGATGTAATATTCATGTCATTGTGGCTCGACACAAACACTTTGGTCCGGACTTGTTGCTGTTGATGAGGATGGTCGATTAACTGTTTTGGTAAGTGCTGTGGATGTTGTTGAAGCGGTAGTGGAAATTGAATCAAGTGAGAGAAGTGACGCCGAGCCATGAACAAATGATCTTTTTGTGAAAAGGTTATCATTGCGTTTGACAATGGCAATGACGACGATGATGATGATGCCATTGGGTGGATTGCCGCTGAAGATGAGGAGCACCGGTCGTCTCCAGAACATCCTGATACGGCCAGAATAAGCCTTCCATGCTGCTCACGCCTGTTGCTCTTTCGAACAAAAGAGAGGGATGATCGTAACATTGTTGTTTTGTTGTGTTGTGTGGTTTTGGTGATACCAGTAATAATGAGGGCAGCTTCGAAAGAGGACCCACCAGGGAAAGCAGAAAAGAAAAAATGCCGAGCGGAAGGTCGTCAGGAGCGGGCCGCAATGAAAAGGCGCGAAGAGTTGGCAAGCCGCATTGGCCAGAAATCGTGGAACCAGTCACCGTGGAACTGCTCATCGAGCAACGCAACAACAAGTCTACCCGTACATGTAGCCTCTCTCTCTCTCTCTCTCTCTCTCGAAGTCTCTCTCTCTCCACAACCAAATCTGCCTTCCGCTGTTTTTGTCCTTATTGTCCCCGCGATGTCGTCTGCACCCTCTGCCCAAAGCGTAAACACAGCCAAGGCAAATCTGCTTCGAGGTCTCGCAAAGTTCCGGGCCATGGGGGAAAACTCGCCCGTTCTCAAGGTTGTTGCGAATTGGGTCGGATACGTCAACATTGAATCCAAGCATGTTCGACACGCTTTGAAGCAAATGAAGGAAGAAGGGCTCATCAATCGTCATTGCAGCGATGATCGTGTGGAACTGACAGCTGATGGTATCGATGCCGCTCCAGAGGTAGAGGATGTACCCACGACGAATGCCGAGATGCAAGCTATGATGCTGAAAATGATCCTCGAGGATCAAAAGGGACTTCCGAACGCAGAAAAGACCACGGCTGTTTTTAATCGGTTGCTAGATGGAAAGGTTCACGCAAAGAAAGACCTGGTCAGGGCTGCTGGGTTCAAGCACCCGGATAATCGTGCCTTTCGGAATTTGGTGAATCGCATGCTGTCCTTTGGTATTTTGGAGAATGTGGGAAAGGGGACTGTGAAACTCACGGACATGGCGTTTCGAAAAGAAGAAGGTGGACAGCCCTTGGAAAATGGAACCGAAAGCAATGCGGGAGCACCTTTGTCGTCATCTTCGGAAGAATCGACCAACGGCGGTGGTGGCACTGGCACTGGTGGTTCAAGTAGTGCTGGGAAAGTACTAAGAGGCTCCAAAAGAAGGCGACGAAGCAAGTCGGAAGCAAAGAGAATTGCCGACTGCAGAACAGGAAAGCAGCGTAAAACTCTTTGTGGAGGAATGTCATCGCCCCGGTGTCCTCAGCACTGAAAGAATCTGGACTGTGATTGTCAAACCTCCAATCAAGGTTTGCGCCGGAAGTTCAAGCGTGGAAAGAGCGATCGAGTATATTGAATTTATCATCGTAGATTAGCAAATTACAACATTTTACTAGCTACCGGTACCGGTACAGTGTAGATAGTGTCTTACAATTTCTCTTGGAACGAAATATTAATTTAACAACGCATGCTTGATGATGACATGACACTGATGCAGGGTGAATATGTATGTAAGCAAATAAATGGTGCTAATTGTACTGCGTGGGCGGCGCAAAAGGTAGCGAACAGGTAGCTAGCACGACGATGCAATGAACTACAACAAACACAAAGAACACGATCACTCGACGGCAACGGATGGCTGCTGATCGAGAAAAGGCTGACAGATCATGGCGGGATTGGCGTGTGTCAGATAATACAAGCCATTCAAGTCATCTTGCACGGCAAGCAACGACGTCCCCCATTCTTTCACAGTGGCATTTCCTTGGAGCAAGTGATTGCGACCAGCATGATTGAGTCTCAGGTATAGATTCATTTGGTGCAACACGTCTTCGAGTTCATGGTAATCTTGGGGTTCGAAACGAACTCGCATGAGCGTGCTAACACGCTCCAGGACCGTGTTTTCCTTGACCATGGCCAAGAGTGCTTCGCAAGCGGAGACTCTCATTTTCTTGTTGACTTGTAGGTTGATTGATTTCAACGAGTGGTTGACTTTCAAAGCTTCCGCCGCGGCAACATATGTGATTTCCGTAATGCTATTGAAGGAGAGATCCAAGTTCACGAGCGACTCGTTGTCGCGCAAGGCATCCACAAGCTTTCCAGTACCCATATCTGTGAGGAGAGTCCTGTGAAGCTCTAGAGTTTTGAGCGAAGGATGGACTTGCAAGAGGCTGGCCAATCCTTCTGCGCCATGGTCTTCCAGTGGGTTGCAGGCAAGATTCAATCGTTCCAAGCCCTCATTGTTGCTCAATTGCTGCGCCAATACGAAACATCCATTTGCCGACAACTGATTCTTGCGCAAGTCTAATTCTTGCAAGGAGTGGTTGACCGTGAGGGCATGCCCCAGAGCATGGGATCCTTCGTTACCCAACTTATTCTCGTTGAGGTTGAGGACACGCAACTGCAAATTGTCAACAAGTTTGTTTGCCAAGCCACTGGTCAACGCCGCGGTCAGTCCCATGCGTCTCAATGTCAAGTGCTGCAAACACGGAGACTCCATCAACGCCGCGAGACCTTCCGCCGATACGGGAGGATGCTCTTGTTGGTATTGGAAGACTTCCAAAAACCTCAAGTTGGGGCAAGTGGAGAGCGCTTGACAAAGCGAATCCAACGACGCCTCCTCTTCCTCTACAAATCGGAAATCACTCAAATAAAACGTCTTGAGCGAGGCGTGGCCACACAACGCAGATGCGTCCAGTGAACCTTCCAATGTCACAAAGCCGAACCCAAGTCGGGTCAATTTGGTGGAGTCTTTGAACGCTTCACATAGCTCCTTGAGAGGCACTCGTACGGACCAGATTTCGAGTTCGTCCAGGTTTGTCATCTGACCGACCGCTTGAATGAGAGCGATCCATTGCGGTTTCTTGAGTGACCGAACAAAGTGGCGTTCCAACAAGACATAGGAGACGATGGTGTTGTTGCGGAGACATTCCAGGAATTCATCAAAATCGGACGCAACATCATTGTAATTCTGCACTAATTTGAGTTTCGTAAGCGTAGGATCATTCTGCCGCAAGCGTTCCAAGAGAGAGCTGTTTGTTGTGGAGAGAGATGCGGAGGACGCTTGGGGCATGTCTACTATTTTGGGTTGGTTGTCTTTTTGTGACGAGAAAGAAACCCCAAAAAGAAGCAAGCTAGAAACCGGTACATCGTACATGCACAAGCAGAAAGCCACAACAGCTGCCTCTCGTGCATGCAGGGATTCGTTGAGTCGAGTGAGTCGATTCCCCTTTCTTCAAGTTCTTTTCAAATGACGCGTTGTCCTCATTTGTTTTTTTGGACTTTGCATTATTTGCACCTTTCTAGCTAGCTAGCTAGCTTTGCCCAATTCTGACACCACTTTCAGAAGAGGATGTGAGGCAATAGAGCTGGCAAAATGATGGTAATTGGCCACAAGGCCCGATTCCTAGCTCAGTAGAAAGGCAACACAGGACATGACAATGTGACTGCATCACAATAGCCCAACATCTTGCCCAACAGATGTTACTGTCTGTGGACTTCTCGAGACCAGCCAACTCCAGACCCAATATGTATTGCCATACCTGGTCTGCGAAAGATGCAAGGCCAACATATGGACCTACTCATGGCCTTCTACTAAAGCCGCCCTCTACTTCTGGCTGGCTGGACACACCCCAGGAGAGGACCAGATCCTGACCCAACTCCTGAACTTACATGTACAATGCATCAACCCATGCCAAGAAGCCTTCAACCAGGGGTATATCCTGGTGTTGAACCAGAAGTTGGGGCCTAGGGAGGGACTTGGGTCTTGGGGTGGGTCTGCCAGTTCCATGTGTTGGTCCGGGAGTTGCGTGTGGCTGCAGTGTTGGGACCTGGAGATGCACCAGAGGGTGTACCAGGAGTGGGTCCCCGAGATGCACCAGGAGTAGGCATGTAGATGGACCAGCTGTAGGTGCTGGAGCGGGGTCTAGGGATGGACCAGGAGCATGGCTTGGACATGGACCAGGAGTTCAGTGCAGAGATGGACCAGAGGTAGAACCTGATGTTTGGTCCAGGTGCGGGACCAGGAGTGGGGCTTGGAGAATGACCAGGGGTAGGCCCTAATGTTTGGTCAAGGAGGTTCAGGACGGGAGGACCAGGTGTTGGACCGTGTGAGTACCAGGTACAGCTTGTAGCGCAACTATAGCTTTTAGTTCCTATGCTAGCTAGATTTGAATAGTAATGTTTTTGTTGTCATTTCTCCATTTCTGTTGTCTTTACCGGTACGGTAAGTCGTAGTGATGGGCAGTTATTGTTGGCCGCACAGGGAAAGGTCCCGATGTGGTTCAATCCCGATATTGGACCGGGGGTGATGCCTCGTGGAGCCCCAAGAAGGGTTGGGAAGGCGAAAGAAGCTCCTTCCTTGCCGCCGACGTTGTCGAAGTAGAAAGTTGACAATGGCGTCACTTGGGCCCCCTCCAGTCAGGTAAAATTTGATTGTTGGCTGCCTTTCTACATGTATTTTCCGAACCCCGCCCGATGACGGATGTTCGTCAGTCGGCGCACTCCAATGGAGCCAGCAAGCCATCAATGCCACTGCCAACTCATCCGGAAGCTAGCTAGCTAGGCAGAAGCTCACTCTCAAGAATTCGCAACATGGAAGACCAGAATCGAATCGTCGGTACGGGCTATCTTTTGCTGGTCACACTTCACTGGATCGCTCCATGCAGCCTACGGTGTTCCGTGCACATCCCCTGAACCGGTGTCAGGAGACAGGAGATCGATTAGATGAAGGAGATCTTGGATGACCTTGTTTGGTTCCATTCTTGACGATTGAAGAAGGATCAATTTATTTTGTAGCGGCAGCTGTGAAGCTGTGGCTGTGCTGATTGATGGTGGCATCATAAACGTGAGCCTCGTTTCTTCCACAGGTACCGAAGCACCTGCTTTGTAAGCTGTACATGTACAGGCCCCGTCAGTGGTCAAGCATCAAGCCACGGCCTGCCTTCAGTGACCATTTCAATTATTGGTCACCAGTGCGGCTCTTGTAGCTCATACAGCTGCTCTTACCACACCTGGTAGCCTTGTGGTGCCGGTAAGTGCGCAGCAGAGCAGTGTAAAAAGCTATTGCAAAGATCACACCGGTTCAGAAGATCCAGTCAAAGATATCACCAAAAACCAAGATCGGCAGTCGGCAGCAGCGCATTGATTGATGATTGAAGATTCGATTCTATTCATTCGATTCAAGATGTTTTCTTCGAGTGATGTTTTGGGCTTCCTGGCAAACCTACAGGTGAGAGAGCGGACAGAGTGGGATAGTTTTTAAAATTGTCGTCATTGACTGCCTGGTAAATCCACGCTAATAGGTGGGACAAAGGATGTTGCCAGGCCAACCAGCGTACCGGTTGACATAGCTACATGTACTGGACAAGTTGCAGTCCACTGACAACGGTACTATCTACCGCACATTTACGATGGGCTGGAAATGATAGCCACCAAACAACCTTTCCTGTGCTGATGTTAGTCTTCCTACTAGACATGGCTGACAAAAATTCTTTCCGGATGGCTTATTTTAGGTATCTGTTAGTAGCACTGTAGTATTTGAACACTTTTTGAAGAGTTGTGTATTTGTGAAAGAGAATGCTCGAAAGACCAACGAAGACACCTACTGGTGCAGCAGAGAAACATGTAAAAATGAAACTTGGGCTCCTCGAGCCTGTTTTGTGTGGTGTTCCCTTTCTGTAGCTAGAACCTTGACTTGCTATGCGAGTAGCCCCCCCCCCTTCTCGACATTCAGGATGGAACATACACGGCAGACCGTGCTATACCTGCTATAGCAGATCCGACAGATGACGCGCACGTTGCTTCGGCCATCGATGCGTACAACACCGAGAAACCTCAATAGATTGATTGATTGATGTATGGATAAACAGAGTTCAAAAAAGTGTTCCCAATCTCGTCCTGCTCGATGCCTAACAATCGTCGTCTAATCCCAAGCCATCAATCGTGTGGCTAATATCCGTGAGCTCTGACATGATGGACGCATTGGATGAGAATCTCCTGGAATCTCTCATTTTGTCCCCTCTGGATCCGGACGTCATGCTCATCATATCGGAGAGCATGGAAAGACCACTCAGACTAGTAGTGTTGGACTTGAAGGTATTTGTCGACATCATGGAATGTCCCGATACTTTACGATCCACTTGACGAGCGTTGGGTGCAGCACGAGGTCCTGAACGCTTGGGTCCTTCCGGTCGATCCTCACGGCGATCGGCCTCATCGGGCCAGTCGGGGAAGGATTCGACGGACAAATCGTCCTCGTCCGAATAGTAACTTGGATTTTGTGCTTGAATGTTGTTGCTGACCATGTAGGACTCGAGGGTCTTGCGGTACTCTTCCAGGGTCAATTCGCCGTGGTCGTCTTCGTTACTGGCAGGAGCATCTAGAGGCAATGGTGCATTCATGTGGTCTTCTGGTGTCACAGCCGCTGGAGCAGGATGATTATCCAATCTCGTGGGGACCATTGGAGTCTTATCGGGTGCCTTGTTGGCCGGAGGATCCGGAGCCGGCCCCTTGGGTGTTGCTGTCTTTTTGGTGGGTGATTCTTCGACGGATTGAGTTGCCTTTTTCTTGGCTCCTTGCCTTGGCTGCTTGGGTGTACGGTCATGGCCCGAAAGGACTTTCATCATTTCCTTTGTACTCTTCCGAGGCGACTGCTGTGATTCTGCGTGTGACGCTGGTTTGGGCGACGCTTCAAAGTTTGCGGATGTACTCTGATCCGGAGCTGGGACGTCGGCTGTGCCTTGGGCCGACGTCGGAGCATCCGGCACACGCGACCTCTGGCTGTTGAGAGACGCGTCGTTGTTCAGACGCGTAGATGAGCCATGGTGGCTACTGGATTGGTTCAGAGTCTGGTGCCCCGAATGGTTGGGAAGTGTACCGGGTGGTCCCGATGGCATCCCCACGGGCTGCATGTTCATTCCCCAACCACCATTGTGGGGCATGCGCATGTTCATGTGAGCCGATCCTTGATGCATTCCCATGCTCATTTGCATTTGCTGCTGATGTTGCATCTGGAGTTGTAGCTGTTGTTGTTGTAGGTGCATTTGCTGCAACTGCATCTGTTGGTGGTGTTGCTGAAGCTGCATGGCGGTCATGCTGGATGCGTAAGCAGGATCGTACATGTCTGCTCCCATGCTGCCGGTTCCCATGTTTCCAGCTCCCATACTTCCGGCGAAAGCAGGTTCCATCATCCCGTAATGACCAGGCATCTGCCCCATCATGTTGGGTCCGCTGGGCGTCATGATTGGACCGTCGGCGTTGTTGGCCATGAGATGAGGCGCACTCTGACGCCTGTTGAAAGCCTCTTGTTGCTGCTGCTGCATCATTTGCATTCCATCCATACTCCCGACACCGTTGGCCATTGGCATACTTGTACGTCTGCTTCCATAGTCAGCGGGACCTCCCATACCTACCATGCCCATGGCCATGGGATTCTGGTAAGGATTGTGCTCCGCCATACTATTGCGTCGAGTGTAGTCAGCCGCCGCGGAAGCCATTCCGTGCAGACTGTTCTTTTGAGCTTCCGCTTCTCGTTGCATCTTGAGCTGATGCTGGACCATGGTGACTCCGTGCTCGGTCATCTGGTCTTGCTGCTCTCGAAGCTGACGAATGTAGGGGACAACATCGGGCGTCCGTTCGCGTAGACATTGGGAAGCCTTTTCCCGAGCCTTCTTGTCAGGGACCTCGACCCACACCACCTGGCCGCTGCCTCCGTCGTCACCCTTTTTACCCGTGGTGTCTTCCTTGCGAGCCAAGAAACGACCAGGAGGATCCAACTTGCGCCAGAGCTCTACGACTTCTCTCGCCACATTCGGCTTCTCAATCTTACTGCAGGCAAGATACCGCATCTTGTGTTCGTTCACCAACTTGCGAAAGTTAATATTCCCGCTGTGGTTGTTCGTCCCTCCTCCTCGCCCCAGAAGCACATCGTGCTGTCCTGGCTTTAACACCTCTGCGCCGTAGCCTTCATTGGCTGCTTTGCGAGGCTTAGCTTGTTGACTACCCGGAGGATTCCGGGGACAACTGCTTCTCATTGCAACAAGACCTGCCGTTGACATATCTGCTACTTGCGCACAGCTCATAACTCGTCGCTCAACGATTTGTACCTCTTCTTTTAACTTTGAGAGGTTGCTTACAGTATTGTTGGGTAGTGTTTGCGAGTGATTGGACTGACTAGATAGATAGAGACTAGCTGGCAATCACCAGGCCGTCTACTAACAAGCAGGTTCGAAGGACACCCACAACAAGAACAAACCAAGCCAACGAATTGAATTGAATTAGTAGTGCTGCTTTGAACCAAGCATAGAAGCGCTTTGTGGGGTCCGCTCGTGCCAATTTTGTGGATAACCCACCACCGGTTTCATTCGCCGAGAGCCCGATCTTTTTCTCGATGGTAGACTACTAGTATTACAATTTCTGTAGCTCAAAGGGTTAACATGAGACATTGTACGATTTATTTATCCCCCACACGGCCCACACGTAGCTTTACTACTGTTCTTTGCGTGCTACTATAATAGTATTACTGAGAGGATTTATTTGAGAATAGCCTCGAACCATCAACCTGGCGCCGGTTCATACGCCTTACCCGTACTGCCGTACGTACTGGGCCTATTTCTACATTTCTACGGGGTCCTGGTAGTCCCGGTGGCACTGACCTCGACTAAAACCGCTACCAGAACCAACAGTACTTGAAGTTATTTGCACCTGAAAACAGCACGGTTGCGGTTGCGGCATTGCCTACGAGTACTAGACTAGTACGGCATGGTACTCTAGCTAGGTAGAGGTCGACTAATACTCTTGAATGAGACCTCTTTGAGTTTTTTTATTCGCATGGTGGTAGAAAACCAGTGAGCTACTGTACCAGGCTACCCTTCCGCGTACTAGCTAGTAAGCTGTACCACCACTGCAGGCAGCAGTGCAAAGCTTACGAAAGAAAGAAATTTGGGCACAGAATTCTCAGACTCTTGAAATAATATATTTAACGCTGTCGAGCCAGCCTCACTGGTATTTGGTTGATCTTGGGTGCTTTGGGATTAATAGTCAACTTTTACAGGACATTTCGACATATTGCTTTATTTTCCCTGAGTAGTCTTTATTAGAGGGCAGAGATGGTTTTGACAAATAGCAGAGAATCCATTCAAAAAATGGAAAGAGATCTTCTTTTAAGGGGAATAGGCCATGGGAAATTTTTAGCTTCTCCAAACAACATGTTATGTATGTACTGTACATGATGTTTAAATTTACTCATACACTCATACATAATAGTACTAGCTATTTTTAATACGGTACTACTCTACTCGTAGCTAGAGTAGCGGTACTAGTACTAGTAGTAGTCATGCAAGAGCTGTTAGATTACATACCGGTATTCTGGATTCTGAGCCTACTCCCGGCCGGTACGTACCGGTACTGGTATTGCATCGTAGTACTAGCTAGTAGGCTCCTCGGTTAGTAGCAGATCGAATCATGCCACGGGTAGCTACTCTAGCAGCTCTACTAGCTACCGTAGAAGCCACCCTGGCTCCTTCAGCTTTGGGAAGTGACAACGCAGATTGTAGCGAGCTAGCCAAATCTTCCAAGGTTTCCCCAATACATGTTGCCGGATTGTCCCTTCACTTTACTGGATGGTTTTGTGTTGTGGGTTTGAAGGATGTTCCAATACTGGTACCGTACTAGCTAGTACGGTACTGTACAATGTTTGTTGTGGTGATGTGGTGACCATTGTTGGGTTGCTTTTATTAATAGGCTACATACATGTAATTTCACGTTAAAAAGGCAACAGGCTCAACTATGACTTATGGGAAAGTAAGTGCGTAAGCCAAGAATAGGTACATTTTTAATACTGAGCTACCACGGCTGCTACCACTCGAATAGCGGAATCGAATCTGGCTACCGGTAGCTAGCTTCTGGGGCAACACGTTTTGCTCCAACAATTCGATGCTGTCTTAGTAGACTACTGAATACTAGTAGCTGTTACGCCAGATGCGGGGGGGGGGGGGTATCCACTTCTTTGTTGCGTCGTCAGCGAGTGCGTACTTAGCTTTCAAAAGCAGCGAAAAGAAAGTAGCTCTTTATTACGATAGCTAGCTAGCACTGAGGATAGGTACCTGCATTGCCTCTCCGTCTGTTTCTTTTTTCCGAGTAACCTGAGGAAGTCGCGAAAGCAGCCACGACAGTCGGAACGTGTGATTTCATTGGAAATTGCTACAGAATGTTGCGCGCGGCATCGGCAATTGAGGTCCAGCAACTATGGGTACAGAGTCTATAGTTGTTGGGTGGGCTTGGCTTTTGGGGAAGAATTGTTTGGCCCCAGGCTTGGCAGAGTTGCTTTACTTTGTCCAACCAAATCCTTTCACTACCACCGGTACATACCTAAATCAGAGTTCACTGGTAAGCAATCGGAAGAGTGCGTTACTGCTACATGTACATACAATGTCATGCACGGGTTTTCGTATCGGATAGGCTCCCTTTTGACAGCGACCGGCCCACTGATGAAGAGCTGGATGAAGCTGGCTCAGCGATGACGAAAACAGCGTACCGGTACCGGTACGATACCATTAAGATTTAGAAGCTGGACGTGCACCAGTACGATTTATTAGAAGTGGGAGAAAGTTGAATTCCTGTGGTCACCACAGAATGTAACCTCGGAACTCGGAATCCATAGCCAATAAATCGGCTATAAATCCTGTTTTCTGCTAAGAAAAGCCAAACCCTTGTTTTGTATGGTACTGGTACAGTACTGCGGTACAATGTAGTTTACGGACATACGGACTACGGACTACAATACGGTACTCTGATTGGTACCCTGTTGAGAACAGTCGAGAACCCGTCTTCCTTCCTCCTCGAGCCTCTCATCTCTCATCAAGCATCAAGACCTCAAGCAAGTTGAAGCAACAGCTACGGTGGCTATCAACTACTTTAGTAAGCTCAATAACTCATGAGCAACGAGCAACAAGCTAGCCAGCGAGCTCTACTGAGCACATTTATTTTTTCATCAATCGAAATCAGAAGCTTCTTCGTTTCCAATTTCCAATTGCAATTGCCCTGGCTGCCTGTCTGACTAGACTAGCGGTATGGTAGCACGGATAGCCTACCGGTAGCTAGGTTTGCACTGCTCATCATAGGTGAAATGCATAGACCCTGAACGCCCAGCCAGCCAGCCCAGCCAGAACAAAAGTTTCCCACTGACGCATCAGCAAAAGGAGCCCGTTGGATTTGAAAGTTGAAGAATCAGGAGGCAGCCAGGACACAGTTGTTGGGCAATGGAATGCAGCCAGGTGCCCGAATGTCATCCTGTAGGTAGGTACCGCAGCCGAGCAAAATGGACCCAGCGATTGCCTTGGGTCGAAAGAGTTTGCAGTGCTACCTCTGGCAATCTGGCTAGCTACCGGTAGTCGAGATCAAAATCAAAAGCTTTACGTGTGGCTGTTGAGCAAGAAACCCAATTCCAAAAATCGAGCACCAGTCTACTTTCGATATCTATCTCATCCTCTACGACAAGAATTGGACACATGCCAAGTTTCGTGGATCACTCCTCCTCCCTTGAAGTAAAACTGCAGAATACCCAGCTCTAGCCAGCCACTCTGAATGGTTTTTGACTTCCCACTTCCTGATTGAATTCCTGACACCTCCACAGTTTTCAGTATCATGTCTCGTTTGTTCCTTTTTATCAATTGCAGCAAAAAGTGAGTATACTAAATAATTTACTGGGATTGACAGAGTCAACCCATCAAGCCACAGTTCTGGTGCCGAGTGCAACTCTTCGACCCCACCAGTACGAAACCATTCCTTCCCGTTTTCCGTCACCCTTCCCATTCCGTTCCAAAAAAATTACTCAGTATCTGCCAGTTCGTCTGTGAATCTGAGTGTCCGAGCGACAGTCTGAGCGTCTGATGGGGGTAACTGGTTGTTCTGGCTACCAGAAGCTAGTAGCTAGACTAGACTAGCAGGACTCTAGTGACTACATGTAGTACGCAGGACTAACGGTACCATTATCCTTTACCATGACGTTTATTGGTGTCCACGTACTAGCTAGTAGTACTCCTACGGTATGTACGTGCAGTTTCATTGATTGTGATGGTGTCTGTGTTTCACTAGCTAGCTAGCTAGCTAGCTAGCTAGCTAGCTAGCTAGCTAGCTAGCTAGCTAGCACGTCGAATTCGCTTCGGATCCGATCATTGTGTTCTGTAAGAGTTATAATGCGCCCGAGATGGCTACAGTAACTGCTTGTAGTTTCGTTCGATATTGTTTCTGGTTTACCTGGTGATACTCATGTTTGACAGCTAGCCATCGCCTCCATCCATCCATCCATCCATCCATCCATCCATCCATCCATCCATCCATCCATCCATCCATCCATCAGCTAGCTCTACTGCACAAGAAGAGTATGAAGCAAGTTGTGCTACTTGCTTTTTGTTTCACCGAAGGAAAATACAAAGAAGAGCATCATCACCACAGGCAATCTTCGCCGGGGTGGACCAACGAATGAATGGAGTCGAGTCAATGGATGGAATCTGATCAAATCTTGCGGATCAAGACCTCCGGTACCTTGGTAGCCGCTTCGCTGGCTGAAAGAGTACCAACAGGCATAATATTTACAAGTAGTACACTGTTACTGTTTAACTGTACCGGTACTGTACGGTAGTTTTACAGAAAGGTCCCGCCATGGATGATGTTAATTCTTGGAGGAGCACTTCATGGAAAGTCATTTCGAGCTGTGACTGACCAAATGACTGCAACAAAGTTGCTCGGGAAACGGGAAACTGGTACTACTGTAGTACCGATACCACGTCAACACGTCAACTACTAGAGTACTCTAACCAGCTCGGAGACCATTTCACAACCTCCCCACATGCGCAGTATCGTACCGGTAGCGGCACAAAAGCACCATGACCGCCTTTGCTAAGCGTCCCTCTCGACGCCTGAGTTTGAGTGATATCCCTGACTTTGGTGCTTTCCTTTCATCGACGGCGGAAGATGATGCTGCACCAGAGGAAAAGAAAAGGAACAACGGGAAAACCAGACCTTCCAAGGCGAAGCGAAACTCCATCTCTGAAGTGTCGACACTGCGAGGTTCTTCTTCGGCGACTCCTTCCTTTGCTCCTACTTTTATGAATGATTCTGCCGCTTCGTTTGCCTTGGAAGACAGTGATTTGGACGCATCGTGGAGACAAGAACAAGCAGAAGAAGCAGCGAGACGAGTGCGACAGTCCAAGTCCTCTCGAAGAGGGCAACGAACAACTGTCGATGTTGGAGTGGAAGTGCCAGTGTTGAATCCGATACGAGAAAAGGTGGGCAGAGTCAAGAAGAGTAGCAGCAGCAACAACACTACTACTACAGAGAGTCAGAATGATGTGCCTCCTCGAAAAAATAGCAAATCAAAGTCCAAGACACGCAGCAGCAAACTGCGGGCACCTGCCAAGACGGAAGAAGCGTTGATGCATCAATCATGTTCTGTTTTGGACGTGGCCTTCAGCAGTCGAAGCAGTAACGAGATCAGCAAGCTAAAGAAAAAGAACAGCAACAGTGATGACCGAATGTCCAACAGTGATCATGGACCCACCCTACGAAAAATCATGAATGGTATCAACGGCACAAAGACCTCTTCTTCAAGTCGACGATCGTCAGCCGCTACGCCACGAGTCCGCCTAGAACCATCCAAACGAGATGTCGCTGCTCAAAAGGAAAAGGGAATCACCATTGCTGAACGACTCTCTGCGAGCACTCACGCAGCAACGACTTCGCCGGGCCCCAGTTTGTGCAAACCCAACGGTACCACTAGCACACCCACCACAACACCGGGATCAGCGGATCAACAGCGCCGCCGTTCACGACGAAGGCGGCGGTCCATGGAACCCCCCGCATTGCGCACGAGTGCTGCAAACGCGAGTATTTCTAGTACCAGTGCGACGACGCCGACAACACCCCGAGCTAGAAGAAAGTCGAGGAGCCAGTCGCGAGGGGCAAAATCTCGTTCGGCTCCTTCGCTCCTCCTCAGTCCTGGTGAAAAACTGTTTGTCCCAGACGAGGAAACAGCCGCAGCAAAACGCACCAGCCACCATTCTCGTGGAGCTTCCACTGTCAGATCCAAGCGATCCTCCAAGTCAGCCAACTCCACAGCCACTGCACCTGCAATGCTCTTGTCTCCGGGGGAACGGCCATTTGTCCTTGACGAGCGCCCTTCTACACGACATTTGGGGATCAACGTGCCAACCTTGGACGTTGGAACGAGCCATCATCAAGTGAGGCGACGAAGGCGTCACAGTACGGGACGAGAGGCTCTGGTCATGGCGTTGGCTCAAACTGGACCACTGGAACACAACAACAAGAACAATGCAAGCAATCTTGCGGTGAATGAACAAGAAAAGGCGCTGTTTCTCTTGTCGCCTGATTCACGTAGTGCTGTTTGGGAAAAGCGGGCGGCTATGAACCGCATCATGTCCCTGGATGAGAGCAAACCTGCCATTGCGGCTCCGCCCTTGGCATTCTAGTTACTAGTTAGTCGACAGCCACTATTGCAGATGTAATTATTGCAGACTTAACAGATTTGGTTAACACCGGTACAGCTAGACAGTGATGGTCAGGACTAGATTCCGTTACACAGATATGCCGTCGACGTCAATCTCGTTGTCATCCAATATGGGCACTTCAACCTTATCTTGTGGTGGTTGCCTCGGATGTCGTTTCCAAGCATCATTGATGAGGGCGAGTGTCACTGGTTTGGGAAGCACCTCATCGGCGCCTTTAGAGAGGAAGTGTTCCACGTCCTCTTGGAGTAAGTTGCCCGTCACTCCAAACACCAATCCATCAAAACCCAGTTTTCTTATTTCTTCTGTAGCATCTGGTCCATTACAAATTGGCATTTCATAATCTATCAAGATCGTGTCAAAAGGAATACTCATGTGTTGGCCTTGTTCTACATCTTGTTCCATGTTCTTCACTACCGCTTGAATAGCTTCCTTCCCGTCTCCAGCTGGCTCGCAAGTGTGACCAGCACGCTCCAATAGTCTTATCAACATCTTTCGGCTAGATGCTACATCTTCAACCACCAGAATGTCATGATGTGGCTTATCTCGACAGCACGGAAGAGCCAAGGGAGGAGGTGACTTTGATGGTGGTGGTGGTGGCGGCGATTCCATCGTGTCGTGTTTCGCCTTCTCAACGGGGTCGTCAAGGACTTGTCCCTGAGAGCATGTAGAATTACAAGTGGACTCCACGCGATTAAGCTCAACATTTTGAGCGGTGCTTTGCTTTGCAGAGTCTTGGAGGGGGCTTCCCAAGTCGTACAGTGGGAGCAGGACAGAGAAAGTGGAACCTTTTCCTTTGCCTTCAGATTTAGCACTGATGACTCCGTTGTGGCGGTCAATGATTCCTCGCGATATGCAAAGCCCGAGCCCCGAACCGCCGCCTGCCTGGAGCTTGTTGGCGTCAAATTGCACGCCCTCTGAATGCAAGCATTAGGCCAAACAAGCATGATGAGGCAACCACTTCAACACTAGTATTTACAGATGAACAACTAAAGCGTAGAACATACCTTTGAAGACCAATTCCACCTGGTTCAGTGTCATGCCAACCCCAGAGTCCACGACATCAATCGAGACAGAGCCAGCAACTGGGCAATCAGTTTCAACTCTTCCCTTGACATGGCCAACGCTCTGTAGCAACGCCCAAGAATTGCAATTGCGGCAAATACAGAAGCGTACATTCACTCGAACAAATCCGTCTGATGGTGTAAACTTTAGCGCATTTGAGAAGAGGTTGCAGAGGACTTGGCTCAGTCTCATCGAGTCCCCGAGAACCTTCAGATTGCTCAAGGCTGTATCGACTTCAAATTCACATGGGACACCTCCAGGACAGTGCGTAGTCAATGTTAGACTAACCTGCTTTTGGATTGCTTGAGCTGTGAATCTCTTTGCAGTCTTCTTGACCAGCTGCAGAATGTCTACCACCTCCGCCTCAATATGCAACACCCCGGTCTCGACCTTGACGTAGGAGAGGGGGTTGTAAGTTTCCCATTCCAACAGCTCGTCCCGTTCTCTTCATCTGGAGTGGTGCTCTTACCTTGTCGTAGTTGAGCAAGTCGTTGAGTATGCTGACTGCTCCGGCGGCGTTGTCCTTGATGTCCACGGCAATCTCGTGCCAGAATCGAATACTTGCCTCATCAATGGGAATGCTTGTACTCTCTTGCCCTTTGGAAACGGGGTGGGTCGGCGTCTTTGCATCCTTGTTGGCGAGACGGGGGTTGTAGGTGACGATGTCCGATTCCAGAAGCTCTATCCCCATGCTAACGGTCTGAAGCGGTGTTCGTAGCTCGTGTGAAATGAACCGAACGAATCGCCGTTTCAGCTCGAGGATAGCTCTCTGCTCGTGTGACTCTTGGCGCATCAGCGTATCGTACAAGAAGAACATGATACTACAGGCAAGGATGACAGCTGCCAACCCAATAGCAACCACCAGAGGGCTTCCAGTGCGATACTGGCTGAAGGAGGAGGGATAGATAGTCAAGGTATATACGACGGCGTCGGATGCGTCCGTACTGATGTCGTTTAGCACGATGCTTCTTCCGTACGTGTCGAAGTCCTCGAGATGTAAATCGCCTGGACCTTTCAGCTGTGGCACTCCAGATCGGATGTCATATGTAGCTTTTGAGTATTCGATGTTGGTGTGGTTTTCAGACATAGAGTGTGTTGAAATTACGGCGTGAATCCCATCAAAGTAATCCGGAATCACACTATGTAACACATCTTTGAAGTTCACGGAGAGCCCAATCATTCCGACGAGCTTCGTTTCGTTGTGTCGTCCGTTCGCATAGATAGGCTTGTAGATGAGCGATATCAGATCTTCCCCGCGCGTGCGGAATCCAGTAACGACGCTGCATGTTGGTTTGGAACATGGTAATCCATAGTGGCTGTGGACTGATAGCGATGCTGACAATGGGTCTTCATTATGCCGTCTCGAGCAATCGATGATACTGTCGATTGCGGTACTGGAAACATGGGTGTCATACATTAGCATGGGGCTCTTCCACGTTGAATGATCAAGCACCGGAACCAGCACTTTGTTGGTGCTACCGTACGTGTTGTTTTCGCCTGTCCTGTCAAGCGTATACCCTGTTTTCGACGTCTCATCTCTTCGTCTAATCCCAAAGCCAGCTGCGGTTGTTCCTGCATCTTCAGGGTAGCCTTGATCCTTGTAGTACTGTTTGGCATGCTCTTCAAAGGCGTACGCCTCTTCACCGGGCTCCACCAAAACCAACAGCCCAATCTGCATGGAGGTATTGACGTCGCTAGCCAAGTTTGCCACCTCGTTGGCAGTGGAGTAGTATCCATTCAACGCTACCATCGGCCACTGATTTGCATCCGGGAATGCATTGGACATGATACTCTCCACTACATCACCAGCAGCGATCTTCCGTCTGGTGATGGCCTTGGCAGAATTGAGAGCACTAGTTGCAATGCTGCAGGAAAGAAAAAAGAATGGACAGATTAAGAAACTTTAGAAGCCTGTCTACGGTACGTAACTTGTTGTTCAGCCTATCAGACTGTTCCTGTATCTTTCACGCACCTCTCATAAGTCTGCCGTCCAATTTCCAACTGGAGATCTCGAATCATGATGAAAGCCACGGTTGCACAAATAACCACAGCTACGATCATGCTCGAGACAAATAGGCCGCGCAATAGCACGGTTCTGGGTACATTTGGTGTCGCCGCGGCTGTCATGCCTTGACTGAGTCTCTCTGTCCATACCGGTACGCATGGGCTCATTCGTTTCCTCCTCACCTCGACTTCACGCATGTGCCCTGAGGAGTGATCCGTAGTCGAAACGCTGCTTGATGGCTCTGGTATAACCTGCATAATTCTGCTTTCTTTCAAACAATGTCCGTCTTTTCTCTTTGTTGCGATTGATGCCTTCTTTCGGTTGATGGTGCGGGTTTTGTGGCTTCCTCGCCTGGCATTTGCCTCGCAAAAGTTCGGCTTGAGGAAGAGGTCATGTAACCTGGCTGACTGGAGTGGAGGAGGCGGTAGAAAGTCCGACGGAGCAGAGGACGGCACATCATAACTCATCCTACCCCACAACGAGTTCGCCTTCCATCCGAGAAACCAGAGACTGTTCCATCAAGCTTTGTCGTGTGGCATTTATTTGCCAAAACCCGAACGTGATATATACTGTACCGTTAGAGCATTTTCTACCGCTCGTTTAGATATCTATGAACATTTTTCGTTTTGATATTTAGAGGATAAACTGTCACCACTGAAAAAGCAGTCTCTATCAGTTTTGTCTATTTTTCGTTTCAATTGACTCACTGGACTCAATCTGTACCTGTTCTCATTGACGATTTCGTTTCAATTGACTCACTGGACTCAAATTTTTCCTAAATCTTCACTGGTTAATGGGGTCATGACAAAATCAAAACCGAGAGCAATTTTTCGTTTTGATTGGCTTGATCTAAACAAAAATTTCGTTTTCGTTTAAATTTGGTCCAAACGGAATCAAAACAGCATTTCTACAACAGTGATAGAAACAAGATATGATCAAATTTGGTTTAGATTGTGTTCAAATGACCCAATCTAAACCAAATCTGATGGTACGGTAGAAGATGCTCTTAATAACCATACATGCATGCACGCGTTCTCTCTGTCAAACATTAGCACACTAACCCTTTGCTGCATTTGAAGTACCGATACCAGTACTAGCTAGCTAGCTAGCTCGTAGAGCAGGTGAATGATCCGAACATCAATTTCAGTTGCTACTGGCACCGGTACGCCCAAAGAACGCGTCTCCGTTGCCTCTTTTCTATCATACCGGAGGCTGCTGCATAGTCGATGGGAAAGCGAAGTCGAGAGTGCGAAGTGCGAGAGTGCGAAGGCAGCTGGCAGCGAATGACTCTGACTTTTATCAATTGCAGCAAAAAGTGAGTATTCTAAATATAATTTACTCGACTTTTCGACTGTCACTCGACTTTGTCAAATGCAGCACAACGTGAGAGTTCCAATAAACATTTGACAGAGACAAGCCTCCAGCCATAGTTAGTTCTGGTGCCGAGTGGGAGGAGGCAATCAGAACTGTGATAAGGTGGATCGAGCCTTCAGAAGACGCCGGTACTAGCTAGCTAGTAGTACACTGTACCGGGTACCACGGATGATCAAAGTACGATACTGCATGGCATTTTGGTCTCTCCTTTCTTCCAGCCTTGATGGCTAAATATAAACCAGCAGAAGTGCTTAAGCAACCATTCTTGAGACACACTTGAGCTCTTGGAACAGTTGCGATTTTGGATCGAATGAATCGAATCCCAGGTGCTGTAAATAAATGTGGTACTGGTAGCTTTACATGTACTGCAATCTCACCGCGAGTTCACCATCGGCGACTGGTCCGGTCTGATCTGATCTGGTTTTTGATTACACACCAGCTACCGGTAGCTAGCTCTAGCTAGTAGCTGGCTAGGTACCAGCTAGTAGCGAGCCAGTAGTGGGGTCCCGAATTGACCGGCCACGGAAGATGATTCATCATCTCGGCGGGAGTGGCGGCAATAATGATAGCAACGATACGAGGTTAGAATGAACTTCCGCCATCGCCTTTGCATGCACCCTGGTACGGTAAGGTATGCTTCCTATCTATCTTCTCACAATTTCAAATAAGAATAGTGTTGCGACCAAGAGGGAAACAACTCAGAACAAGTGAGTTGAACATAATGCGCGGTTCTTGCACTACTAGAAGGAGGCTAAGCTTGGACGCGGGGACCAGCACCACGTTGATACTTGGTAGCGCAGACAGGCTTCTAGGAGGGAATGATGTTGTCTGCACCTCAAGCATTAGGCACAGAGAAATCATTAGTAGCAATAGAAAACCTGCACGGCGTCTCAGCTTGGATTCTATGACCAGGGGCGATCGCCTTAGCCCCAATTCGAATATCGCCCAGCATGAGCCTCGACTACAAGTGCATGTACCAATCTCACAACCCAATGTTAAACACTTGGGCAATCAAGGGTCGAAGCTTGGTGTCCCTTGCCTTCAGCCTTCAAAACGCGATTCAGACGCAAAAAGGCAACGAAAGGCCAGGAAACACAAACGGGAATCCCAATGCTCCCGAAGCGAGAAAGACAGGAAAGAGACAAGAATAAATGAAGCCACAAGAAGCAGGCGGGCCAATGAATACCGGAGCTCGTTGTCCCCCAAATCGACTGCGCGTGGCAAAGTGAGGGCAAGAAGTACCAGTGCATTGGACATTAGTTCATCGCAAAGTCAAAGGAACAGGAGCCAAATCAGCCGCCGCAGACGGAGTGCGGAGTCTGCGCATCGCGGTCACGGCATGAGCCAACGGGCCACAAAACGCTCGCAAGAAGGAAGAACCACAGGCTGCTTGCAACCGAAACGAGTTGATCCAACGACGAGCTCACAGATCCAAGAAACGTTCGTTGTAGCTTTCCCCGAGCAGCCTTCAAACCAACATGACTCCAATAGGACTGCAGATCGGCGCCAACCCAGCTCTAATCGATTGACAACTTCTCCGAGGCGTGGTTCGAGCACGCCTGGTGAACGTCGTAGGCGGAGACTTGGCCGCACGGGTCGTGAAGCCCTTGTCCAAGCTTTGGCTACAACGAGCCCACCCTTTAATTCAGCAGTTGCAGCGCGTGAGAAACGAGAGAAGGCGAAATCAATCTTGAAGGCACGCACCGAAAGCCTAGCACTGTTGAGAAGGCAGCAAGAAGTCGTCAAACAAAGGTTTTGCACAGTCTAATATTTTAAAAGGGCAGCCTTTCCATAATAAACCAGGTACAATAAAGCCTTACCAGTAATTTTATAATACAAATACCAATTGTATCGAAGCCGCTTCCCTTGGACACCAGTGCGTAAAACCAGGCACCCCAGTGAGGCCGCAGCGATGCTGCGGTATCAGAGTTAGTCTAGCATGGCTTTGCACAGTCCAGCTAGTAACAACATAATGAGTTTTGTGAAGCCGAGTACAAAAAATCCCAACTTTCCGGGCGCAGCCCGGAAAGTTGGCGGGGAGCCTGGAGAAAAGGAGGAGAGCTGGGAGAATTCGGATAGTTCGTGTTGGAGGTTAGTGCTCTGTTTACAGGTTAGCTTTCCAGGAGTTTTCCACTAGCTTTCAGCTTTGACCCAACACCGTGATGGTTAGCTTTCCCAGTTCTCCAGCTAACTTTTATGGCAAGTTGGCTGAAGCAAGCAGTTGGTTTTGGGAAAAGAGCCCTATTTTTGGGTGTTTGCGAGCTATTTGAACAGGCAACGAGGTCTCCCAGTGAAGGCACTGGAGCTACGTGGAGCTCCCAGTGAAGGTACTGGAGCTACATGAAGCTACTGGAGCTATTTGAAAGTGCTCGAGACCTCTATTACTGGTACTTTACAAATAGAGAAGAGAACCGATAACCAACACCAACAACAAACTTGGCTATTCCTGTTGCTTTTCAAACAGAGAAGAGAACCGATAACCAACACCAACAACAAACTTAGTTGATACTAGCATTTTAGTACTATTCTTCCTGTACAGCAACGAAAATGAGTCAAACAACTAATGCATGTAGTAGTCAACCTCTTCGGGAAAAGAAATTGGGAGAAGCACCAACATCTAATGCCACAAAGAATGCTGCTATCAAGCTGTATAACAAATATCAAACTATTCGAAAAGAGCCTATAATGGATCAGACGACTGCTACTTACATTGCAGAGGATAATTTACAGGCGCATCTTACCAGTTCTGTTCTTGGCTTGCCAATATTAGCATTCCCCGTGGCTTTGATAAAATTGAGTTTCATTCATGGTCAACTCAAGAGCGTAGTAAATATCTGAAAGCATCAACCAAAGTTGAATATGCTGGGAAGGTTCAGGAAGTTTTGAGGGAAAAGTTTCCCAATCATCCTCATTGGAATGGTCACATCGGAGATGACAGCTCTTGGTGGTCCGTATAAGAAAAGGGCTAGAAAAAGATGTACAAGAACTCAAAATAATAATAAAGATGAAACGACAACACTAGACCACTGTACCTTGAAAACTTACTGGCTATCAACCAGTTGAATGCCACACAACAACCCAAACTCCAGAGCTATCAATGGCGATATATCAAAAGTGGATCTAAATGCAATCATTAAAAGCATGATCAAAGAGGATGATACGAGATCCGGATATACTGGTATCTATGAGCAGCGGGCTCAATTACTAATGACATGGCATGCTGTTGCTCGTGGTGGAGAAGCCAAATTCAATTCCTATAGTGACTGGCTTTGGGACCCATACTTTAAAGTAGTGGATACCCAATGGATTGATATCAAAACTATCAACACATACTCCATGCCAATGATGCCACACAGATATAACTACAGAGTATGCTGGTACCATGCCATGGGTTGTTACTATCTCTTGGAAGACGGCTTGTTTAGACGTCCTGATGAGCTCGACCGTGCACAAAGGGTGTTTCCCAAGCTCCACAAAATCAGTGATTCTTCTGTCACAAAGAAGCTTACTGGCACCATTCGGAAGTTCATTCCAGCCAAGGTATCAACTGAAGTTCGCACGCTAAATCAATGCGAAAGGGAGCAATCAACTTCCTTGCTGCTCATTCAGCAATTGACTATTATGCATCACATGTGCGATCAGGTCACTCATTTGGAACTTCTCAGGAGAGCTACATTGATCGGTGTTGGTTTCTAGTAACACTCTAGCTTAGTAAAGGTAAAATACTGTTTTACTGTTAAGCTATTTCCAAGAAGTGATCTTTCTCCATGTTTTCTGGGATTGATTCAACTTCAAAGGATATAGTGAAGGGGGTGACCATATAGATCAGTTAAACTCCCCATGTATGTAACTAGAGAATAGATATAGATATCCCCTATCAACTAGATTGGGATAAACGACTAATTTGTATTGAGGTGTCTGTAATACAACCTCCAACACACTCCTGCACGGTTCCATAAAGGATACCGTGGAACGAATAATTAATGTAATGATGGTTGCTCCATAAGGAACAGTTGTTGGTCGAGGGAGACCAATTGCTAGGTTGCTCGGCATTCCGCTTGGTGGCGAGAAGCTTGTCATCCATAGCAGTGCTGACAAATCTGTCACAGTCAATGTGGACATGTGGACAGTGTCGTCATGAAAAGCCACTGTGGCTACCACTCCTGTGAGTGTTGCCACTCCTGTATGACTTGCTGTGGCGGTTGGTGCCGTCACTTGATGTTGCTGTATTCGAAACTGGGAAGTTCCGATCACTTGTTGAACCGTGGACTGGGAAGTTCCGGTCACTTGGTATTGCTGTAGCTGGAAACTAGGAAGTTCCGGCTGCATTCATATAGACTCAAACTGTGCTCTTGACTGGCGGTGTAGACTGGACTGGACATCGATATGCCATGGTCTCAATCGCCAATGATGTGTGGAAACATCAATCCATTCAGGCTTGATACTGGATTTGGAAATCAGGTGAGCATGAGTCTGTGCAATAGCTTGGTAGCTATCTGGAGTCAGCTTGTTGTCCATTGGAATGGAACGTGAGCTGGCTCTTCTTGTTGGATGTCCAAGAAGTGTTGGATATCCTGCTGTTGTCTTTTCCAGAGGAATGGAATCCTCTTCTTCCCAGCTGGGGAAGCTTCTTCCTTCATCACGGCCTCCTCTTCTTTGGAATCGAATGGCTGTGACTTGTTGTACATGAATGTGTGCTTGCTTGATGTGGACCTTGGTTTGCACCTCTTGTGGATGCGTGCTAGCAACTTGAGGCGTTCCGTCGAACTGTTGCGTGCATGAGCTGGTTCCATGGTGGAACTGTTCCTGTGGAACTATGGGAATCCTCTGCAGAAGATATCCCGGTAGCACTGGTGTGTGGCTACCCTTGCTTGAGTAAGCTTGCTCTGCCTCGATAGGCTTCTGTGGTCGCACTTGCAATCTCATGATGGATCTTCTGAGTCGATCCCGAGAGTCAAACTGAATCGATCTCGTGGTCGCTGCTTGTGATTCGATCGCTTCGTGTCATTCGATCTGGCATAATCGTTTCTTGTCAGTCGGTCTGGTGTGTCAATCTGGATAGATCGATCGGAGAATTCAAAGGAAGGTTGAAAAAGGTTTGAGACTTTGGTTTTGGTGGGTACAACTTTATCAATACCACTCCTGCTGTCACTGTTGGCACACTTCTGTGAGCTAGCTGTGGCAGGACTTGTACTTGTTGTAGCCAAAGCTGGCTTGGTTGGTTTGGACATTGGATGCAACTTGGATTGCTGTGGAGCTTGAGGCGGTGCCTCTAGGATTCCTGAGAATCGATAGCACTCAAAGTGTCTATCAGTGCTTGGGTAAGCAGGCTCCTACCTTGGAAAGGCTTTGTAATCCAAGTCTCACGTCGTCGTGCCGACTGGCTTGCAATGAGTCCAAAACAAACCTTGGAAGTGGTTGCTCGGCATCCCGCTTGGTAACGAGAAGCTGAGCGGTGGAGACGAGACAATACGGACATTGTCATCATCGGAAAAGTCTTTGTGGCTGGCACTCCTTCTGAGAGTGGTGCCACTCCTGGAAGACTGGTGTCGGATGATACCGTCACTTGGTGTACCTGCGGCTCGGACTGTGAAGTTCGGCTGCATTGACACTTGATGGGGCTGGAAGCCCTTCGTAGATGGAAGCTGGTTGAAGCTTCTGGAAGTCGTAGACTTGTGGGAAGTGATGCCCTATTGGAAGGTGCATGGAAGCTGTAAATGATGTAGCTTGGAAGTCACGGACTTGTTGGGTTCGATTGAACCTAGTTCTTGGATGGTCTCGATGTCTGAAGATGGAATGAGGAAATGGTTGATTTATTGTTTCCTCTTGTCATGGTTGTTTATACTCATGTGAGACTCGTGACTGCTGGTGTCGTCACTCGTGTCGACTGGTGCCGTCACTTGGTACACTTGGTACCGTCACTTGGTGTTGCCGTAGCTGAGACTGGGAAGTCAGGCTATAGCGACACTTGGGAGAACTGTTGTAGTAGCTGGAACTAGGAGGAAGTTCCTTGCCACAATGATACTTTGAGTTGGTGATGTCACTGCTCTTACACTCCTGTGAGATGGCTGTGGCAGGACAAGTGTTGGTTCTGTCACTGCTCTTACACTCCTGTGAGCAGGCTGTGGCAGAACTTGTAGTCGTCCATAGTTGTATCTGTTGTAGGCTTGATTTGATGTACTCACGTACTTCTGTTGTTGGTGTGAGACTAAGGTTGGTTGCAATCTCTGTACAGTAGTTGCAGTGGAGCTGAGGTGTGCACCCTCTTGTTGTTTCTATTGATCAGGTTCCCGCTTGTGGGTCAAACTCTGAATGCTCCAGCCATCCTGTGGCTTGGTTCCTTGTCTTGTGAACTCTTGAGTTGCTTGTAGCTAGCTACTCGGTTCAACGTTCACTGTCGTTCTGCTGTTGTTGCAGTTGCCATTATTGTAGATGCAATTCTGGTTTGGTATCGATTTCGTTGTAATCGGTTTGGTAGCGGTAGATACCGTTGTGGGCTGTTGTTGCCATTGTTAGCGGTAGATACCGTTGTGGGCTGTTGTTGCCATCGATGCTGGCTGGTTGTAGCCATTGATGGTTGTTGGCCTTGTAGTTGTGGCCATTGATGGTTACGGCATTGCCTATAAAGGCGGATGTTATGATGATTTTGTTTGTAGGAATGTAGGTTTTGGATTTGGGTACCCTCACACTCCTGTGCACTTGCTGTGATCAAATAGCAAGGGCATGGTCTTGTAATGGTATCTGTTGTTACCTACCTAGAGGCTGGTGTTGCCTCAGGTTTGCCTGTAATCAGTGGAGGAAGTGCTGTGTTTCAGTTGCACAATACACTTTCCATAAAAGGTAGTAGGAGGTGCTGTGGCTTTGGATGCCACAATACACACTCCAAAGGTAGTAGGAGGTGCTGTGGCTTTGGATGCCACAATACATACTCCATGAAAGGGTAGGAGGTGTTGAGTAAACTCAAACAACTCCAAGGAAAATATTCAATGCTGCTGGGATGCACTCCTGTGCTTCCTGTAGCTGCTGTGCATGGTGGTTCTGCTTGCACTGTTCCGGTGGCTTGTGTGCCGGTAGCTAGCTAGCTATCTGCATGACATGCTGCTCCTATAGCTAACGTTGACCGGTAGCTGCTTGACCGGTAGCTGCTTGGATTCGCCGTGGAATCCTCTTGTGGGTTCCGTACGGAGAGATCTTGAGATTTGGCTCCGTGCGGGAAAGATACCTTTCGAAAGATACCTTTTTCCGTTCAGTGGCTTTGCCTCTTGTGGTGCTCGCTGAACTGAGGCTGTTCTTTGTCGTTCCGTGGAACTGCATGGTTGCATGCTGTCAGCGATTTCCTCACAAAAAGGAAGGATTGCCGTGCTTTTTCTGACAACAGCAGTTGCCGACACTGTTTGTCGATTGACAGAGACAATGGCGCTGTTGTCGCTATCGGCTGGGTGCTGCCACTGTTGTCGATCAGCAGGCACAATGGCGCTGTCGATGCGTAGCGGTAGCGACTGGCTAGTGGTAGCCGTCGCCCACTGTTCTCTTTGTTCTTGTTGTCGCTGTCGTAGCAGCGTTCGACCGTAGTGGTTGCGGCGGTAGCTGTTCTTGGTGACGCTTGCTTGCAGTGGTAGCAGTCGTCGTTTTCTTGTTGTTCTAGCTGTCGCCGTAGCGGTAGCTTCCGGTCGTTTGGTTCTTGGCTGGTGGATTTTGCAAAATTCGCAAATTCGCTCTGATCCAGCCTGTTGCCGATGGATGCAACTCCGTTCCTGTTGCGTTCGAGGGCTTCCACTCTTCAGGCCTGTTATGCTATTGTTCAAAGCACAACTTGCTGTATGACAGTCCTGTCGTAGGACCTGCCGTCGTCGAGTAATCGACCTGGCAATTGGGCTTGTTCGTCCGACGGGAAAATCTTCGCACCTCTCTTCTAGTAGCCTCTTTCGATGGCTTGATAGTGAGGCTAGAAACTCCCACGGAAGTACCTCTGTGGAATTCCTGTTGGAACTTGTTATCTAGTTCCTTCTGCGGCAACACTCCTGGTGTTTGACACTCTTTGGGTCACTCCTGCTCGTCGTGCGTGGTACCTGGTAGCTAGTTAGATAGCTTGGCCACACTCTTGCACTACGTCGTGCGGATGAATCACTCAGTCTTGTAGTTTGTTTTCGTATCGACAATGCCATACGATGGCTGTGTTCCGCAGCTCAAAGGTCTTGGTGTTTCGCTCGCTCCTGAGAGCTTGCTTCCGGCTCACTCCTGTGAGCTGATCTTGCTTGTAGATCGGCCTCGTACGGTCCTGTGAGCTGATCTTGCTTGTAGATTGGCCTCGTACGGTCACACCGCAGTAGCCTTGATGTACAGTAGCCTTCGAGCTGCGGTCACCTGACCGTACTCAATTGGTCGTAGCTCAATCAGTTCCTGTTGGATTCGCTTCGTTCAAGCAATAGAGTGGTGTAGTTAGTAATGCTCTTTCATGTGGTACTCTTCGGTTGGGCTGATTCATTTGCGGAGTTCCGTTCGCTCCGGTGTAGCCAATGTGGTGAGGCACGATTCTTTCGTGATGCCTTTTTCCTGCTAGGCTGTTGGGATAGCTCTCTCAGTGAGGCTAGAGCCCTTTTCTGCCTTGACCTTGACTCGGCTCTGGTGCTGTTTACCTTAGCATAGACTCAATGGATGATATTGATATTGATGTCGCCATTGGCGAGATCTCGAATTCGAGATGAACTTCGAGAGAGCTTCTTGGAAATAGTGTTGGTTTCTAGTAACACTCTAGCTTAGTAAAGGTAAAATACTGTTTTACTGTTAAGCTATTTCCAAGAAGTGATCTTTCTCCATGTTTTCTGGGATTGATTCAACTTCAAAGGATATAGTGAAGGGGGTGACCATATAGATCAGTTAAACTCCCCATGTATGTAACTAGAGAATAGATATAGATATCCCCTATCAACTAGATTGGGATAAACGACTAATTTGTATTGAGGTGTCTGTAATACAACCTCCAACAATCGGAATGCATTGGTTCTATCAATTTCAGCGGCAGAAGCTCTAAATGGCTACCAAGAATCTGTATACCCTTGCCCCTACACCCCTCCGAACTTTGAGTGTTTGGGATCTGAAATTGAAGAGAGTGGAATGATTGACAGATTCATTGATGAGTTGTACACAATCTCTGATCAGCTGCCACAATTTCAATCTGGAGGACATCTACGACCTTTTCTTCGCACAGTGACAGCAGTGCTCATTATGTCAATTCCTGCTCTGGTAGATGACTTTGGTGTTACGAACAAAGTATATAGAAAGCTTTTTCAAGCAGCCCAAAGAGCTAAGCTTTTCGATGCAAACAATTCGGACAAATGGGTTCATCCTGGGGCTGTTCTAGGAGGCTGGAGAACGCATATCCAAGACAACTTTAATTTGGAGAATGATTTTGATGCTATGCCTCAAGAAGTAGCAACAGCTACCATGCTAGATCGAGTTGGTTCTCAGTTAGCTCAAATTGAAAAGCAAACCAAGGAGCTGAATCAAGCGCTAGCATTGCAAAGGCAAACTAGCATGCAAAAACAACAACTTGAAGGAATCCTTCTATCGATTCAAAAGGAACAACAAGCAGTGAAAGCAATGGCTAGTCAGAACAAGGAGAAGTTGTCATTTATCAAAACCCCACCACGACAAAGAAGACAATTTGCTCAGACTCGCGTGTCATTGCCACCCGCTGCAGCACCACTGCCACTGCCATTGCCACCCGCTGCAGCACCACTGCCACTGCCATTGCCAGCACCCGCTGCAGCACCACAGCCAGTAGCATCACCGCCATCACCACCACCACCACCACCACTATCTATATCGCAATCACCATCAATGCTAGCTACCAATCCCCAAGTTACACGATCACAATTCAGCCAGCTTCCAGAATCAACACAGCAGCAACAACGACTAATACCCATATCACAATCAGCACTGCTACCTGCCAATCCCCAAATTACACGATCTCAGTTCAACCAGCTTCCACAATCAATACAGCAGCAGCAACAACCAACGCAACAGCAGCAGCAGCAGCAACCAATACAACAACGACAGCTACAAGCGCCAATATCACTACAGCGACAACAGCAAAATCAACCAAAAGATGTCAATGCACTTCTGATGCGCAATCGCCAAGCTCAGAATAATTCCTCATCATGCAAAGGAATTTTGCTTGAACGACTTCTCTTGGATATAACTCCAATTAAGTGGAACGCAATCAGCCAAATTCCAATACCTGCAACAATGAAAGGAGAAAACGAGGCAAAGTGTATTCATGCTTTACGATTGGCTAAGATTGCTGGATCAGAAGAATATAAACTTGCTTTGAGTCCGACTGGAATTGGTGACAAGAGCAAGAGAAAAGAAGCGGCGAGCGGGATAGCACATGCTTGTGCAATACACGGCTCTAAGCCTTATTCGCGACTCGATCCTAGATAGGGTTTGAGTTCGACTCATGACGTAGTCCTTCGCGAATAGTCATTGAGACAGGGTTCTCATGACTGCTAGTCATACTAGGTTGTCGATGAAACATCGCTCTAGATATTTAGCCGGCGTGGAAAGCTTCCACGCTACTAGACAGCTACTAGCTGAAGTTTCCACGTGTTCCGGAAATGGACTGTGGAGTACGTAGAGTTATTGCCATAACCTACGATATCACACTTCGAGGCCTCCCGCGGGAGACCAACTTCAATGAGCTTCACAACGATCTCTCTCATGGATTAGTTTTCGTAGCTTTCATATCTTCTCATAACTTCATTCTCCAAACTCAAAACACTCGAAAGATCTTTACACTACTTTTAGCGTAGTGCATTTTGTTAACAAACACAATAGCTTTACTACCCTCAATCTATTCTCACAATGAAGATTGCTCAAGAAACATGCGTTCACCAACTTCGGAGAAACAGTTGCGTGACAAACCCATTCTTCCTCTCGTGGACAACGATGAAGACCGAGATCGACGATACGTGCAACCACCTACAATCGCACCGTTCCTGCAGATGCAAACAGTGCCAAAATACCTTCAAGGTAGCCATTATCAATGGTTCCAACACTCCGCGTCAGACCACCAAGTGGGCTACGAATATGGAGAAGGTCTTCGTTGGCTCAACCTTGCCAATGCCGACGACAAACATCGCTTCTCAAGGAGATGACTTCCAGCTCTGCGAAGAGTGCCTACGAAGCTGGGTGTGCAGGCCATCGTGCCGTGCGTCACCACACCTACGACAAATTGCTGTAAACGCAGTTGCTCCACGCGACGTGGGTTCTGGAGAAACCGAAGTCCAATTCCAAGCTCGTGTTCAAGCCGCATGGGACGGTGCAGCGGAACCCGCTCTAAGCGATGAGGACATCCGTTGGAATCAACGCGGTATCGAAGCAGCCTGTCCTTACAAGGCTCTGAAAAACAGAAACGCTTATGCGTCGCAAGATGCGTAAGCCTAGCGAGATGACAACTCGCGCCTACATCAACAACCTCACTCGGATGAACACCGATGAGCTTACGTTTGCCACCTTTCGGTGTCAATCAACAGTTGAACCAGGACGAATTCATCGACATCATCTGTTCATGGCATTCCTCGTTCCTGGATGCGCAAGATGGACGAACACGACTTCGATCCTTTCATGCCGAGAATGGCAGTGCTCATTGGATTCTGTGAGCGCATGGAATCCGCCGAAGACTTTGACAAAGGCAGTGATGCCAAGCAAGTTCCTTCGAAGAAGAACAACAGCAAGAAGTAACAGTCTACTCGCAACAACGACCATTTTCCAAGAGCGAAGAGAAGTGGTGTGATTACCACGAGTCCAGCACTCACAATACTGCTGATTGCATGACTCTGAAAGAAACTCAAAGCCAAGTCCCGTCTGACAACGATAGCAAGCCAGGTACAACAAGAACAAGACTTGGAAACGCAAGTCTGATGACCCAAGTCCTACACCAAAAAGGAACTTTCGCCTTATGAAGAAAGTCTCCAACGCTGCGGTCAAGGCGGATCGCAAGAAAAAAAGCGAATGCAACCATGTGGCAAACGCAAGTCGGACGACCTGACAACGAGGATGACTCCTCTGTCGGGTCCCTCATACTCAACATGATGGACAAGAAAATGGCTGCAGTCGACAAGGCTCTTGCCGACTTCGACTTCAATCATTCAGATGGAGAGATCTCCTTCTAGGATTAGGCCAGGATGTAGATTCAACGGAACCATGTTCCGATTTCTCATACCTAAGTGATGAGATATCTCACTAACTAGTAAACAAGATTGTTTGCAACTGACGAAGTCTACGGCAAATTATAGATAATTGCCTAGAAGCTGCTCAACTAGATCTGACGATCTATCCAGCATTGTAACTCGTCCGTGGCCAACCACCTCTCAACGTCGCAAGACAAGAGACCTCAAAACTATCGTCTATGTTGGATTTAACAGACGAGACAAAGGGAACAAAAACCCGTTACACTCCGTGCTTACTGGATACAGAGCGTCCGGAACCGTGATTACCCAAATTCATGTAAGAGATTAAGCATGAAGGATCATGGGGGCGTCCAAACACTATGGACTACCCCTGTAAAGGAATTAAACCCCAGCACGAAAGTGTAAGGGTGCACCTATAACTCCTGAGTTCCACGATATAGAATTATCGAATGGAACTTGCACGCCACCAAGAACTTGGGGGCGTATACATGATCATAGGTCGAGACTTCTCTCCGACTAAGAATCAAGTTCGATTTCACTACCCGCAGCGAAGTGGAATAGCAAATCTTTCCCTATGAAAGATAGCAATCCTAAGGAAGAGCAGGAACCGCTCATGCCTTATGACCAAGTGCTCCGACCAATTCGAAGGTATTAGGAAAGCGACAAATGGACGACTAGAAGTAAAACTTCGTCCTGACGCTAAACCCTATCACCTAGGACTTACCTACTCCACGTGTCATACCAACACTCTTACGACAGAGGTCGAACGTCTCTGCGACGCAGGAGCACTTAAGAAGGTAAACCTTTCCGAGTGGACGGCACCAACATTTATCATTCCCAAAAAGAATGGATCTATACGGTTCATCTCTGACGTCCGGGAACTGAACAAAAGGATTGAGCAAAAACCTCGTCCGATCCCAAGGATACAAGACATGCTACTGAATCTAGACAGATTCAGGAAATACGAGTACCAGCGAGTACCAATGGGCCTATGCAATAGTCCCGACATCTTCCAAAGGAAGATGGGAACACTCATGCACGACTTGGAAAACGTCCGTGCATACATTGATGATCAACTCATCCTAACTAACGGCGATCTGGTGGATCACGTTGAATAGTTAGATGAAGTTCTCCTAAAGGCTTTGAGAAGCCGGACTTAAGATCAATACTACCAAGTCCTTCTTCGAAAGAAGAGAACTTAAATATCTAGGCTACTGGATTACTTGAGAAGGAACCACCCGTAACCAAGAAAATAGACGCGATCCAGAGTATCGCTCCTCCTACTGGATTACTTGAGAAGGAACCACCCGTAACCAAGAAAATAGACGCGATCCAGAGTATCGCTCCTCCTACGAATAGGAAGAAACCTGGTAGATTCATTGGACTAGTGAACTACTATCGAGACATATGGATCAGAAGATCACATGTACATATATCAGAAGATCACATGTACATATAACGTCGAGGATCCCAAGAAAAGGAATCCCTGTCCATTTCATTGCTTGACAATGATTGATCCCGTAACCGAATGGTTCGAGATTGCCGAGATCTGCTCCAATGCAGCAGACGAAGTAGCCATCGTTCTAGAACAGAGTAGCCATCGTTCTAGAACAGACGTGGCTCACCCAGTATCCATGGCCTGCTGAGGTTATCATGGATAGAGAACGTGAGTTCCGCGAAGAAGTCGCGAAGACTCTCCGGGATGCATATGGACTTCGTCGCAAGTTCATTACCACACGTGTTCAATCGTAACGCGATTCACAACGTCCGTTTCGAAGTAAACTGGAAACACATCAAAGAACGTCGCCAACGACTCATCCAGAATAACAATGAGAAGGGAAACGCGACACGTGTCCCTCATCAATACAATGTCAACGATACTGTGAGGTTTCAACAGTATCAGCACCGCAAGTACGGTCAGCCAAAGTACAAAGGTCCTTACAATAAAGACCGAGTCAATAACAATGGCACCATACGGCTCCGACATGCTACCGCCAATGGCGGCACAGTCTACCAGACTTGGAACATAAGGTATTTACACCCATACAAGGCCTGATCCCCTTGTAGGATTGCCATCGCACATGGCTACATCCAATCTCCGGAGAGTGCCCCGCACTTTAATTCATATGTTCTCCTTGTCCGACTGATGTCGCGCCTTCTGTGACCCTTGTCAGGGGGCGAATGCAATACACGGCTCTAAGCCTTATTCGCGACTCGATCCTAGATAGGGTTTAAGGCTCTAAGCCTTATTCGCGACTCGATCCTAGATAGGGTTTGAGTTTGACTCGATCCTAGATAGGGTTTGAGTTCGACTTATGACGTAGTCCTTTGCGAATAGTCATTGAGACAGGGTTCTCATGACTGCTAGTCATACTAGGTTGTCGATGAAGCATCGCTCTAGATATTTAGCCGGCGTGGCCACGCTACTAGACAGCTACTAGCTGAAGTTTCCACGTGTTCCGGAAAGTGGAATGGACCGTGGAGTACGTAGAGTTATTGCCATAACCTACGATATCACCGTGGAGTACATAACCTACGATATCACACTTCGAGACGTACATAACCTACGATATCACACTTCGAGACTTCCCTACGATATCACACTTCGAGACTTCCCGCGGGAGACCAACTTCAATGAGCTTCACAACGATCTCTCTCATGGATTAGTTTTCGTAGCTTTCTAATCTCTCTCATAACTTTCATTCTCTCAAACTCAAAACACTCGAAAGATCTTTACACTAGCTTTTAGCGTAGTGCACTTGCATGGAGACACTGCTGAAGTTAGAAATAGAAGTTGGCTTGAAACCAATTGGTAGCACAATTTCATCAAGGCAAAAGGGCACTGTGGTGGCACTCAGAATGCGCTATCAGAAATATCAAACGAAGAAAGATAAGCAACAACAGCTACAGCAGAAGATAAGCAACAACAGCTACAGCAGAAATTGCGACGACAGCAACAGCAACAGCAGCAGATACAACATCGCAACAGCAACAGCAGCAGATACAACATCGCCGGTAGTAATTAGTAGCCATTACATTATTAGTTTGCTACTAGCTAGCTAGCTAGCTAAAGTAGTTTGTTAATTAGTGATGTTTGTGTTTGTTTGTTACTGTTGCTTGGGTACGACGCCATTGCCTTCATTAGTGGTAGTGGTTGTTACTGCGAGACGTCATTGTCATGCCATATGGCTCGCTCTCTTTGGGAAGAATGGCTTCTATCAGAGCTAGGATGCTCTGGGAGCCCCCCAAGTGCTGCCAGCCGAACAGCCACATCCATTGGGCTGGCTCTCTCAACTTTCCAGAGCCACATCCATTGGGCTGGCTCTCTCAACTTTCCAGAGCCTACGGGGGTGCGATCCTACGTGATTTCCCTGTAGCCCTGGAAAGTTCGCCGCCCATACTCAAAAAAACCATTCCAGTAAAGCAATGACAAGATACTTCCTTTGGCTGGGGAAGCAAGTGCAGCCAAGTTCCGTACCATTGTCCCGTTATCAGATGAAGCCAGTCAAGTCAAATGCCCTGGCGAGGCCGCTGGTACTGGTCTGTTATGATACCAGATAGATCATACCAGTCTAGCACAAGGTAACTTGATAGATGGCCCAGCCACAGCGAAAGCAAAGGGATGTCTACAGAAAATTAATGAATAATGCGGCATCGAATTTTCCTTCGGTTCCTTCGGACGACACAGCCACAGCTATCTCCAGCTACATGTACTCCCAGCTCCCAGGGAAGAGACATATGGATGGATAGACTGATTGGCTAGCTAGCTACTAGCTAGTAGGCTAGCCTCTCCGATCCGCAGTTTGGAAACTTCGGCACGAAGTGCCAACTAGCTCTACTAGCTAGGTACTAGCTAGTGACGGCAGCGGAGCAAGGACTTTCGGACGCTGCAGACTGCTGTGTTGTGACCAAAAACACCCAGCTCCGTTCTTCCGCATTCCTCATGGTTCGTACGGTGCGGTGTACGGGAGGATGGTAGTATGACAGTAGTATGACATACTCCTACCACCATGATAGAATTACAACTAGACTCCTGAAAGACCGTAAATCCCGGGCTTCTTTCGAATCGTTGAATAGTGACCCTCTCAATAAGTCATAACTTCGACTGTCGACGCGCTGGAGCATTACTCTGTGACTGAATGAGCCTCTTCAGTTGCCACGCCTCTTCCTAATTGCCACCATGCAGCCTTCCAGCTGATTGTCATTCCCCAAAGCCCAAAGCAGCAAGAGATGGCATCCCTTATCTATCTGATCTCTACTCCTTTGTCTCTCGGCCTTTTAGCTAGCTAGTGAAAGCTCGAAACATTCCATTACAAGAGCATGATCCAGTGCCCTCGCGGATGATATCACTTTTCTGTTGGCAAGCAGCTGAAAAACATTGGAACTTCACCTGGAAGCAGATTTGAGTAACTGTTGGTCAACCAAACTCGCGAAAGATCATTTCCATTCCACACAGAATCAACATGGTAGACTACGGAGAGCTCATTCAGAACAGTCTTCTGGTTCTCATGGGAAAGAGCACACGCGCAGAGCCCAGCCAACATGGCGACGACCAGAAGGAGGATGCGAAAACGGAGCGCACTGAGTCCAACAACTCGTTTTCGTCCTCGGACTCTTCCTCCATCATGGACCCTTTCTCAGGGGAAGAGGCCACGCCCAAGGAGAGCGGAAAGATGATCTACGTCGACCCCACAATTGACACACAAGAGGCGATTCATCAAGCTGTCAAGACGGCACTGAGTAGCAGCATTAGTAACTTGGCAGGGACGGCAAACGAATCCACATTAGACAGCGACGCTGTGGAACAAATGATCCGACAAGAAATCCAAAAGCAATTGCATCAGCTAAAGCTACAGCAGCAGCAACCAGATATGAATTCCTCCAAGCATGGGAGCGAAGAAGTGAGCCGACCCCCCAAAAGTCGCGAATCTAGACGACAATCCAGAAAGCACAGCAGCAAATCATCCGAGAAAAGCGATAAGCGAGAGCTTCCACCACGTCGCCATACCACCACGAACAAAGCGTCCAGTTCCAACAAAAGAAAATGCAGCGCAAGCAAAGAGCTGCCCCCTCGGCGTCATACAGATTCCTCAAAGCTAAACAACACGTCCTCTAGCAGCTTGCGTGCCTCCTTTGCTCTGGAAAGCAGCTCTGACCTCTTCAAGGATCTGAAACCGGACTTGGATACTTCTACACACCACCCGCCAAAGAGTGGAAGACGACGATCCTCGGCCAACAATGGTCATTCGCCGTCTACTAGCAAGCAAGCTGATGAGTCGCCAAACAAGAGTCCTGCAAAGTACAATCAACTTGGATCTCGACTCTTCCAAAAGGCCCTCGATGAGAGCTTTAGCAACATTAATGACGCCATGGGCATGTCCTCGTCACGGTACAGCGACAGGCACAAAATGCCAACCATTGAAACATCAGGAGCAACCGCTTCAAGAAAGTCAACCCGCCAAAGGTCGGCGGACTTGGATGCTAGCTTTTGTCTTGATGCTAGTTTCAGTCACCAGAGAGTACTTGACTTGGAGGCTAGTTTGTCATGTCTTGATTCTACTGACCACCGAAGAAGAAAGACAAACTTGGATGCCAGTACTCGACGAGAAGGAGTTCTCAAGACTGCTGCTCCACGGGGACGTGTGCCCACAAAAGACGAAGAAAAGGGATCTTCAGATACACGTGGCAACAACGGTGAGCATCGTAGCAATAGTCAGGGCCGCAAGAAGGGCGCCCGCAGCAAGAGCCGTGGTCGTCGGACTGGAAACAAGCCCAGAAGACAGTCTTCCCAGGAAGAAGAGGGCGAAGGGGAGAACATGGACGAATCAAAGAGGGAGCGCCGAGGAGCTCGTAGCAAGAGTGCCACGGCTCGAAGTCGGGCCCGCCGTGCAAGAGGAAGAAGCCTTGAGACTAAGCAGCATCCGGTCCAGCACGGAGAGTCCCCTCGGGGATCGCAGCATCGAGTGACAGCTGGTGCAACCTGTGGTAGCAGAACCCGCAGATTGAGTCTAGAGGACCGCCGTCGTCATCGTCACTCGAGCTCTCGGCACACTGTCACCAGCAGTATTTACGAAGGCTCCAGTAGCCATCCACCCCAGATCATTGGCTCCTTTGATCGTTCACAGTCAACACTCTCGACTCTTTCAGGGTCTCTCCACTGTGAGAGCGATCACACCTCGTCTTCCGTTGCTGCTTTCAACAGAGAATCTTCGAAAAGGGCAAGCAAGGACAGCTCTGCTCTTCTGAACAGTAGTTCACACTCCATTCTGTCCGGACGGAAACCAAAAGGAATAAAAACCAAGAACTCGGATGTTCGGGAGAGGCGACAGGCTGACCGAATACTGTCGGAAGCCTTTCAAGGCATGCCCACGTTGCATTAGCTCGAGCGACTAGCTAGTTTTGGCGAGGACGGGTAAATTATAACACTACCTGGTAACGTGTTCTGATCTTCCCGACGCGTTGGCTAGTAGTGTGCTTTTACCGCCTGGTGTGGACAACGATAACAGCGGCCCGTTTGCTTTGAATGATCGGTACTTAGGCGCCCAATCCGATTACCTACCGGTATGCGGAGTCAACGACGCAACCAGCTTTCTAGGACAATCCCTCCACTCTCGCTATGCCACAATGAACCAATGAACCAAAGAGCAGCAGAGAGGCGACTTGCCCTCAGGGATCATGCTTTGCTTCTGAGCCATCAACGGAAAGCGTTATAGCTGGGTATTGCAGTCGGGAAAACGATAGTACTAATGTTGTTGCTTGGCAAAAGTTGGCAAAAGGACCCAAAAAACGGAACTACAGTGGCAGCGTGAACAGAGAAAGGAAACAACTATAGCACGGATGTGGGCTCTAGAAAGCAGGAAAGACGTAGCTGCGGTACCATTCCAGCAAGATCTGCTCTGCCTGGCGACGACAAGCAATTGACGCATTGATTGTAGTCAAGGAAACTTTCAGCCGCCCTTGTGAGGCTTTGAACCTTCTCATCGTAGGAAGACATGCGGTACCTTCCCAACCCGGAAGAGTTCGAAGTACCGAACGAAGGCTATTTTCCAGCACTACGGAGCACTGTTGCATTGACCATTTTGGTCCATCCGCGCACTGCTACAATTGGCACGCCAAAATCCCTCTGCTGTTGACTGCGAGACCGACAAAGCAATTGCTGTTTCGCTGGTTGGATTAGTACGAACTACAAGAGAGAGCATTCGATCAGTGAACTTCCTCTCTACTACCAGGTAGAAGGTTTATGCCATCCAAAAATGTTTGTCTTGTTGGTCTAGCTAGCTAGTGGACAAGTTTGCCTCGGCAGCATAAATCTGGAAACGGCGCT
Organism: Seminavis robusta; assembly: GCA_903772945.1. Taxonomy (NCBI): domain Eukaryota; phylum Bacillariophyta; class Bacillariophyceae; order Naviculales; family Naviculaceae; genus Seminavis; species Seminavis robusta. Next base: position 76,944 of record CAICTM010000012.1, read on the forward strand.
TTCGAGGGGTGTCAGAGGACTCCCACAAGTCGTCCAATCACTTTTTGGTTGCTGCAATAAAATTTTTGTTGTTGGCATAAATCTGGCTCTGGGTTGGACCTCAAAAAGTTGAAATGAAGGGCGTTGGCCTAGAGGAACTCCAGCTTCTCTTACAAAGCAAGCGGGGAGTAAGGAGCCTAATCATTTGGATAGGGCGGCAACTGCAGTTCTGCCTTCCCCTGTATAATTACGCACCACTGCTGTGCTCGCGGAGATATGCCCCTCGACGATATTCTGTGTCGAGAAGAGTGAAACCTCTGGCTTGGTTTGTTTCATCATGCAACGACCAAAGGGTGTGGACTGATCAAACATTTCGATTTCCAGTCATGTCGACTAAATCTTTCCATGAAATTGGTTGGCTTACGAAGCTGAGAAGCGGTCTTGTACTGCCAACGTTTTGCTTGACGGTACAGAGCCAGGCACATTGGTTGGCATTGGCTTGTAGCTGAAAGACTCGATGGACGATGGATTCCAAGCCCCCAAGCAAGCCTCCTCCTTCAGCGGTCGCCCCCACCACCAAGCTCAAGCCAAAGCGGAAGAGGAAATCTCCGGCGGTTCCATGGAAGAAACCCAAGGGTAAGTCGCTGCGGCTTTCATGGTGATAGTTCCTCATTTTCGCTTCCTAACGTTCGTTGCACTTATATAAGACATGCCTCGTAGACCCCTTAGCGCCTATAATCTTTTCTTTCGCCGAGAACGAGAGACTATGTTGAATGAGGGATGGTCATCTACAGCTCCAGGCTCGTCAACCTGTAAAGATCAGAGCACAGGGGCACATGCTGATGCAGATGGCGAGGAAAAGGCAAAGACAGGAATCGGGTTTGCAAATCTTGCCAGAACGGTCGCAGCCAAATGGAAATCTCTACCGGCAGAAGAGAAAGCGCCATTCGAGCAGGAAGCTGCAAGAGAAAAGGCCCGTTACGATTCTCAAATGCTAGGTTGGCGAGCAGAACAGGAGCAAAAGAAGGCACGCAAAGCAGGGAGCACCCAACAGATGATGAACTCTCTAATAAGTGGCCCGGCCCTCCAAGCGTATGCCACCCACCTAGCGGCAACACAACATCATCACCGGCAGCAGCAGGGTTATCCTGAGGATTGGTTTCAAACCACAGACCACCCCACCCCAGAGAACACTGTCAATGATGCACAGCATATATTTGGAATGAAAGAACACCAGCAGCTGATGGGTTTGGGGGGACACCAGCGGATGATGGGCATTGGGGGGCACCAGCAGCTGATGGGTTTGGGGGGGCACCAGCAGTTGATAGGCTTGAAGGACCAACAGCAGCAGCTAATGGGAATGAAAGACGAACAGCATCGATCGCTGTTGGCACAGCAAGAGCAACTTTACCTGCAGACTCACCGAAGTGCTACGGATGGAGTATACGCGGCTGCTAGTCTCCCCCAAGGCAGAGACTCGTCTGGGGGCGCTTCCAGTTTGCGGCAAGAGTTCGTCGAGCAACAAGGAGGGCCGGCGGCACTGGGAACGGGGTTAGCGAGGGCAAAAGATTCCAATCTACAAAGCCAAAAAATGTCGTCTCTTTTCACATCCACAGATCCTACTCTTCAAGGGTCATACATACCGCGCAACCCGGGTTCATTGCTTGAGCTTCGATCAGAGGACTTTGGTCCCGCGAGGAGACCAACATTGTTTGAGCAGAGAGCAACGACGGAGGGGCTCTCTGGAACATACGAGCCTTCGCCACGAGAGTTCGGAGATGAATCTAGCTTCACGGCTGGTTTAATTCAGCAATCCTTTTGGGGCGCTCCAGCCTCCCGACAGCCAGCTTACCGCCCGTTCCCGGAGGAGCCACCACGTATGCCGAGAGTTGAGCACAGATCATCGATAGGGACGCCATACCAAATTCCCCATAGAGCCTCTCTGGAACAGCCACATCGCATGGCGCGTAGCCAGTCATTTCCCTCCGCTTCGTCAATGTACACGAGTCCAAAGCCTTCTCCTGAGCAAACTGTTGGAAGAGCATCGCTTGATAGCCGGGGCGCTACTGGACTGGAGACTCCATTGACGCCATTATTGAAGCCGTCGCTTCCGCACCAGTCTCCCTATTCCAATGCACAAAACATGTTAAACTCGCCCAACCTGGTTCCAACACCACCTCATCATGGGGATGCCTTGAGTAATTCACCCCGAGATGGCATTGGGATAGCACGCCCGCTTAGTGAGCCACCACCCTCGTTCCCGGGTGACGAGGAGTTTCAATCTATCGATGTTCGCTACCAGAACCGACAGAGATACACTCAACCGAGCACTTCTGACCAACCGATTGTGCCGATCGTCCCGATCGTGCCCCGTCCACAGCGTGAAGGTGGCAATGGCATGAGCGACATTAGATTATGCGAAGAGATGGCAGCTGATTTTAGCGCGTTACGAAACCAGCCGACGAACCAGACGAATCCTTCGTCCTTGTTTCAGGCAACCTTCGAGGCTCTTGGGTCAACATTTGACAATGAAGGCGTTGATTTTCTTTCCAACCTTGAGTTTGAAGAATAATTGTAACTGGAAAGCATGTAGTACGGCTTAGGCTCTTGATTCTGTTGTAACCTTGTCCAACGCTGTCAGCCTACGGTACATCGGAGAACTCCGACTACTGGGCAACAACGCGCCGTCAGAGTTCATGATCGTTATCGTAGGAAAGCAATCCTGCGGAAGAAAAGAACTTGTTCTGGCTACAGTACTCATAAGTTCGTGCTATTAATAATTCCCTATTGTAGCTCCGGCCTCATCACCTTTCTTGGGCGAGTAGTTGGATGTACGGAGAAGGAGACGCAAGACGCAAGGACAGGGAGTTGAAAAACCGGGGCTTCTCGGTTGTTTCACCATCCCCTGTCGTCGGAGCTGTTCAGGCAGCCAGGCAGGGGTTCCATTCTCAGTCGGTTACGCATGTACATGTACCGGTAGAGGGCTTGTACGTTTGTTTTTGTTCTTTCAAATCGTATGAGGTGTCGTGTCCTTCTTCTCCCTCACTTCTTGGAACCTTCACCCTTCCTGTGCCCAGACTCGACTCGGTTCCCGATCAGAAGACAGCCTTTCAAGTCAGGTAGATGCGGTAAACACTTAAATCTTCAGAAAAATCATTTATCCTTACCTCAACTTCGATATCTTTAGTTAGGACAACAATGAAACATGGAACCCACGAACCCACAGCCTAGGCACGTTCAGACCTGGATGAACCCAAGATTTACAAAGCTTTTGTGCCATAAGCCATGAGTTCTTTGGGTCCTGAAACATTTATCGAGTATTCTCTTCTTTCAGATTAGGTTTTATGGCCGGTTATCAATTGCGTGCACTATGACATCTGGCATGTAAGTACGGGTACCGGTACCATCTAAATCTCTACTAAGAGCACCGGTATTAATAGCTCTTACCGGTAGAATGTATCGACGTATCGACCAGTTCGAAGGAAGTCTGAGTAAGATTTAGTCGCCTTTTATTAAAGCAAACCATTCACGAGCAGAGACTATGTACGACCAGCTGTACATGCTTGTTTTGCCAATACTACCGGTACCAGGCATGTACGACCATCATGCTTGGTTTTGCGTGTTTTTCGCTCACAAAATCCAAAACACACAAAACAACCGACAAAACAAACCCCACTAAAGAAGATGATGCTGAAACAGATTGGATCTTCCACACGAGATCGCCGCCGGGCCACAGCTCCTCAAAGACTTTGTTGCGATGCTGCTCAGAAGCAATCAATGGAGCCCTCCATCTTGGCATCCCACCGGAGGCACTCATCCGACGAAGTGTCCTCTGACCGCCAAGCGGTGCTATCTGCGGCTGCGGCTTTGTCGACTGCAAATGTTCCCGCCGCGTTGGCAACGCCGGGGTCTTTGAGGCCAAGAAACCTTGGCTCCATCTGCGAAGAGAGCAAAGAACTGGACCACTTCGATGACGAGGATGAGCTATCCTATGAAGAATGCTTGGAAATCAGTGCCGCCCTTGGCGATGTAAAGCAGGAGGAATGGATGCTACGAGCAGAAGACGCAATCAACAAATTGGATGTGGAAATCTTCTCCAAAGAAACAAGCTCAGGCAAGGAAGAAGACTGTACTTGTCTCGTCTGTATAATGAATTTTGAGGACAACGACGTCCAGCGAAGGCTGCCTTGTGGACATGCCTTTCACATCTGCTGTGCCGATCAGTGGCTGCTCCAAAACAACGCTTGTCCCTGCTGCCGAAACCCTATCGCTGCTGACTTGTAGTTTCTGACTGATAAAACCTGAATGTACTTCTAGTTCCTAATATTTCAGCTATCGTCAAACACTCTTACTTCGAATCGCAATCCGTTAGCATCATCATATCCAAGTCGGTTTTCGATCAAACACAATTCCCTTGCATGTCTGTGCCGGTCGGTGCCGGTATCATTATCATTATATGTGTCTGTGGGGTTGAGCCGCCGCATTCTCTTGCGGCTACCTATATCTGTCGTACTGGTTGCTGATTGCTTACTGGCAATGCTGGGAGTGGCAGCATCGAATACAAGATAAGAAGCCAAAAAAGCATTTTGTTGGTGTGACTTGATTGGTGCAGTCATACTTCCGTGCGACTGTATGGTACCTCACCGGTAACGGTACCGTGCGGTTGGGAATTTGATTCAAACTTACTAGCTAGTAAACCCTTTGCCTTCGAAAATTCAGAAGAATGCCAAATTTTAAATTTCAGCAGGCTGATTTTTCAGCTACATGTAGTATTAATAGCTACCAGTATTAATAGTAGCAGAGTTCTACTACTTAGAAGAGACTATCTGATTGACAACCTTGGGGCTTGGTTGGTATTTACTGTTTATTCCTTACTGCCATGAGGTCAGTAAAAGGAGCAGTAATGGCAGTAATGCAGTAATTCCTCAGTAGCAGTAATCATACACAGTAATTTAGAGCCAATTGAAGGCAGTAAACTACAGTAATTGCAGTAATATAGGCTAATTACTGTCATTTACTGTCATTTACTGGATATTCCTGTTGCATAGCCCGATTACTTACTGCATGGGATTACTTACTGCAGTAACTAGGGGGCCAACAATGGCAGTAATTGGACAGTAAGGAGCCAGTAACCCGGATTTACTGCAGTAAATACCAACCAAGCCTTGGGGTACAGTCGTACACTTGCTAGCTATTACTGAACAATTTAAAAGAAAAATAATGTAAAATATTAAACTCCCTTTCTAATTCTTTTTTGGTCGTGGTTAGAGTCAATCCAGAAAAACGTTCAAATAATGCTTTTTACCAGCATTATGGTTAAAAAAAAAAAGACAAATCTACTAGTATTGCGTGCTGTAGTTTGTTGTGGTTGTTGCTGGTGCCACCACACGAACCGGTTCTTCGAAGCCAGTTACCGGTACCAGCACCGTCGCCATGGATGCTGTCAACCAAGCCGAACATGAAGACCCTGCAGTTGAAGAGAACCAGGAGAGGGTTATTCCGGAAGAGCCAGAGCCAGCTCCCTTGAATCCCCAGGCCGAAGGACATCAGGAAGATCAACCAGAAGATGTCAACGATGACCCGGCAGAAGAAGCACAGGCAGCACTGTTGGGCGGTAACCATATTCGAAACAGAGACCCATCCATGGAAATCACTGACCACGAACGCCGATGCAGCCATAGAAAGCTCCCCTGAATTAGAAAATCTTTCAGATTTTGAGTATTGTCACCTTGCAATCATAGATCGAGACGATGTGGAACGTACTGTGGAGAGAGCAACATCTTTACAAGGAATGCGACAGGAATTTGATATTCGAAACGCTCCGGAAGACGGATGTGCTATGCTGAGGAAGTACGCTCTAATGATGCCAGGGAAGCACTGGTGCTTTCCTTCTCCTACAATCCTGCCACAGGAGGATACATTTTAGCGGAAGATGCAAGTGGATATGATCTTCAAGTGCTGAGCACTGAACAGGGTTGGAAGACTCATGTTGCTGGGGGTTACTATGTTCTTCAGGTAAGTACGTGAAGGAGACTCTTATGTCACACAAACAACAATACTTCGCGATCATGGCTCCATGCCTGCAGCTCACATTTCACTTTCTCATGCATCTCCCAGGCAACATGTCCTGACTTTCTCAGCATCCGAACAGGAATATCAGTGGTAGTGGAGTGTAGTGGTTTTGACATCATGGCCAACTTTGACAGCAACACAATCAAGCGCATGTGCACAGATTACATATCGCTTTACCCTTTTGCACTCCATGAAATGACTTGCTTCCACACTGGGCTCTTCTTCAATACCATGATGTCCTGCATGAAAATTTTTCTACCCAGGTCTCTTGGCTCCAAATCAATGTTGGTCATGTCTTCCCAGCTGGTCGATTAGACCCCTTTTATTTGCTCCCAGATGCACAATCAGCAACTGACAGATTCATCCTGAGAGCACAACACAGTGTAATAAGGCGATATGCAATGGAGAGTAGCTTTCGGCTGTAATGAATTCATGGTTACATCCCCGGACGATCCACTTTACAATTTTCTATAGAGCCAGAGGATTACATGTAGACTACTAGTACACACACTCAAACGCTGGTACATGTAGTCATCTCCAGAAATTGATTATTCTACGATTCAGAGGTTTACTACTTAGGTTAAAGGGACAACCCAATCAATACTTTCTTCTTCTGCTTGACTCGATGTTGTTTTTTTCTCTTATTTGTACCAGGTACCTACACTGTCCACTGCGATTACCATCTTCATCCACCAGTGTTTCTCATTCCGAATCGAATCATGTGCCAAAAATTGGTCATCCTCTTGTAAGATGCTTGTGGCCACGCCGCCACGCCACCCCTAAACTGCTGCCTTCAAGTCTCTCTATTGTTTGTGAGCAGAGTATGAGTTGACATAACGATTTGACAATGGGGACAATCCTCTCTTCACGGGGCTTCTAAAATAAATAATAATCTGGGACGTGTTGTCATCAGCATGATTGGTTTCCGGGACGGGCCTCTCAGGTTTTGGTACTATCGGGTTAGGAATCGAATCAGGTGCTGCTAGCTACTGGTAGTTGGTTGGCAATTGATGGGGAGGATCTGCTTTCTTTATTTGTCATTTCGCTTTGGGGGTGAACGGCGCAGGCACCAGCGACACAACCTCGCTCTGACCTACCAACTACTCGGCTTATTTGGTTTGCCAGCAACTACCGGTACTGTAGCTGCAGAAAGACTTTCTGTTTGGGATCTAATAAATGAAACGTTTTAGGAGTTTAAAATATACAGAGGCTATACATAATATCCAAAATCTTGATGCTTAGACGCGAGCTGCCATGAGACCAGCCAGAGACAAATCGGTTGTGGTATCAACCTTGAGCCCTTGAGAAGGATCTTCCTTGGAAAGCATGGTCTTGATTCGGTCATCCCGTCGTTGGAGAACCTTCATGCGAAGGTCGGTCAGACGGCTGCTTCCCAGACTGGTTCGTGCAACAGGGGCAGCTTCCTTTTCTTCTTTCTTGGAGGATAGAGATAGCATGGGAGCGCTGTGTCGTCGTTGTTGATCGACGGTGATGGACTTGATACGGTTGGTGATCTCCAGAATGTCATTGAAAGTGGATTCAAAGTCAGCACTGTCATCAAAGTCGCAGCGGCTCTGACTGAGCTCCGAGTTCTCCATTTTCCAAGCTTCAATCTTGGCTTGGAGTTCAGTGTCAAGGGCCATGTCATCAGGATGAAGAGACTTGCGAGTCAAGGGGCACTTGGTGTTTCCTTGGTAGATCCAGTTCATGACGGCCTCTCGCTCGAAGCAGTGGCCAGTCTCGTTGTGGCGCATGGGGTTCTTCATCACAGACATGGTGATGGGGCAGACGTATTCTTCGGGGATGGCGGTGTTGTTGAAGCTGCAGTCCATGGTGGAAATAGTTAGTTTTGTTGTGAGAGAAGATGAAGAGGCAGAAGAGTCAGAAGACTTTGTTGTTTTGGCTTTTGAGCTTGAGCTGCAGAGAAATTGTGAGAATCAGAATGGATCGATGGCTTGCAAAAATTGATGGCGCTTTGATGGGCCGTTGATGGCTCAATCACATGGATCCGGATCCGGCTCCGGCACCATTGAGTAGTTGCCGCCATTCGCACTTTTTTCAGAGAAGCCTGTTCCCATTTCGGCAGCAGATGCGACCATCGTGGAAGCTGTTCTTGCTTCAGAGTCTTACATAATTAGGCCAAAGTAAAGTGGTTAAGTAAATCACTGCTACTTCTGGTTCATTGTGTCTGCAAATTCGAAACCAAAAGCCTCCATTGAGAACTGTTAGCTACTGTTTAAGTGTGCCTGTGGTAGAAAGTCTAAATCATTAAATCTGACCATCGAGATCGAGCACGAAAAAGGGGGTGCAGAAAAATGTTTGATTCGACTAAAGATAAACTCTCTCAGAAATCTACTAGTGGCACCAGAACATGGTTTAGACTTGTAGCGGTACTACTAGCTACCAGGTAGTACCTACTGATAGAGCTACCGGTAGCCGTAGCGACAGAGCAGTTGCTCTTGTTCATGTTCATGTTCATGTTCAATTCAATTCAGTCCAATTGCTGCAGGTAACATGCTAGCTAGTAGAGAAGAGAAGCTACAAAAAGTTGAGAGCTAGGCGATCCATGGAAACCAAAAGATTCTAGTGTTCATACCCAATACCCAAAGAGCTCCTAGTAGTAGAGCTTGTAGCTAGACTACGGGTACCTAAGAGCTGGCGGGTCACACGATGCAAGAGTATTTTCAGTTTGTTTCTCAAGGCTCACTACCAGGTAGCTAGTCAAATGTAATTTCTGAAGAGACTCTGGACTTTGTGGAAGACTGCTTGGACGCTCAATCATCCCCAGATCCCAGCCGTACCGGTTATCGCCGACTCCTTGGTAATGCCTAACACTCGAGTACCATTGTCCGCGGTCTCTTCTGGTCGTGTTATTATAGCGTTACAACAAGCAAACGCCATAGTGAACTCCTCCCTTCTCATCCTTGCCATGACTATCGAGGAGGCTTCCCAGATCAAAGGGCCAAGATGCATATGAGGGCGGGACAGCGGGTTCGAAAGCGGCAGAATGGTAAAGTTCGAGAGCACCTTTTTGTGGCTTTATCCGAAAAGGAAGGGAAGAAGGCCAAAGAAGGAACAGAAAATGCCTCATAGTGGCCATTCTGAAAAACGGCATCGAGACCCAGGCAAAAGATCTGGCCACCAGGCGCTAGCTAGACTAGCTACTGGGAGGAAAGAAGGGTCCAGAAGAGCCTATAAATGCCCCACTAAGTGCAGTCACGATGACAGAATTTGCATTCCTTAAAGACTTCTAGAAACGACTTAAGGCAGGGTACAGTATCAGTGGAACACTATGTACAGTGGAACACAGAGGGGTGCTTGCATGCATTCTCAGTGCTGCCAAAGATTCCGGTTGCACGGGTATCACTTTGACATGCAAGTTGAAGTTGACCATACTTTCGGGCACAAAGCCTTAACCATTTCTTTCGGCTTCTAAAACGAATTCCTGCTAACTCCGCCGATTAAGTTGAGAATTCTCAAACCTACCAGCTTCTACACAAATCTGAAGATCAAGTTGAGAATTTTCCTTTCACCCTAACCCAAACCATCCGACTGATTCAAAACTCCTGACTGCTCATTCTGAGGAGTTATCACCTTTTTCAAAATTCTCGACTTTATCGGCGGAGTATTAGTAGCCTGGTGCGACAATTCCAACGTCACCTACCTACCCACCAAGTACTGTACCGTAGGGTCAAGGCTATCCTGCTTCGGTTGGCATCAGAGAAAAGAAGATGATTCGATTCGATTCGATCTTATTCGAACCGAATCAAGCAATTTCAATTTTTAATTCAACAAAATTTAAGTTTTTGGCAGTTCAAATTTAAGTTCAACAGTGTTGACTTTTGTTAAACAGTTGTTCAACGCTTTTTAAAACCCTTTTTCAACACTTTTTCAACACTGTTGAATACTGTTTAACACTGAATTCAACAGATGTTGCATCCAATAGTAGATAGTTACAGTAAAAGTGTTGAAAATAATGTACAAAAATGCAACAGTAAATTCATAAGTTGTTGAAACGGAGTCAACATTAAATCAACGGTACTTCCCCCCCCCTCCACTGATTGGAATGACTGGATTCCTTCTTCATGCAGGAATGAAGACTGAAGAATGGTAGAGAACTGACAGATCGAAGATGATTGGTTGGTTGGAGGTAATTGCATGCTGGTTGCCAGATGCATTCCTTTGTTGAATGGTTGGAATGTTGGATTTTAAAGTAACATCGCAGGGAAGGAGGTTTGAGATAAGAGGACACTTCTTCAGCAATAGGTGCACCTACTGGCTCAGCCTTTTTTAATTTGGATAGGGGTTGTTCTAAACTCTGTTTCGGCAGTAGTTTGGCTCGACTGTGTCGGCAGTCGAGAGTTTGGCAACTGTCGGGGGGTGAGCTGAGGCCTCCCGCTATGGAGATTGGTCTCCATCTCCTGTCTTTAGTGGCCATTCAGTAATATTGACGCCCTAAAGACTCTGTGTGACATCCCTCTTACAACTGGAACGACCCATCAAGCGAAGCAACACTGCTTCTGAACACAGCATGAGGGGACAACGGGGTGGCTCCTCACAGTTGAATGACGCATATTTGGCTAACTATACGTGAATGAGACCAGCTTTGTTGGCCATGGTGTTTTTCGTTGGGTTTCGACTCGAGGGATGGGAGTCTTTTGTCTGATTAGAGTCGACGCGGGTGATTTTGATGCCATGCACCTGGTATCACATGCATCCGAGATACATGACTCTGCTAGGGCCAGAGACTACAGTATCTGAATCCATGATTTTTGAATTTCTTTTTCCACCGTCAGGGCTGCCCGTCAAGCAGCCTACTGAGAGACGATGGCCGTTCGAGGATAGCCGGGCGCAATTGAAATTTGATTAAGGATTGCATTGTGGATGGAGATCAGTATTGCACTGATTTTGATCCGTATATGAACAATCCACTACTTGGTTTGGGGCGACCAAGGAACTTGTTGCTGCGGATGATTGCTGTTTGGTTTGGAAACGCAACAAGTGTGACCCATCACCGAATGTGCCACACAGCGATGCCTCGCTACGCCCACTCGGCAATGTGGTCAGATTCTGGTGGAAGTTCCTCAGCAGCGGCATGGAGTATATATGAGATGTGCGTGAAATGTTGGGTTGGCTTTTAGCCGGCTGGGGGTATGTGCCATGCTTTGGGGCTGAAGAAAGTTACACTTCAGCAACTACAAACTCAGAGCTATGGTTACTTGAATCTCTGGGTCAGTCATGGGAACCGAGCCCGGAGGGCTGTGGATACCCACTAAACCCCATAAGACGGATACATGTTTACCTCTCTATGTAGCCTATTGATCCTATTGGCAGTCCGCCGCTGGCCTGAGGAAGGAGTGAATGGAGTGCTACGATTGGGAATCGCCCCCCTTCCACTGATTGGAATGACTGGATTCCTTCTTCATGCAGGAATGAAGACTGAAGAATGGTAGAGAACCGACAGATCGAAGATGATTGGTTGGTTGGAGGATAAGTCAGCGGGAGCTGCGATACCTCGGCAGAAAGACAGATAGAAGAAGGAGGATCATGTTCGAGATTGCACTCATCTTTCAAGCCAGGGTATCATTCATTCCCTCATCGCAACCTTCTTTATTAAGCTAGCCCTGGCGACAACACCCGACTACGTCGTGTGTTGCCGCCCGCTACTCTATAATTTACCAGCTGCCATTCCCTTATTGTAACTCTAACCTTTACAACTCCTGCTGGCTTATTGTGCTGTTGTGCTGATTGCACTAACCTTAAATATTAATGATTTATTCCTACCCCTAACTTGTATTGAACCATCAATGTTCAGTTTTGTTGGCTTATGACTATCTCTATCCTTATACTTTGGCTTCACCGGAATAGGAAATAGGAAATAGGAAATAGGAAATAGGAAATAGAAAATAGGAAATAGGAAATAGGAAATAGCATTAAAGGGGTTGAGAACTCAGGCAGTTTACCTGCCGAGGTAATTGCATGCTGGTTGCCAGATGCATTCCTTTGTTGAATGGTTGGAATGTTGGATTTTAAAGTAACATCGCAGGGAAGGAGGTTTGAGACAAGAGGACACTTCTTCAGCAACAGGTGCACCTACTGGCTCAGCCCTTTTAATTTTGCAACCCACCCTCCCGCCCTATGGCTTCGCTGGGGTATGCGCCATGCTTTGGGGCTGAAGAAAGTTACACTTCAGCAACTACAAACTCAGAGCTATGGTTACTTGAATCCCTGGGTCAGTCATGAACCCCATAAGACCGATACATGTTTACCTCTCTATGTAGCCTATTGACCCCATTGGCAGTCCGCCGCTGGCCTGAGGAAGGAGTGAATGGAGTGCTACGATTGGGAATCAACACTTTAATCAACACTTTTTCAACACTTGTTGGGTTTATTCAACAATCCAGCTGTTTAATTACAGAGTATCCCAAAACTCAGCTTTTGTGGGACTTTCCAGGACAAGGGTGCACAGGACGCAGGACCATGACGGCTGGAAGGACCACCAATGTGCACTCCCTTGTGGAGATTGGAGCAACGTTTCTGGCTGGCTTTGTCACATCCTTTGCTCTATTGAACGCTGTCTGGTATCTTGTTCCTTCCGTTGACGATGAAGGAGCAGGACCAGATTCTCAAACAGCACCACAGCCACCACCACGATTTCCCTGGGAACCAATTCAAGAAGGAGGAAGAGAAGAAATCGATGGCACGACCATGCCGCCACTTACCACGAAAGTGCATCGCCCATCCAAACCAGTAGAGGATAGTACCGGTATTCAACTGCAATTCCTGGCACAAATGACGTTTGCCAATGGAGGCATTAGAGCACCCAGTTGTCCTTGCTGCATCTAGCTACCACCGACCTCTACCGGTACCAGCCAGCTGAGAGGCAAACGGCTTGTCAGTCAGCCAAGAGAAGAATAGCGCGATTGTGGATCTATGACCTGAAGAACACTCGAACTGTTGCCTTCGACCTGAATTCAACAGATGGTATGCCTTTACCTACAGTATACTATCGGAACGTTGCCATCCTGCCTGCATGGGGCTCTCGTGTTTCTGTGCTTGCTATATCGTAGAGGTAGAATTCTCTCTATCGGTCTATCACATGACAGCGCATGACACAACAGCAAACATTTGACCATCTGAACAAGAGAGCACCATGCTGCGTTTTGGCACTTGGTCTCATCGTGGGAATGCATACTAATCTTGGTTTTGATGAAGCCCCTTCCTTAATTTGAAAACCTTCTGTATGTTCCTGGTTGGGTCTTTTTGTCGTTGTTTCTCTGATTGAAGCCAATGCCCCTTTCTAGGTTGAGAGCTGACTGTTATGCGTGAAAGACGTCAATCTTTCCCGTATGTGTAGTGAAACAGATTCCAATAATTGCAGGTTGCAGTATCCATTCAAAAAGGAGAAGACTATCAACCACTGACCTTTTATTATACATGCACCGTAATGAAGGTTACAATAATTTCTCGCGTAGTTGCTCGTGGATAGGATGTGTCCGTCATCATCACTATTTCTGTTCTGAAAACAGACAAGGACAAGCCGTCCAGGATATGCTCCTTGCGGTCAGTCAATGTCCACAGAACCATTATTTGGAATAGCAACCAAACTTTTTGCGTCACCATTTATTTCAACCGGAGCCTGCCAATCGGCTAAACCAAACTAAACCAATTTTAATTTCAAGCAATGTTGCTTGTTGTTTATTGTTGCGTTTTGGTTACAGCAAGGAAGCAAAGGAATCTGGCAATCCCAAGGGAGGTGGTACTCTGGGACCAATTCTTCCAAACATTTGCACAATCCATTTCTCCTGTTGAGGCGGGAGAGATTCGTGTGTGGTTCTCGGATCGGCCCGCAATGTGTTGGGATCCGCGGGGAAAAACACCAAGGCATCCCCCTGTTGGGGCGGTACGTCAATGCCCAATTGATCAAAAGATGTTTCTCCTCCTCCTTCCACGAGTGTATTCAAGTAACAGATACAGGTGACTACTCGTTGTCCTCCTTGGTCCGACCATTCCGTTCCCAACGTCGGCGAAGCATCTCCGTGACGAGCAAAAATAGCTCCGGGATCGTACCGTGTCACGACGGGAGCCTCCCAAGCGTGCCACGGATGGCCGGTATAGTGTGAAACACGTTGTACCAAATCGCGACAAAACTGCATGTCCTCGTCTGGCAGATCTTTATTCAACGCCATGGCTTGACTGGTACGGGAACGAGTGGCAGATAGTTTTTGAATCAGCGGCAAGATGACTCCGTAGGCCAAAATCACGCTGGCACACAGAGCAATCACAATGGGAGGCATCATCACAGCGAGAGCCTGGTCCAGTGTCGGTGCTGATGATTCTGATTCTTGCCACAAGCGAATCAAGGGAGGAATGCCTGCTCCCAGCGACAGAAACGGCAACGGCCATAGTTTTGACGCCTCCAAGGAAACTTGTGGTGGATTGGATTGTGTCATGGTTCTTCCCGTTTCTTGCAGTGCCAACACATGGTCTTGGTAGGATTGACATTCTTCTGGGCTCAGCAGATTGGGTATAATGTATACCAATGGATCTTCCGACAAGACTTTGGTGGCAATGTCCTGAGGAACTCTAAACGAGCGTGGCACCGTTTCCCACAGCCTACTAGCAGAAGAAGGGGAGGCTGATGGTCGTGATGTGAAGGATTCCGTTGTCCCAGCCAAACAAATGACACTCACTGCCATTGTGGCTCTTCTGCATCTCGACCGTGTTGAGGGCGACATCGTCATCTTTTTGTTTTGAAGTTTGCAAATTGAAGGAGAGTTGAGACGCATCCAAATATCCAAATCGTGAATGTATCTTTCGATGCAGGAAGCCAGATCTTCCCGATAGGAGCAAGCCAGCAAGCCTGGTTGGGTGCTCCGCAAACCCAAATTCGCCAAGGCTGAAATTCGGAACATCAGAGAAAAGCGTCAGCCTAAGGCTCCTAATTCTCTGTTTCTCTTGAAGCAGAACAATAGGCTTGACGATTAAATCTTGCGGGGTCAAGTCTCCTAAGAACGGAGTCTAACAAAATGTGACGTTCCATACCAGGTCTTTTATTAGAAACTGACGAGCCAATAGGAGTTAGTGCAAACTCATTTGGGCTGACGCCGTCTTTTTATGCCCCGTGCATCGGAGAATCGGGCAATAATGAGAAAACTCTTATAGTGGATGCACCTCTCGGGAGCCATCTGAATATGCCCCCGACCGTCGAAAATAGGGTGAAGTTGCTCAGCTACATAGTTGCCCAGCTAGTTGCCCTCCGTCTCAATATATTTGGAGGGAACCATGTTTCATTAGCTAGGCAATACTGGTCTCTTAACAGCTCATCAAGGCTATTGTCTTCAGTAGCAAAATTGACATATCGATGCTTTAGGATACTTATTTCTATGCAGGATTCGAGTACAGCATCTCTTACATTACGTGACATGATTCATAGAACTGCACCTTCCATCTTCCATCTAATTATTATCCTTCCTCCAGCCTACCGCTTCAACCCCATCTGCAGATCTGCAGGCTTCCTGTTGCATCAATAGTCTTACTAGGTTCAGAAACCTTGACACGCGAGCAATTCGAGTGTCTCATTATTTCAGGGGTGCCATCTTAAATGGGAGCACTTTTTTAGAAAAGATTCAACACTTTAGTACTATAGTAAATGCTCCATAGTCCCAGCGTATTGCTTGCTGTGTTGCTGTGATTGGTACCGTTTCGGTCTGCTTCACTACCGGATCTACTGGATTTGCCTTGGCTTCAACCCGTGGTTTTCGCTTTTAGCGGGTCCAGCAGCCCAAGCCCCTCGATCTTTGATCTATTCCATCTGTTCTGCAAGCTCACAAATCGTTTCTCAGCCCCAAGTTTAAAAGTCCTTTGCCTTGTTGCCGTCGACACTATACTGAACAAACCACAGTAAGCTGCCAAAATGACAAACTTTTTAACGTAAGTCAATGATCCAGTTGTCAGTTAGCTGGCCTTGATCCAGTAGATCTAAAAATGGTTGAGGGGTAACAGCATGGAGTTGAAATCAATTCTAGTAGCATCATGTGGCTAACGTAACTATCTTGTTCGTTCCTTTCCTCGCCTATATTATATTATGATAATCATTCCTTCATTCATTCGACCATGACATGACATGACATGACATGACAGCAAGACCGTGAGTAAAACCAGCAAGAAGTTGGGCAAAACGCTGAGCAAGGCTGCCGAAAAGGGCGAGAATCTTGTGATTGGCAAACCACCGGGTCGAACCGCTTCTGGCCGAGATGGTCGTGGTGTGAGCCGCCACAGCAGCGGCAAGGGCAAGAAAAGTCCCGCTCGTAGCACCAGTGGCAAGGGTAGCCGACGACGCGAACGGGTCGAAGAAGGATCCGATGAAGTGCACATGTTCTGCTCGGACATGTACACCCATGACTTTGTCGTCGATGCGGCCAAGCAGGTGGAAGAAGATTCCAATGTGACCTCGCTCATCTTGGAAGATCTCATTCAGCGCAACTGCAACGACACATCCGAAGTGATTATCAATCTCATGGCGGATAACTTCTTCTCCAACGGCGGAAACAAAAAGGCAAACAAGGCCCAACGCATCTGGACCAGCATCTCCTTCATCGACTGCATCAGTGATGTCGATTCCTACAAGAACTACCTCGACCTGAAGGCCAAGTTCACCGCCAACATGAAACGCTCATTGGCCGCCAAGGGCATGTCCAAGGACTTGCCCGTCAAGTTCGAGGCTAAGATTGAATTGCACACCATGTTGGATATCTACGGTGTCATTCAGCTCTTGCAGGCGGTGGAACGCGACGACTCGGTCAAGTCCGTCAACTTTCCTGGATTCCGCGGAGAAGATAAAGATGTCGTCGAGGCATTTAGCAAATTTGCCGACACGGAAACCATGGAGTGGAAGGAGACTGTCGGAATCTTGGTCAAATACCGACGAAATGGACCCAAGAATTACAAGGGCGCCAAGAACCCCAACACGATCGTCGTCGGAGACTTGGCCAAGGCGTTGCAATGTGCCATGTTCTCGGGATCCTCGGCCGATTTGAATTTCGAAGAGGAGTCTGGCGACTTTGCTGCCCCATCGTTCCTGGCCAAGCCTGGAATGAAGGACGAATCGGTTACCGAAGTGTCCTTGTTTGACTCACCGGAAGGCGACCTCCGTGTACGAAAAATGCGATCGGGCAGCCCCCAGGAAGTCTCGTGGATGAGATCCTCGGCCACGCGAGCTTAGGCGAAAGAGAATCTCTGGATGACAATGACAACGGCGGTATTTTGCTCGTCGGTCAGTGAGCCATCACCTGGCTTGCATTACATTTATTTTCGGTCGGTACTAGCCGACTAACCAAACAATCTGCTGCGTTTGTAACGCCAAGCAAGGTTGTATTCGGTGGTACCGTACGTTTCGCATTGCATGGATTAACCGTGCAACCATAGCTACAAGCTTTCAAAAAGGCTGTGAAAGAGGCACCAAAGAGCAACAAAACACAAGCGAGCTCATACATTTTAAAAATACTAATGCATGTTACAGAATTTACTACTGACAGCAGATAGGCTTTCCGCGGTAGCCAGAGAGGACCAATATTGTTTCAATGATGCCTTCGGTGGGCACTCTAGCTAGCTAGAATCAAAGCTTGGCACCGAGATGCATTTCTGGCTGCAATGTACTAACTAGTAGGACCAGAGCAGCGGGTGCACTCTACATGTATGATTGGACGAAGGTGTGCGCATCCGTGCCGGTACCGATATGGCCTTCTGGATACCGTTCGGAGGGACAAGAGCAGCGGCTGAGCTCTTGCTAGCTAGCTAGACTAGAATGATGAGTCGAGTCAAAGTTTAATAGAGAAGGCAAACTAGCTAGCTAGTAGACCCTTTATCCTTATCATCGAAGCACCGAGCCCGATCGTCCCAACTTCTCAGTTCTTTTCTTCTTCCTTCCGTCGGCATTCTGTCTTCGGCTTCGATAGGTATCATGTATTTTGAACTGTGGATGAAATAAATAACCTAGGCGAAGGCATCTCCATTGACAAAGGTTTTGATCATATCAAGGGCAACCTTGGGCTGATCAGATGGCACCATGTGTCCCGCGTCGTACCTGATTGGAATGAGTGAATGAATGCGCTCCATGTGAGTTTCCTCGAACGGAGGAGCTCAAAACAACCATCTCCGTATGCTGAACAACAAATAACTTACACTTGCAAGAATGTGAACTTCTTGTCATCGGGGTTGACACGGGCAAGTCCTGCTCCCTTCCATTCTGGTCGCAAAAGACAAGTATGTGTGAGCGAAAGAGCAGCCCATCCGTCCACTGTCCACCAGACACATTCATTTTACGTACCAGTGGGGGTGGCCTTTTGAAACCCTTCCGCGCCGCTCCAAGGCAATCCAACACTCCAGGCTTGATTGCCCAAATAGTTGCAGATAAAGTCGACATCGCCAGCATAAATCAAAACGGGGACGCCAGCCTTGTCCAACAAATCCAAAACAAAGGGACTGAAATCCTTCATCCAATCAGTGTGGAACTTCATGTTGATACCAAAGTTGCACGAATCCCAACGGTGCACATGAGAAGTGTCCACGCCCAACGCCTTCATGGTGGACTGCTTGTTGAGCCAATCGGAAGTGGCAGAAAAGTCGTAGCAGAGAGGTGGTTTTTCACACTTTTTGCGGATATCGTAGGGGTTGAGTCCGGTCATTTGGTAAGGGCTGGTCAATCCCATGTTGCAGACGACAAAGGCAGTCTGACAGGCAAAGTTGTCAATGGCGTTGTCCCCCTTGTTGCATTGATGAATGAGCTTTTGGCATTTCGGCACCACTGCTTTCATTGTTTCGTATGTGGCCTCGTCGACGACCTTGATGTGGTGGCTATTGTTGAATACCATTTGGGGGTAGTAGGCATACTGAACTTCGGGGTCCGTAAGACCATTTCCAATACCCAATCCACCCAGAGGCAGCTTGACGAAAGTGCTGTCTCCATCCTTCTCGGCAAGCATTTGATTTCCTTGCCAGACGCGGTGGGCAATCGCCGGTGCGTAGTGTCCTCCATACGACTCCCCGACAATGTACAAGAATGGATCCTTGCGGGCATACTGAGGATACGTCTGGAAGAAAGCCTGCAAGAAGAAGTAGGCATCCTCACTGATCATGGCTTCGTTGCTGTCATTTTCTTCCCCGTAGGAAAATCCCACTCCGGCAGGTTGATCCAACCACAAAACATTGGCAGCTTCGGACCAACTGTAGGGGTTGACCTTTGTGGTGGCACCATCGTCATTGACTGAGCAGGGTCCATTTTCGGTCAAGAGAGCCAGAGTGGAAGAGCAGCCTGTCCAATCCACAACGAACCAAAAAATGAGATTCCACTCCCTCACTTGATAAAGATCCGCCAGGAACTAAATGAATAGTAACAAAAGTAACTTACCAGGTCCACCAGTCAACCAGACAATGAATGGGACTTCGGCATCGTCTACTACATCCTCTTCCTTGGAAGGGCGCTTTTCAAACATCCAGAAAAATAGGTGCTTATCTATTGACGTTAGACGGGGAATGTGAGTTGACAAACCCTGCTTGCTGAAGCCACCACGAAAATTGATGCGCAACCAATCAAAAGCTTACCATTGTTCTCGTCATATTTGCTTCCTTTGATATCCATGTATCCACTATTTGTTTGATCGTTTGTATATTTGTTTGTATGGTAGCAAGAGAAAGAGAAAAGAAAGAAAATAAGAAAAGAAATCTCATCAGCATTGTAAACCATGACCAATCCAACCAAACCAAGAGCAAGCAAGGAAAGAAAAAAGTCACCTGATACTCTTGGACGATCCATCACAAATGGCGTCATCTCCGGCCTCGTGAACCTTGTGCAACAAGCTGTGGGTGACATCTTCTTCCTCGACAAAGTTGAACGATGTGCGAGTCAATCCCAATTCCTCATCTTTCAAGACATTCTCATCTTGGTCATTCGGCGACTCGCATTGAAAGACCGAAGGAGGAAGTTGTTCGGACTGTTCCTTGGAGAAGCAACCACTGGACACAGCTCGAGATTCACACCAGACACACGCATTGGAATCTTCATCCTTTGTCTTTTGACAAGTCGCTTTCGAAGTGGCACCCGAGCAACTATCCACAGCACGCAAATGACCATGGACGGTGTTGGCCAACAGCAACAACGACGAGATGGCTGAAATCTTCATGGTTTTCCTCCTCTGAATAATAATGAGGAATCTCTAAACGATGGCTTGTTTTCTTTCTTGCTTGCTGGGTCGGAGTGACACGAGGCAAAGCAGCAACGACAACACAAGACCGAACAGATCTGGCGATGGATCTTTGTTGTTGTCACTGCGCTGTTGCATCGTACGTTCCGTCCGCAGTACATGTAGTGCAACGGTTGAATGAATCGAATAAATCGATCGACTCGACTCATTCGATTGAACTTCATCCTTCGATCCGATTCGATTTGATTCGATTTGATTCGATTTGATTCGATTGTCAATTGGCTGACTTATTACTAGGGGTCTTCAATGTTGCTCTTTCAGATCACTTTTTTGCCCTCTTTTCTGGCCCTTGTGGGGGAGCCAGAAGAGGGGAAGGAAAGGGGTCTGAAGAGGAACCGGAGAGATGCGGAGAGGGTTGGAAATGCAAAACGAGAACCCGACAGAATAATGACTGGACTGTCAAGCTGAAGTGACTTGCTCGCGAAAACTAACTTTTCTATTAAGTCTATTCTCCAATAGCATGTTCTTCGCGACTCCGATCTTCTGCGTCAGAGTTCTTCACGACTCCAATTGGCTTCAGAACTCTTTGGAAGGGCGAAAGATAACCCAAAGAGTGAAGAAAGAAAAAATTGTGAGGGAAAGAACACCTAAAAAGGTGTTCTTTCAAAGAAGTTTTTTTCTTTCTTTTTGACTTCTCCGCCCCTTCTTTTCAAAACCTTCCACGCTCCCCCACAAGGGCCAGAAAAGAGGGCAAAAAAGTGATTCGAAAGAGCAACATTGAAGACCCCTACTGTCTCCTCATACTGGAAATGTAGTCTAGGTAGCGGTACCGGTACAACTGGTACCAACACTTTTTAAAGGGGGTTTAGAGTAGGTAAATTATCTACAGAAGCCAGTGAGGGCCAGGTTGAAGCACAGAAGAGTTGCAATTCAGGACGAGCTAGGTTCCGTGGGATAAGGGACGATAAATTGAAGACCAGTTAGGGCATTCTCTAGTAGATTTGTTCGTCCTAAAACTCGTTCTAAGTTTATTTTAGAACGAAATTTTAGGACAAAAGCAATCTTTAACTCGAAATCGTCCTAAAATTCGTCCTATTTTTAGGACGAATTTCTAAAACGAATAATTTTTTCGTCGTATTCCAATGAAATAGGACGAAATATTTCCACTTGTCCTAACACTCGTCCTAATATTTTTCGTCTAGTCTTTGGGTCTTCTGTGATGACATCATCTCAAGACTGAGTTAACAAGACTGAGTCTCAACACACAACTCACTCCTCGCTCCGCTTCGGGTATGCCTGCTAGATAACTATCTACTAGCTAGCTAGCAAGTAGCCACACCATGGACCACGGAGGTGCTTTGTGGGAAGCCTCTAGCCACACTATCAGGACCACTTTAATAGGCTGATAGAGGAGAGGTGCTTACAGGACGAGTTTTAAGACCAGTGTTTTAGAGAATGAACTTGTCCTTGTCCTAAAACTTGTCCTACCTAAGTCTGGTTTTAGAACGAGTTTTTTAGAAATTGCCAATTCGTCCCAAAAATTCGTCCTAAGAGCACTGAATTTCTCGTCCTAAACTTAGGACGAGAAAATAGGACGAGAATGAGTAGAGAATGCCCTTAGGGGGCCAAAGGGTTTGGCTTTGCGGGATCCACCGAGACCATGACATAAATGGCAATAGAGATCAGCTATGTATGAAAAACATCATTTGAGAGTATGAGCACTGAATTTTGTTGGCATTGACAGAAGCAAGGCGTTGTAAAGGAGTTTTGGCTTCAGGAGCAAGCATGCCATCCAAACAGAAACATCCAAACAAACCATAGTGCAGCATCTGCTAAAAGAGCGAAGCAAAAAAAGCAGCACCAGCATTCCAGCAGCCTATCCAAGCATTTTTAGCAGACAGCTTAATTCTTGGCACTCAGTTTCCTCCTCACACTTTTCATCGTCACAGCTGCGATTGTCATCAGCACACTCGTCCCACTCCAGGGGTCCATGTAGAGCTCCTCAGACTCGATCTCTTAGAAAATACTTGTTCTCATCAAATCCAAGATGAGCTACCTTTAGGCTTCTGTTCCTCTCAGTGGTGGCCGTGGTCCGCTTGGATACCATAGCCCAGCCCTGCAAGGCAGAGAATTTTCCCAGGCGACTGGATCTCCGCATTGTCTGCTTTGATCTTCTTTTCTTTTACTTCTGTTAAGATTTTCATTGGAGCTCAACAGTTTCATAACAGTGCCTTCGTTGAGTTTGATCTTGTGGGTGGGGCTACCGGTAGTACCGGTACTAGTAGATTCAATCTGGGAATCCACCAAGACTGCCTCGTTTTGGCTGCAGTTATCGGTTCAGATGTCCGGATCCCGTTGGAAATCATTGCTGTTGCCGTTGTGAAATGCCATGTTGGGTCTTTCCGATGGAAGCGGTTCTTGTCCAGCTGGATTACCTCTTTGGATTGCTTGACATCAACGATGACAAATAATGAAACTAAAGCTTCAACAAATCTGGCTGAGGTTTATCGTCATCGCGCCGTTTCAGGTTGAAGTGCATAGGCCGATGACACCAGCTCAGTGGCCTGATTTGGAAGCTTCTAATAGATGAAGACCAACTGTTCCCATAAGCTTCAATCTAGATGTTACCGGGTACACGTTATTTCCTGGGCACAGCACGAAGCTGTTGCTTCCACTCCCATGCAAAATGTATACTCCGAGCTCTTCTCCGCAGCCATTTGGAGCCGGATGCCAATATGTCGCCTCCGAAAGCAAAGGGTCCATCCGATCTTGGGTGGTGGAACGTATTCTGTTACACTCGCAAGGCCCATAGTTTGGTTTGCTTTTTGTCTTGGTCGTTTCAAAAAGTGTGGTTTGAGGTACAAGAGGATCGATTATGCTTTTGCAGGCAACTTATGCTTGTGCTGTTGCTCAACAAATCAACACTCATTCAGTTCAGGCAGCTGCCGAAGTCACCACTGAAGAGAAGCTGCCCCGCCGTTGGGGTGGTCGAGGGGGGTCCAATTTGACGAGGGGTGTTTGACGGCGACGTTCGCACGGACCAAAACCTGCTTGTGTTGCACAGCTTCGACTGGGGGCACTTTGCCACCGGTGCTCAGGTGAGGGCATCTTTCGCTCGCTGTTTCTCAGCGCTTGGCGACCATTACTGTGTCGACGCCGTCTTCTGGATGTCTTCTTTGGTTTATCAGTTAGCATTATAGTTTGATGACCACTCGGATTGTCCGCCACAATCGATATCGAAGAAGCCCCTTGAGAGCTGGGAAAGGAACCCCATTGTCGCGAAAAGATCTCCTGCAGAGGTGATTGCATGGTTTCTTGCCTGTTTGTGGTCTGCAGTTGTTGACTGTCTGGTGTTGCCTGTGTCTTAGCCAAAGTTTTTATGGCGCATCCAATGCTTCATCATGAGTCTTTGCTCTGAGCTCTGAGCCCTCTGGGCTCTGGGGTCAAAAGATTGCCAGACCGCGGACATGCGTAATATTAATACTGTACAGTATGAGATTCTGCAGTTAAGCAGTGAAGGAAGACTCGACTCGGCTGCGTCACTCCATTTCACTGTGCCGGTTCAGTAGACAGTATTTCCGAGATTTCTCCTTGATATTTTCCAGAACATCATGAGGGATCTAATTATAATACTAGTTCTGGTATCATTAATACTTCGAGATCAGCGAACACAAAAATTAATCCGTGCTTAACAACTTCATTAACAGTGGCGCACCATAGATTTAAGGAGAAAGGATTCGATTCGAATGATTCTCCGAGAGAAGATCTTTTCCTATTTCCCATGGCAGAACGCTCGGAGAATCTGCTACCGTACTGAGTAGCTATTTTAATAGTGGTACGGGACTTGTTGTACGGTAACGGTACCGTAAAAGTATATCCCAGAACTGAGAGAAATACTGAGAGCCTGTACCTGTGGTAGCCATCCTACAGGAGGTATGGAGAGGTATCGAACACCTGGTGTATGCTTGGTTGTCGGTCGTTCGTTTATACCACTGATGAGGTCACGTCCTCGCCTGTAAGAAAAATGAGGCTCGCACCTCTACTACTCACTGTTAAGATAACAAAAAGCACCTCTTTGGTTGAGCTCTCGAAAACCACTACGAAAAGTCGCTCGCTAGTGTAGCTAGCGCTAGTAGTAGCTACCACATATCAGTACGTTCGAAAAAGCACAAGTCCACGAAATCGCTACCGGCACGAAAAAGCACAAGTCCACGAAAACGAAAAAGATCAAGTCCATGCATGTAACAAACTCACTATAAGGCATGGCTACCATGCTGATTAAACTAAGGTCAACTTTACTGAGCACGAACAATACAAAGATCCTCATGCAGACTGCCCATAATGGTGTCCTGCTTGATGGCAGCAGTAATATTCAAAACACTTCCTTTGTAATGCTCCTCAATCTTGGAGATGACCCAGCTGGAGCTTTCTGAGCATTGACAAGTGTAGCCATGAGAGTCAGAGTGGCTTCCTCCTGAGTAGGTTGACTTGCAAGCCCTGATATCATCAGCAGTGAAGTTCTTGGCTGGCTTTTTGCCACCAATACCATGCATCCACTCTTGCCAAGCAGACCAACAGTTCTGTACTTGGCTAGCTTGGAGGCCTACTATCAGCAGGGGTGGTGGCCACAGCTTGTCTGTACCTGAGGCTAGTCTGGCCATCCGGCGAGTCCTTTCCACAGTCAACCCATTTCTAAAAAGATTACCATCTAACCTGATCAGGTGTTGCCATCCTTGGAGGCTGAACAGCAATCCTAAACAGCATACAAAAATACATAGTTAGCAGCAGTAATAGCCATAGTTGCAATAGCCAACAGCCACAAGTCCACACTTACCTGCAAATATTTCCATTGAGTTTCGTCAGCTCCGCGCCAAGCCAAGTCTCCAACCAACCTCTCAAAGCAGCAGCCGAACTGTCGCGGTCCTACCTTCTGCGCTATGAGCTGCTGGAGCTGGTTGTGCTGCGCAATAATCCTTGTCAGAATCTCCTCGTTCGTTCGTACCTGCTGTTGCGTTTGCATAGCCGTCACCTGCCGAGACTGATTGGCAACTTGACGAGTGCTTGCCTGGCCGGTCCGTTCCCGTAGTGCCACCAGCCGTGCCACCGCCGCCTCCCGTATCCATCGGCTCGATTTCGTTGATGTGGAGCTTGGTGTTGTGCGTCCAAATAGAGAGAGGCACTTTCACCACAGGGTTGACGCCAACAGGAACATCGCCTTGATGCGCTCGTACGCATGTTGGATCCTAACACGAACGGGAGGCTCCATCCTCTCCTCCCAAGATTCGTCAAGAGCAGCCCACAAAAGAGGCAGAGCCAAGTGAAGCGAAATGTCGTTGACACCGTCGTAAAACGCATGCGTCCTTGGCACCACATGCTCAATCAACCAGTCGGTAGTCACTCTCTTGGCATCCGGGTGTAGCTTGTAGGCAATAGGAGCCCCCATGCAAAGCTTTTCGGCAACACGAGCGTCGATCCAGGGCTGTTCAGGCGAAATGTAGGCATCAACAACCCGTCCAGACAAGCGAGCCTTCCAGCGACCTCGAATGTCAACTTCGTCAGCAGAGCACCCATCCTCTTGCCAGAGTTGCAGCAAATTCCGAATGCTGTGACTCCCAAGAACAACCAGCAATGAGGAGCGCCACAGCCAGAAATGGAGCCGACAAAAAGACAGCCTTGAGAATGTTGCGGTAGGCTGCGTTGCAGTGCTTGGGAGCCAACTTAGGATCGCTTTCGGGAGTAAAGAGGAATGCATCTTCCCGACCAGCGGCGCCATACCGTAGTTGAAGGACGCCTCCATGTAATTCGCCAATCCGAGCATAGCACAAAAGTCGGTATCCATCGACCCAAGAATGATTTGGTCAGGGCATTGTCGTTCTTCCGAATATTCTTGGACCAATGCACCTTGCAACTGAGCGCAAAAGGGAAGTCTGGATGCGGCTTGTAGTCGGAATACTTCAACTTGGAGATGTCGTCCGTCCTGGTGATGAGATGGACTTGCTGCTTCAACATGCAGGCTGTACGGATGGTCGATTCAAAGCTCCCTTTGCCGTAGAGTTCATGGACCACCTTGCGATACTCAGTTTCCGTCAAATCCCTGGTGGCACAGGACTTCTTCCCGCGGTGTTGAGTCTCGGCTTTCTTGACTTCCTTGACCACTTCGTTCACAGGATCGGACTTGGTTGGATTGCCGGAGGTTCCATTCCATGTGGCACCTTTGATGGGCATGTAAAAGGAAATAGCCTTCTTGTCTTGCTCAAGAGTAGAGGAGCGGCAAGTTGGATTCTGCTCGAGGTCTTTGAAGTCAACGTCCGTCGTACCATACGCACGCCATTTCAAGTAGTCGGCAACGTGGTGTGGTTGGATGCCGGCCAAAGCACTAGGTTGGAAGCGAGCCGCCTTGGTGTATGTCCTCTTGTGCAGCCAGCTCATGAATTTGACGAAGAGACGATGGTAATCCCGGTTGTACTTGGGCTGTTCCGTGGTGCTTCAGGCAAATCCGGCACGTCTTCCAACCCAAAGGCTGCTCCAGCATTGGCATTGGCCATGGCCATGGTGGATGAATTGTTTGGTCAACTAAGCAATTGTTGGTTGAGCTGGAATTTTGGCAGAGTTCCTTTATAGAGTTGAAGGAATGAAAATAATGAGGAAAACTGAACTGAACTGAACTGAACTGAGTGTACGGAGACGATCGATCCTACGGGATTTCGGCGTTTTTTGCCTCTTTGCTTGAGTATACACGAACGATTCCTGCCTGATGATGAGAGTATCTTTCTGCAACGGTTGGATCGGATCTCATTGGAGGTACGGTATGTTGGGTGTTACTTAACGGAATATTGGATCCTCTCAGTATGTGGTTGGTCTTTATTGGCGCTCCTTATATCTTCGCTGTTGCAGTTTATTTAATATTGGGAGTCTTATTGAGAGGATCTTTGTTTCAATGACTGCCGATACCATAGACTTTCTACCTAGCATACCCTTATGGATCCTGAGGGTATGTAAGATCCACTAAGTAGTAGTGTGAAGCACATACTGACACTGTGCAACTACTGTTGCAGAAACGTAGTACCGTACCGGTACCGTACCACCGCACCACTATGATACATGTATGATCGTCAGACTTTATCAATCAGATAGCCACAAATTTAGCCACCATGTTAGCCATACCGGTACGGTAGTCAGCGCTCTTTTTAACAGTGCAAAGTGGATCCAAATAAAATGCAAAACTGCACAATTTTATCCAGCAATTACGTAACAGCTTACGTAACTCTGTTTCGTCGAGCAAGGGGTAAGGTACTGCTGATGGATGCTTTTCTGGCCATCTTCCTGACATCAGATTCTCACATCTACAGCGTACCCTCGTCATCTGCTTACAGCTAATGCATTACCTGGATGGGAAGAAAGGTGCAGTGAGCGAAGTCCCGGGAGTACCATAGACTGGAGAAGGAGCCGTCTTTTGTGCACTGGTGATGCAACGGCGAAATTATCTGGGACCTTCACAGCTTTCGGGACCGCAGGGACCAGACGCAGTAGAAATCCAGCATGTCAGGGTCTAGAAAACAAGAGTGTCAGTGTTGAACGGAAATAAAAAGTCCGCAAGCATCGAAGCTTAGTACGAAGGGCGGTGGTGGGTCCTCCTAAATCAGGAGACTCCTTAGCGAAAATAATCTTCCTAACAACTCCCAACGATATATGACTGCAGCCACCTGGTCCACTGTACCAGCTATCATAGAGAGGTAATACTCATTAGCTGATGGACTCAATTCAAATTTTCAATATGCATCGGACAGAGTCTTGAGTCCAGTCTTGTTGACTGTAACTGTAGCCACATGCGGTTGCCTTGGCCGAGGACAGTTTTGACCTGACAGAAACGCATGTAACTTTACTAGAGTCAAGCTAGCTAGAGTTCATGCAAAAGAGCTTCTTCAATACACTGTAGGAGAACACGCAGAAGCTTGCAGGTTGTTCGGTTCCAGACGATGCGGCAATATTGGATCGCCATCAGCTTGATACGACGTGCCCAGCTGGGGAATCCATTGGCGGCTTTGTTGAAAGAAAAGCTGACCAAACACTACGTAGCTAGTACCAAGCTGGGCTCTACAGTCGAATGTTTTCCTGTCGAAGTAGATGACATCATCATGTTAGCTGTATAGCTGTGCCAACTACTAGTACTTTACCTGAGGTATCAATGTCATCGTTTCGTATTTTGTTCGTTTGCTGCCTTGCTACTCTTCGCTTCGCTTTGCTAGTCCAGCATTTCCAATCCAAACCCTTACTGTCAAATCAAATCACCGTATCTCATTTCATCCTACAACCACTCGGACACGGCTTGTTTGGTCCAATCATATAGTTGATCTTGAATGTCTTGGTTGTATGTAATGGGAGATGGTATGCTTGGCTCCGCAATGGGCATGAGTTTTTGGAACGCCAAGACACTAAAGGCCATGATGAAAGATCCAAAGTCTCGCAATCCAAGGAGAAATGTCCATGGTGCCTAATTCGAGAAAGGCAGGCAAGCAGGAAGTCAAGTAGAAAGATCATGGTTGAGAAAGAGTTGCACAGGATGGTTTCTTTTCTTTTTGTGAAGTTCAACAAGAGCATTACTTACATGAGCCATTTCGTTGTGCATGACAACCATATTGAGTGCTCTGGAGTTGGAGAAGTAGTCATGTCCATCTTCCTTTGCAAACATGGCGTATAGAGTGGAAGCAATGCCCCAACCATTGTGTTGGAATCCCAAATTTGCAATGACGATGGTTCCAATAGGGTTGGGCATGATGTTGGTTGCAACCCATGCAGGACAAATGCTGTTACCAAACAACCATGCATCGAATCGAGTCGAGTGAGTAGTGCAAATAAATCAGAACGTGCGGTGAGAAATGAATCGAATCCACAGTCAACCATCATGTACTCGTATTTGACGTGAGCAACTCTCCATGCACGGTACCGATACGGACGGTACACACCTGACAATTCTAGCATTTTCCAAGTCGGGATTCCGCCTCTTTAACGCTCTGGCATGCAAAATCATGGCCAATTTGGTATTTCCATATCCTCGTTGCGTGCGAAAGAGTCCTCCCGTGCCTCCCACGTTACTGGCCTTGGGCGGGCTGTTGCTGTCGGTGCCTGTTGGAACCAAATCGGACCAATCTCCCACCCAATGAAAACTGGAAGACATTTGTGCCACAATGGGTTGATGTAAGGCTTGTTTCAATGCGGGTGCCAATTTTTCCGTCAACAAGAAGTGTGCCATGTAATTGACGCTCCAGATGCGATCGTATCCTTGTTGACTGGTGGGATTATCGAGCATGAGGACTCCTTCGTGAATTCCGGCATTGTTGAGCAAAATGTCGATGCGACCCTGTGTCAATTCCAACAATTGATCTGCCGCCTGCGAGACGCTGTCCAAGTCGTTGTAATCCGCGACCACCGTGGTAACAGAGCCGGCATTGACAACGAATTCATCCTGCAAGACTTGTAATTTGGTGGCATTGCGTCCCAAACAAAAGACGTGTGCTCCCAACTTGGTCATGGCTTCGACAGTCCCACGTCCAATGCCCGATGTGGATCCACTAATGACGACGTGAATGCCAGTGAGCGGTGTCTTATTATTATTGGTGTTTGTGTTAGTACCGGCATATCGGTTCGTCATTGGCAAGACAAATCCATCCCAATCCAGTTCTGGTTCGGGAGTGTTCAAGATAAAGGCCAAAAAGGCAACCACAATCACACCCACCCAGGGCAAGTATGGAAGGAGCTGTTGCGGTTTGCCCATGATGGTACTAGCTAGTAATAATAAGCTTCCAATCAACCTTACTTCTGTATCGAATAGATGAATGGTATTTCAAGTTATTAGAGCACCAATCACATCAACAAGAAGACAACAAGACGTCCAGTCCAAGAAAAATGATGCGGCGATTCTTGAGAACGCCGTCATTGGTATGACGTCGTCATCGTGACTGGAAGACATGAACTAGTAACGGTCATCACGAAGTCAAAAGTCCAGGGAAAAGCCATTTCCTTCCCCGACCAAAAATCCAGAGATCAAACCACTTTCCCTTTCCCTCTTCAGTCATCTAGCTAGCTCTTCGCTGTCTAAAATCAAGTATCAAGTATCACGACACCATGCACATCAATAGAACATCTCTCAATCCCAAGCTTCGGCACCATCGAGGAGGATGTTGTTCTCGAAAACTTCGGTTCGGCTTGGTGCTGGTGGGTCTGTCCATTGCGACTTGGATGGTCTTTAACAACAATCAAGCCGAAGAGGTCGAACAACGAGTCCGTCAAATGCAAAACATGGAAAAAATACGGCAAGCCAAAGCATCAGCACCCGCACTGCGAGGTGGAGCTTTTCCGTCTGTTCCAAAGCGAGTCAGTCGACCGGGAGGAGACGAAATTATTCCACAGCAGCAACAACAACAACAAGAACCAGAGAACCAGTCGGAAAGTAAGGAGGAAGAAGAAAATGGTGCTGCTGCTGGTGAAGAAGCCGAAAATGGTGAAGAAAAGGATGGAGATGACGACGACGACGATGAAGATGACGAATCGGATGAAGAAGAAGGGGAAGAAAAACAAGGGGAAAATGAAAATAATGGTGAGAAAGAAGAAGATGATGATGCAAAGACAGTCGAAGAACTCGTGGAAGCTGCTTCGGAAGCTGAGGAAGAAGCCAAAAAGCTAGCCAAACAACTGGGTATTGATCTAGTAGAAGAAAATGCAGATGCTGACGTGGAAGATGCTGAAAGTGCCAACAATGAACCTGAAGATGGAGAGGAGGATGCTGACAATGAACCTGAAGATGGAGACACAGAAAATGAAACAGAAGATGGTGATACCGAGGGAGGTGAAGCAGATGGAGACACAGAAAATGAAACAGAAGATGGTGATGCTGAAGGAGGTGAGGTAGATGGAGACGCAGAAAATGAAACAGAAGATGGTGAAAACGAAACAGAAGATGGAGAAAACGAAAATGAAAACGAGGAAGAGGCTGAAAATGAAACTGAAATTGAGGAAGAGGCTGAAAACGAGCCTGAAAATGGGGAGGAAGATGCCGACAACGAAACTGAAGATGGAAACACCGACAAGGAAGAACCCGAAGATGGTGATCAAGAAGAAGACCATGACAAAGAAAACAATGAAACCGAAGATGGGGAAACTGACAATGAAACAGACAATGAAGAAGCAGTAGAGGAATAAAAGAATTCAGAGGAATCAATGCAGCTAAAGTTCAACAAGTGACATCAGAGACTCCCGATCGCCACCAACACGACAAACCAAAAACCAGTCAACGACAGAAATGATATTGAAACAGCTGGAAACGAATGTACCAGGACGCTTCAAACTGCTGCCTCTCGATGCTGGTACCTGCATACACTATGTATGCATGCTTGCATGACACAACAGTGGATCTCTAGTAGAGGCGAATGTCAATCATCCGACGTTCACCACAATGCCCATACATACCGTAGATAGTATGCTGTCTTCAACAGTTTTGAGAAACCACGATTTATTTGTGTGTGTATTTGTATCTGTAACTTACTCTAAAAGTGCATCAGTCTTACTCCTTGCCAACAACGGGGCTGAAAGGGAGCCTGGCCTTCTACTTATTCATGGTTACGTAGCTGTGAAGGCAGCATCATTTCAAGCATGGTGCTCCTGAGACTGCAGGTCTTTCTCCTGAGATTTCTCGTCGTCCTGGAATGTGAACACGTATTCGATTTCGCCAGTCTCGCCATCTGCAGGCTTGGCTCGAAGAGTGCCAAGGGCAGAGACCCGAACGGCTGGTTCTCCATTTCGTGGGGCTTCACCATTCAATCCTGCGTCTCGGGTGTTGTTCGTAGTGCCATCCGAATCTGTCGCGGCAGCCGCAAAGGGGGGTGATACGAGCGGATCCAACTCGTCCGGTGCATCTTGACTCAGGTAGCTTTCTTCGTGACTTCGATGTGTTTGGTGGTGATCCAAAAGCATATCTGAAGTATTGTCGAAGGACACCAGATGCCTCCTGTTGATAGCACCAAACTGTGTGTGGCCATGTAATAGCATTCCGCGCCTGTCTCGGACAGCCACTTCTTTCCCGCGAATTGTCGCCGAACGGACCGTACCTGCGCAAGGGCTTGGTTCAGGAACATCATTTGGCGACGGTTGCACAACCGCCGGTTCTGCAGTGATTCCAATGTCTACGTTGGCGTTCACGGCCGCAATGCAAACAGGCACATAGGAAGCTCTAAAAGAGAATTGACAAGCAAAGTCAGATCAAAACGAGCGACGAGAATAAACACGGAAGAACGATGAACAACGTGACCAGTGTTCACTTACTTGTGCGCATCAACCAAGAATTGCCTGAACATAGCAGCAAGAACCGGGGGTGTTAGAGTCCGAAGCAGTTTCGTGCCCGCAACCACACACACATACTACGACTCGCCTGAAATCTTCCCTGCCACGAAGAGACAAGTGCTCCGAATCTGGACCCACATCCCAGCCATCTAACATGGATGTTTGCAATAGAGCCGCGTCCATGTACGCATCCAAGAATCGATCATGGATCTGTCGACGAAACATGAAGACGGGAAACAAAGGCAACAACGCGAAGATAGCAGGACCGTAGGCATGTTTGAACGTCATGATGCCGCAAAGTAGTATTTGTGCCACCACAATACTGGTCAAAATCATGTCAAAGAGGAAGGGCCACCTCGAGCCACCGCTATCAAAAGGTGGCTTGTAGGTGAAGATAACCACCCATCGTTTCAGGGGAGTACACGCCACGAAGAAAAGCACCGCAAACGGAGACAGGATCGGAGCTTGAGGAGCAAAGGCCAGACAACACAAAATCACGGTTGCCCCTTCAACGTAGATTCTGTAGGGCAATCGGTTCCCGCTCCCTCCTCCACGGAAAACGCGCACAAGGCACTGGACCATACCATTGAAGAACAAAGCATCAGCGACGAACCTGCATCTTCAACGGCAACGATCCACAGACTTGAACACACAATTTTGCACCGAGGCACGTACCTTCTGGCGGGCAATAGCCGCGAGCCAAGTGGACCCCTGCAGCAGATAGAACAATGGGTGGAAAATGGCTGTTTGCGAGGGTAAGAAATGGGGACTGGAGAGCAGAGCCCATAACTCTTCGTTTGCATGAACTTACTGGTCTTCAAAATTATCCAATTCAACCACGTACTCGACACTTCGACAGGAATGGTTTGTGATATCTTATTCATGTTTGTATACAGGTTGACTGAACCATGCTCGTAGACATCAAGCACCATTCGTGCAATACTCGACCCAATGATGGCAAAGAGCACCATGAACCACCAAAAATAGTGAAGAGCTGCATTTTCAGAAGCAACCATACTCGTTGCACCAGAGCCAAAGTTGCTTATCCATAGGAACACTGTAAGAATACCAAGGTGAGAAGGAGCCATTCATAAGGTTCGTGGGGCTCTGACCCACAGCTTTGCTCTTCACGGCATGAATGCCTGCAAACATACTCACAAAGAGACTTACCATCCGGAAGCAAACTGAAAGTGGATAGTTCAGTTTCTAGCAAGTCTATCCGAATATATGAATCCGTAGGTATGCCCATAATTGGTAACTCACCTTAGAAACAGAGTCAAGATTTGAGCATCCAAAAAACCCTTCACTGTCTGGTCCCCCTCCGAGAGTGGACCCCACTCGGGAAGTCCAGGAAATAACTTAATGAGGGCTTCCGATCCGTATTTGGATGCCCAGGTGATTGGAAACGTGTAGAACAAGTAGATGGAAATAATCGCGACAGTCGCTCTAAAAAGAAAGAGACCAATGGTCAGCACAAGCCTCGTGTCGAACAAGAGAGCTATTGCTGTAATGTAAATCACTCACGCTGTTTTTCGCCAATTCTTCTGGTGATCATTCAGCCCTATTGTGACTGGCCTGTCGCGAGCAGAGAGAAAAGCAAACTGTTCATTCAGCTTCAAGGACAGCAGCAGGAAAAAACGACACGCCCCGTCGCAATAGAGGCGTACCTTGTGAATCCTCTGGAGTATATAGGAAAAAGCACTGTGTGAGCACCACGCTGCCTTCATTGTTCCCTTTCCCTCTCCACCCCCCACCCGCCTTTCCTTGCTTACCTGCAATCGCAAATGTTGAATGCCGCCGAATCTGCCAGCGGTGGAACCGGGATGTTCTCAAGTACACGAAACCTCTTTGCGCCCCTGCCATCGGCTAAACACTTGCGTGCGGCTATGGCAGCTTGTCTGGACGTAAAGGTAACTGTCACAGTGAAAGCAGCAGCGTTTTTAGTGAACCGAAGAACAAATGTTGGTAAGCCGTATACAACACGGGACAGCTAAATCATCAGACTCACCTGCAGCGTACTGAGTATCCCTTGCCATCACATCAGTTACTTCGTTACTGTTGTCTTGAGTCCACACGAGAAGAGAGGCAACTTTCTTTCGGAGTCCTCGCCATCCTCGCCCGAAGGTTGGCAAAGCCCATTTTCCGTGGGAGACTTTATACTTAATGGCAGCATCTCCTCGATGCAAGTTCTTCGACTCGGACGCAATCCTCTCAACGTCCTCCCAGAGATTTTCAGTTTCGTTGGCTACCTGTCCGGAGATACCCGATCGCAGGTTTGATCTGACGGAAGCACGACGAAGCAGACCACTCTCGAAACCACGGCTAAGTCCTCCGCGGCTGGATTCGATCATGTGGCTTGCAGCAGTCTTGAAACTGGCATCATCAGAATCTTGTCGTTCAAGTGTTGGCCGTGACAGAGGCTTTGCGCTGCTATTCAGGAGTTGGCTCTGCTTTGATTGGTGTATTCGTTTCTCCAACAGTCTACGTTCTGTGTGATGATGGGAGTGGTTCTTCTCCAACATGTCTGTTTTTTCCACGATCAGATCTTCCAATTTCAACTTTCCATGTAAGAAACCTTGCCGCTGCTTGTGTTGCATCGCAATTTCCCCCGCCACTTTTAATGCGACGTATGATTCTCTCACCAAGTCGGCAGCCTCGGTTTCCATTTCGTACAGCGTCTCGATGTCCTTACACCAAGAGATCCGTTCCTCACAAAAACCCTACGACCAACAGCATCAGAAAGCTGCGCAGAAAGGTGCTCAACCAAGTATCGAAGTGTACTTACATGTGGGCAACAGCCAGCCAAACCCTACGACAAACGCATCAGACAGCCGCAAACCAGATGCTCACAACAGGGAATGCATTGTACTTACTTTTGAGAATTCCAGGTTGTACTGCGCAATCTGTTCTGGTCCAAGGTCAAGGCTTTTCCAAAACTCGTCGTTGATGTCGTCCTCAACACCTGCACCAAGGATCTCCGCCGTGTAATCCTTACGCCGTTGAGAATCAAATACGTCGTCGTCACGTTGCCGCTTCTTTCCTTCTCGGTCGCTACTCCTTTCTGAGCGTTTGTCTGGGATATCATCAACCAGCTTTTGGCCATTTGGTTTGTGTCCTAGTTCGATGATTCGATGCCGTATAAACCGAAGTCGTGACAGATGTTTGCTTGCAATGTACCAATGCTTCCATGCCGATGCAAGCTCCGTGGCTGACGGCAGAATTGTGACAGCAGCCACCGAAGATGAATCTGGTCGCAATTTGGATATCGGTGCATGCACAAGTAGGTCAGCTCATCGGCAGGACACGACCGTTGCTTCGTAACTTGTAGCGTAGATTGACTTACAGCCAGGCTGATTGGGGACACAACTATCAAAGAAAGTGCTGACAATTCCCATTTGCCAGTCTGTTTCATTGTCATCCGCTTGCAGCGCGGCCTCTAAGTCTTCGGGGAGGACTGCATCCTGCGGTTTGGTAGGAAGACCCCCCACTAAAACCGAATATAGCTCTGAGAGACCAGTGCACAATACGTCATCGTTCCATCCGAATGAAGTGTAGTCGCCAACCCAGAAGTGTGAGACTTTCTTTCGTAATCCATTCGGCCAACAACCCAGCTATATACTATACCTACCTATGTTGGGTGGTGTGTCTCTCTGTTCAGGGTGCGGAATCCATGCGTCTCTTTCAAATAGATGCTTCTCTTCGTGTATAATCTCATCATGACTTCGCCCAGACTTGGAAATTCCATCAACGTCGCTAAGCATGGTTGCCTTGAGCTCAGCCTTGCGACCTTTCCACATATCGTATTCCAAGTAATAGACCCGTCTCATTGCCAGCAAATCGATCCATTCATGGAATAACTCAAAACAGGCGAACCAGCAGACCAGCCAGGTTGCCAGCGACACGCAATACATCTGAAAGGAAGCAATGTGGTAATCTGTGGTCAAAACTTCATCTGTCAAACTGGGTATATTGGCGAGTGTAAATCTACTATAACTCGAGAATCGAGTGTTGTTTGAAAGGGTGGCATTGCACGTGGGATAGTCTGCGATGTCGAACTCTCCAAGTGGCACGTTCCTTTTTAGATAGGTTGGCAACAATCGCGGGAAGGAAACATGAGAATATAAAAATGTGTAAGATACCCCAGCACCAAAATCATGCCTTCTCTGCTAGCAATATACTCAGCTAGCCATTGGAACTACACACCTGCATCTGGCATAAAAGTAAATTGGGAGACAAACCGTGCAGTAAACTAGCATGGCCACAACCGAAATCTTCAAACAAAGAGCATTGAACCTTAGAAGCAAGATGTGATCAAGATTGACCTTGAGCAGTTCTCCCTGTGGATGGATGAATGCAAAGGAAACACGTAATAAAAGCGTTAATAAAAGCAAGGGCCACTCTGGATACCCAAAGATCAAAATTCAAGCCAATTCATTTTCAATGATACTTCTCCTACCTACCTTCATGCCACCTCTCCTAGTTCCAGTTCCTTCAACTCCACTCAAGAGTTGGTCATAGGAAAGACCCAATACCCAGAAAACCCATCCAAGGAAAAATGGGTTCCCTCGCTTTTGTGAAGGTTCTGCCAACAGGTTGGGGTTGTAAATCACCTCCCTTGGTCGGGCCTCGCAGCGAGGTGCAATATTGGTGCAGCGCAAGCGAACAGCCACGGCAAAGAGGAACAATATTACAGCAAGCGTAGCAACTCCCGTGGCCAGCGTGAATCCAACCTGCTGCAAGGTGACCTCCTTCACTGTGCTATCCGTTTGGGCGGACATTTTCGAATGATTCAATCCTTATTGATGCCAATTGAAAGAGCAATTATTGGCCGCTTGGAATGGAGGGGTCTGGGCAATTGAGGCGCTTCCAATGCGGAATCAGCTGAAGTGGAGCCCTTCCACTGGCATAAGCACAATGAGCCTCTATCGCTGATGGGGACTATGGTTGTTGTTTGTTGAGGAAGACCCAATCAACA
Source organism: Seminavis robusta (assembly GCA_903772945.1). NCBI lineage: Eukaryota > Bacillariophyta > Bacillariophyceae > Naviculales > Naviculaceae > Seminavis > Seminavis robusta. The sequence goes on from CAICTM010000012.1 coordinate 114,504, forward strand.
GTCAAGACAACCGCCAAAGAAAACTTTGTCGGCGGTCAGTAGAGCTGCAGTCTTTTGGTTTCTTCGTGCTAGCTAGCTAATACCGGTAGTCCGTACTAGCTAGCCAGTACCTGGTACTGGGGGCCCAGCATAAAAGGTAGCTGAGCTGACCTGGTACCAATCGCACCATGAGTCACTGTCTTTCAGCGAATATCGTCAGACGACTCCTAAAGCTTCTGAGACTTAAAGCTCAATACATTTGTTAAATCTTTGTGGTATTGAAAAGGCAATGGGCAACGCTGCCACGATACGATACCAGCGGCGGCGCTCCTCATTATTGTTGTGTGCGGTACCAGTACCGCACGGCACTCGCAGACAGTTGCAGCTCCCCTTCTTTCTGTTGTGTTCAGCCTGTGGCGCTGCAGTCAACAAATAGTAATTCTACTCATAGAGTTTCCTTGGAAAGAACAATGACAGATCCATCCATCTTGAATTCCAAACGAGTAATCTATGTAGGTGGTTTGGCAGATGAAGTCACCATACCGCTGCTTCGAGCGTGTATGATCCCTTTTGGGCCCATACATTCCATCGACATGGTACGTGCAACCCAAGCCAAACCTTCAGATATTGCCTTCTCTCGTGTTGTTTTGACCAATCTGACAAGCTCTGGTTGATTTTTTGTCTATGGATTGTTCGTCTTTGTCCTTCTGATGCCCAATCTGCCGTCTCCTGCTCCATCATAACCCACGTCATCATATATTAGCCGATGGATTATGCCAAAGGAACCAGCAAGGGGTTTGCCTTTGTAGAGTTTGAAGAAGCCGAGGATGCAACAGAAGCAATATTTAACCGCAATGGTGCCAATCTCATGGGAAGAACTCTGCAAGTAAGCATGGCACAAGCAAATCAAGCCAACAAGCTGACCGAACCAGTATGGAACAGTGATGAGTGGTTTCAAAAGAATCAAGCAGATCAGAAGGAGGGAGAAGCTGGCAATAACAAGTCTTAGCATTATAAACATGATGCTGCTTTGGGAATGATTGATTTTACTCTGATATCAATGGATGCAGCTTTGCTGAGGGCTTCCAGTTGACACTAGCAAGAGAGAGTGCCAGATCACTCCATAATCTAGATGCTAGCTCGCACAGAAGGATGAATCGTCACCATGCTACTTCAATAGATATCTGTTTATTTTATGTACATCTTCTAGTTTGCAGCTGATTGGGTAGATTGTGTCCAACTTTGGTACCGGTAGCTGCTGTCCTTTTCATCCCAGTTTCCAATTCAACAGATTCGATTCCATGGCCTGACACAATGTCATACCCTTCTCGTTCTTTTGTCAGATAGGTTGCTTCTCTCTGCTTAGTTAGTTTCCTGCTTCTTCTGGTGTCTGTGCCTGTATTTGAAGGGCATGGATTTGTGGCATGAGATCTCCGAGCATCATGTAGATGAGTTGATGCCGTTTGACCAAATTGAGTCCATCAAAGGCGTCGGCTACAATGGATAGCTGAAAATGGGATTCACTGCCATTTCCAGTATTCCCAGCATGGCCAGCATGTTCATGTGAATTGTCTACCAGGTCCAACTGAGTGGGTTTCAATGCCTGTAATTTCGACACAATCCCATTGTACATGGGGCGACTGTCATCGACGGGTCCATCATCGACACTCTCGTCGGTTTCTTCAGCTGCTGTGTCAGTGGTTGCCTCCAAAGCCTTCTTCTTCATCAAGGCAAGCATGTTGAGAAAGCCATTGTTGCGTCCAGGGGTCAACGATTGAGCAATCCCAGCAGTTTGAATGAAACTGGGGTCCACCATTTGAATATCATCCGCCGTGCTTCCCGACAATCCTCTTTCAAGTATTTAAAAAAATAATCAGCAGAAAATGGAGTTCACACGAGGTCAAATTAGAACAGAGGCTCAACTGGCTGTTCAACAGGTATAGATATACCGAATTCCGGATGGAACTCACCTAACCAACAAGGCCACCAATCCTTTGGTCAACAAGCCATCCGAATCACCAGTGAATTGAACCAAATCGTTTTTATCAAGAGTGGCATGCACATGGACGGTAGACAGGCATCCCAAAACCTTGTTTTCTTCCACTTTCAACTCTTCTGGCATGTCATCCAATCCATTGCTGGCCATGTACAACAATTGCTTGTAGCGCAGTTTGTCGTCGCCAATATTTTGAAAGGCATCCGTCAAACGCCTCAATTCTGCAGTCAAACCCAACGGATCATCTGAACTGTTCACACCGGTGGCATCTGTGCTTGCTTCCGATGCAGAGGGCAACGTAGAAGAATATTGCGTTCGAACAACAGTCTGACGGATGCTAGATGGAGGCGCAAATGCAGTCGACGACTCCACCGAGATGAGAGAGAGGAAGGCAAGGGTTGCAAATCTAGACAGCTTCATCGTGGTTTGTTTTTTGGTTCAAGATTAAACAAGTAAAAACAACAGCTACTTGTAGTATGACGACGCTTGGAACTAGATTTTGTTTGCTCGCTCACTCATTATTTTATTGACGCTCATCTTTGTTGGCCGTTGTTGAAGCCACATCAGAAATGCGTGTTTCGTCCGTCGGGCGTTCGTCATCCCTCAAAAATTCATTTACCAGCTCAACTGGCCTTTTCAATTGTAAGAGCCTTCTAGGTTCATCTGTACTGGCTTATTGGAAAATCTCCAGACCATGGTGGTGCCTTGTAAAGAATGAGTTGGATGCTATGGTACGGTACAATAGCTGCTACCTCTACTCAGATGAATGGCAGCCTTCTGCCACAATGAATGTGCGCTTTATGGAACCGAAAACTTGGCTGGAGTACTTCGCTAAATCTTTCCTCTGTGGTGATTTATGCCGCTGAGTCAACATCAACGCACATTTATTAAAGAATAAAAATGGGCACGACAGGGCAGGCTGGTAGCTAGCGGCTACATGTACTCGGTGTGGAAGTGCCCAAATAGGTCAAAGCCATGGGAAGATGACTGGACACGGTGCCATACGGTACCACCGGTAAGCACTCGGCTGGAATTGCTTGCTGTTGGGGGGCGGTCCAGTGGCTATCCACCGTGGCCCGATAGCTACTAGAGAGCTATGAAGCAACGATCGTTGGAAGCGGGACCGGGCCGCTAACGAGTACCACTTGCCAGATTTCCTAGCTAGATTTATTTGCTTCAAAGGGAAGCCTTTGAAGAAACGATGGAGGTACAGAAAGGGCACCTGCCGTTCAAGGCCTGTACCAATAAGCACCGTACCGGTACCGGTACCACTTCTGAGAGCATCATGTCACAATCGAAGCAAGGACCTGTCACAATGGGCGGTCCAATCCAGACCTGGACTAAATTAGCGAAATGATATGACTGTTTCCACATTTTCGTTCACAGGTTTGCCATCAGATGCTCCTTTCCTTGTTGCTGGTTGCCACTTCGAGTACTCTTCAGATCCCAAAGATAGACTGCTTTGCAAAGCAAGAAGTAACCAAGAACGGACCCACTCGCAGTCGCCAAGCACCTTCAAGCCTTCAAAGCTCGAAAAGAACTCCAAACAGTCACGTGATCTTCAGTTAAAACTAACGTTTGTGACACTCTCGGTGCCAACGTATTAAGTATTTGGGCCGGGGCTTTATCGGAGTCGACTTCTTTAGCCATAAAAATCTCAGACAAAATTAGTGATAAAAATGATTCCTTAAGTAAAACGAGTTTTTCGTTTGCCTTTTTTTGTTGTTTGAGATCGTGCGGGTAGAGTTTTGTTTCTTTGGAGTCTTTCCCGCTGACTTGATTTCATTAGATTTGTTTTTGAGCTTGTGTGCGTGATAGAGTTTCGTGCACCATGATTACTGTATTGCGTATGATGACAACAAGAAGACGGACAGACGATACAATTTTGCATCCCCGAATTTCTCTTTTAGGAGTTGAAACATGTGTAAAGCCATGCTGGCTGACAAACCACTGGTGAGCTCTTCAAATTGCGGGAGGCTTTGGAAGCTTCTCAAATCAGTTTGCGGTACAGACTGTTCATCTTTTGCTATTGCAACAGCGCACAGTGTACCAAACCACCAAACAAGCAACAGCAAAGGCTTCCCCCTTTCTCACTCTTTCTCATAAAATGTTTTATCTGTTCCAGAAAACAACCTCGCATCAACGTAATACCACCGACAAGATGAACAAGTTTGCTTTCATGAAGGATATGAATGGGTCTCAGACCACCCAGGAGCTCAGCTTTGATCTGGGGTCTGACGATGATGTCGTCTCCGATGGACGTCCCTCTGTCATCTTGTTGGATGAGTACGAGTCTCAATCCGTCGGAGATCTCTCTCAAGAGACCATGACCAACAGCAGTAGTAGTCCTCGTCGTGGTGTGCTGAAGCGACGGAGCAGACTGAGCGGTGCGCGCTCTGGGCGTTCCGTGACTTTTTCGGAAGTGAGGGTGCGAACCTATGCTCAATGCGTGGGAGACAACCCTGCCGTCACTCTCGGCGTTCCCTTGTCTCTCAACTGGCAAGTAGTCAAGGAAGAGACCTCCACAGTGGATGCCTACGATCCTGTCCATCCTCAGGGACTGCGTGAAGAGGAATTGGCCATTCCAGCTGCTGAACGCGAACAATTGGTGCGCAAGTCCGGATCCTGCACAGAAGACATTCGCAAGGCAGTCAGGGCCGTCAACTCGACCAAGATGGAGCGTGAAAAGACATTGGACACCCTCAAAAATGCAAGCTCCGAAGAATTCATGGAAAAGCTTCGCAAGGGAGTCCGAAATGCTACCCTGCGACGAAAGAGCAAGAAAATGGAACGGGCACTACTCAAACAATTGCGAGAAAAGGATGCCAAGCGAGCACTCGTGTTCGTGCCTCCTGCCTGCTAGTAGCTATCCTACGTTCCCACCCATCGGTCCGTCAAATCAAAATGTTTCATCAGAGCTTCTGCTTCTCTTCCTTTCCTCCTCTGTTGATTCGTTCATCCCAAACCAAGTTTCATAATACGACTTTGTAAACAACCTTTTTTCCAGTCAATTCACCAACTACTGCACTCTCCTTTAGTCCTTCCTAGCTAGTAGCTAGTTGTACGTTGTAGTCCTTATGAAAAGCAAGTGCCGACGACCACGGACACATTTTTAAGAATGTAAACAGCAACACCATTCTGATGCACATTCCTACTTGCTGTACTTGAAACCTCCCATATCTTTACTTCGAGTAGAGCTCTGGCTCGACTAGCTAGGTCTCTCATACATACATGAATACTACTAGACTACATGTAACTGCAGCTGCGCCAAGTAGGTATCCGTTGGGGCCGTTGCCTTGGGCAAGAAAGGATGAGGTGGCATGTCCCATCTCTGGACATGGACGACAAAATAGATATCAGCACGGATAACTCTGAAGCAAGTATCACTTCCACTTCACTTGCACTAGCTAGTAGATCTGTGCTAGCTAGCAGACTTCTGTTGGTAATGCTCTAATGGGTTTCCTTCCTTCCTTGTCTTTCCCAGTCCAAAAAGCATATCTCACGCACCGTACCGGTACCTGGTAGCTACTAGCTAGCATTGGCCATGGTCGTCTTGTCGAGAATTCAGACAACTTCGGAAACCATAGTTTTGTATTATATCTTTGAGTACCGTACCGGTACCATTACTGGACACAATAATGAGACTCCGCTCATTTTTCTTCGGAGTTGTTGGATTGATCGGCATTTGCCTAACTGCTCTCATTATCCATCGACTATGTCAGCAACCATTCAAGGGTCCTTGCTGGCATTGTTGATGCAAGTGCTGCTTGAACACCTGCTTACTTCAACGTATGGTTGTTCGGATCAGCAGTAAGTGTGATCCAATCACTGTGGGCCATTGAATTTCTGAGGATCCGAAGGGAAGATCTCGTTGGATGATCAGCCACCAATTCTGACACGTCGTCCTTGGCTCCAACACAGTTTCCGAGCTCCAAAGAGGTAGTCTAGTCTAGATCTCGTTCTGCTGGAAGATTCATAGGACCGGCCCTCTCCGACCCCTTATTCGTTATCTGGCAGGGCAGTCTCCGATGCCTGGTCGTCAAATGCTGCCAGCTGAAGGAAGCCTGGAAAGTGCAACTATCGTATAGTCGCTCCTGAGTAGCAAGGCTGCTTTGGGGCATCCGACCAGGTAAAGGCTGCTTTGTCTCACCGTTTCGTTGCAATGATGAAGCGAATCCTACGTGGCAGCAAACAGGCAGTTGCCCAGTAACAGTTAGTTTTAAAGAAATGAATCATCGAATCGAATCTTCAAAGGAGGAAGAGTGGAAGATTCTGGCGCTAGAAAAAAGATCTGTACAAGGATCGAACGATCAACAGATCATCAAGTAGCTAGCTAGTTGCTACCTGGTAGCTACCTGAGAGCTCGTCTATTCCTCGCTATGCAACCTCACTATGGATGTGTTGCAACTGATGGAATGATTCGATTCGATTCAATCTAATTATCAAGCATTCATTTGTCGTTCCTCTTCCATCCTCGTTTATTATTTGCTGCGATGGTCTCCCAACTAAGTTAGCGCTACGAGTCTTCTTCTCATCGTCGGTACATGTACTGTACCGGTGGTAAAGGTACCGTACATGTACTAGTACGGTACGGGATGGGATGGTACCAGCTACCGGTACTAGTACGAGGCATGGAACCGGGCCGGTGCCGAACGCAGTGGAAAGGAACCAGCTACCGGTACGAGGCATGGAACCGGGCCGGTGCCGAACGCAGTGGAAAGGAAGCACGGCTGACCTTCTCGTGTATTCCCCGTTCTGCGGGCTTAATCTTTTTGTGCCCCACCTGGTACCTGGTATGCTGAAACAGAAACAACGCACTTCCAGCGAAAAAGACACAACAATCGCCAACGGTTAAGACAATGATGGTGTAATAGTGAACGGCATCAGCAAATAGTTAAAAGAAGAGCATTCCTTCCTTTGTTTTAAAGCTTGGTCTATGTTTAATCTGTGGCCTTGCTTTGACAAAAACCGGCAGTTCCTCCGGTAGAACGGTCCTTCGGGCTTTTTTATTGCGTCATTGCGACAACGTCAACATTTGGAGATCACCATGTCCACTCTAGAGCAGCTGGCCGTGTCCCTTGGCTTTGGAGCGAGTGTCCTTGCAGGAACCTTGCTTCTTTTTGGTGGTGCGTTAGCACTGCGTATCACGCATATAGCTCCTCGCTGCGAAGCCAGACCAAGGAATGTCATTTACAACCCAGATACCAACTGCGATGAATGCCAAAGAAAAGGCAATCCCTTTCTGCTCGGGTGGCTATTTTGGTCTCTTCGATTGAGCTATAAGACCATGATTGAGGGCATTCCTGGAACAGGCACGAGGAACGACGGCTTATCCGGGCATTTGCTGACTGTGAACCTTGATGGAATACTGTTGCTGCGGTTTCATGCCCTCGGATTGAGAATTGCCTCCTTTGCTTCCTTTATCTACTGCGTCATTGCCCTTCCCCTTTACGTCACGTCGCGTTGCTTCCACAATCCATTTCAAAACACCACTGAGCTTTCTCTCAATTGTACCGATGAAGACACTTACAATTTGACGAGTTACGATCGACTCACTCTGACAAATGTTCCGCCAGTGAACGAAGCCACCGCCTTTGAAGCCTCCCAGGTGGGAGTATATGTCCGCCTTTACATCATTGTCCTCTGCAGCTATGTTGTGTGCTGGTTCACTTGCTACGAGTTGCACAAAGAATGGATCGACCTCTTGGCCATGAGGCGCGTATATTACTTGGAATATGATCACTGGCAAGGCCGAAGAGAGGAACTCAAGGCAACCATGGCTGATGTGGATCAGTCGAAGCACCACAACTCTCAGAATCCACACCTTCATGAAAGGGAAGTCTGGATCCCGCATCCTGAACAGCGAGATACACCGCCAAACATTGGTATGCACAATCAGCTTTTTGTCTTAGAAGACAATGAGCCTGGATGTTGGCCCCCGATTCTCAAACTATGTTGCATTTGCTTTTTGTTGCGTAGGATTGTATTCCGTGCTTGTTGGAAATCTACCAAAGCGACCACGGCATTGGGTGTCTGAAGAGGACCTCGAGGCATCCATGTCTGAAAAGGTAGCCTTGGATTGGCAGCTGGCCGTGACTTCAGCATTCTTTGATTACTGTGTTCCGAACCAACCGGGCTTTTCCAGTAGCGTAGCAGCCGTCACGATACTCCCATCGGCGGACGATTTGGCGACTGCTTGGAAAAAGTGGTATGGGGCAACGAAAAAGCTACAGCGCCTGCGTTTCATTCGACGGCAGTTGCGTAAACGGGGATACCAAGGGGAGAGTAGCAACATGAATCTACACGAAACGAACGGCAGCGTCGAGGGGGGTGCTCAATCGCCGCCACCAACTGCTAGTTCTGACTCACAAGACAATTATGACAATGATGATGACTTTGATATCTACCTCCAGACGTCGACTCGTCGAGACGATTACATCCGTGAAATCTTGGGTTGCATAACAGATGAAAAAGTGGAGCGTATGTTCCTTGACACCTTGCAGATGGGTCCAGAGCAAACCGTAAGTTGAGACCCCCTTACCCAAACCGCCCCTCAGACAACTTCATGCTGATTCCACGTTTCTTCCATCGCCGATGGCACTCCCTACAGGCGGTGTACAGTGTCGAGCTTGCAAAAGGATCTTCTAGATGCTGTCCTCATGGATTTTGCGAAGAACGAATACTATGCAGCAGCATAGATCAACTGGTACAGCTACAAGCCGAAGCTGTGCAGCAGGCTCACGATGCTTTCTTGGAGTTAGAGGTGACCCGAAAGGAGGCTGCCGAAGCAGTGTTTGAAACAGCAGAAGAAGCCAAGTGTACATTCTTGTTTCAAGACGATAAAGGTCGGGAACTTGGCGCAGCGAGTAGCCATAGGAGTGGTGACATGGAGTCGAGGCTGTTTGGAATTGGGCAAGCAGCGTTGGAAATGGCGTCAAACAAACAAAAAAGAGAAAAACAGGAGTTTCAAACTCAGTATTCCAGAGGAGAGCCACTACGCCAACAACAATCATCTCAGGGAGAGCAGAGCCACCCCAGTGAAGGAGAAATCAAAGGCGAGTCTCAGTCGCCTAGTCGACCCGACCATACCCTTTCTGGAAGCGAAAGCAGAGGGCCGAATGGTGGGACCTATAAAGGAGAAGGGTTACCAGCACGAGAAAAGCCGCTCATGAATCTTGAAGGCGCTTGCCATTTCCCGAGCTTGCTACAGATCCCCATCATCACAGATGGGGATGGGAATGGCTCAAATAATGTGACGTCGTTTCGGGCTTCGGAAGAAGACTCGTGGGATTTGGTGAAGCGGGTGGCAGCGGAAAGCGAGACGGGAGCCGATAGAACCGGGGACATCATGTTTCGTCACCAAGTATCGGACGGAGTTTGGAATCGGCCTTCCTTGAAACTATGGTGGAAGGACTTCAAAGAGCAAGCTTCCAGCATGATTGGGTGGACGGCAACCACTAGCGATCTAGCAACGGATCTTCTGGCAAGAGATAGCCAGTTCGCGGTGGTGACATTCACCTCTAGGCAAGCAGCCATTGCAGCACGACGCTGTCTTGCAGATGGCAGAGGTGCGGGTAGATGGAAGACTTTCGACGATTTACCCATGTTTCCCCTAGCAGATGCGTCTGCGTTCAACATTTGTGATTGGTGAGAAACGGGAATAGACTCAAGTCTGCATCATGATAGCAGCAAGTCGCTTACAAATCGCGTTTTTCTGCACTTCCAGCAGAGGGTGCATGAGGCCGGTAACAATCTCCCTCAACGACCACCAAAAGATATGGCGAGGCTACTGGTGAGTAATTTGTGATTCCTCCTAGCTAGTTTTGTGTCCTATTTTGCCTGAAATCTCATATTCTTGTCCGATACCGGTACGGATTCAAATCAGTGCGAAGGTGTCTCTTGCCATTATCTATGTATTCTACAGTACGTGCCTTTTCTCCGTTCCTTGTTCTCTTCCCCTTTTCTATCTAATCATCATTTGGGACTTCTTTAGCTTTCCCCATCACTTGGGCAGCGACGTTTGGGAGCGAAAAAGCTTCAGGTTTGCTCCCTAACCAACAGTATTCTGCAACTGAGCTCTACGGCTTGATTCGTGGGCAACTCTTGAACCTTTTCCTGGCGTAAGTTCCACCTTACTACTTGCGATTACTGACCACTTTCCACAATATTTTGCTCATGTGCGATTGGTCATGCTGTGTACGGGTAGGCTGTGTCCACACATGTTCCTTGCCATCGCCAACTTCGGATCAGGCGCAACAAGCATGGTTCAAGCAGAATTCTCAGCTCTTCAGTACTATTGGTGGTTTTTCCTGTTGTTTGCACTTCTTGGGAGCTCAATCGCACAGATGGTGGAAAGAAGGTGTGTGTTGCAAATGCATTGTACCAGATACCTAGGCCCATGTGCGGTGCTGACTCTTGCCTCAACTTATCGTTCGATGAAGCTTTCTTGAAGGATCATTTCAATTCGCAGAGACACTACAAAGAGTCGCCGCGACTATTCCTAGTCAGGTTTCATCAATATGGGCCAACTGGACTATATTGAAGGCTACAGTAAGTCTACTTGGTAGATATGCATTGCTATTGCCCGCTCGAGGGAACTCATTTGGCCCTTGGACTGGCCCATGCTAGGTCTTCCACCCTCTGTTTTATCTCCTGCAGCTTCACTCTTTCTTGTTCGCAGCTTTTGGTCTCAAATGTTGCCTGCGTCTTGTTCGTGGTGGTGGTGCCGGGAACAGGGTCCCGTACAGGTGGTATGTTGAGTCTGGGATGGTGCTGATGTTTGTTCTCGCCCTTGCCCCGGCGGCGCCGATCGTGGCACCAATTGCAGTGATGTACTTCCTTATCTGCAATCCGTTGTTGAGGCATATCCTTATCTTCACCTACAAGCCACAATTCGAGTAAGTTTTCACCCCACAGTGCTGCTTTCACGCCAACAATCAACCAAACGACTAACAGAAATTCGGCCCTTGCATGTGCAGCGCCGGTGCTATACGCTTTCCTTTCTTGTTTGATATGTGCATTAGCAGCATGATAGTGAGCCAAGTGCTCCTTTGTATGATGATGGTTCTGAAAGGAGCCGTCGGTCCGGCTGTCATTGCAGGCCTGCTCTGCGTTCCTACACTAGTGTTCAGAAGGACATGCCGCAGACGATTCCTTAGTGCCTACAAGGACGCAGCTCTTCTCCAAACTTCCCTCTTGGATGGTTGGGAAGCACCAGACGATTCGATGTCGAGAACAACGCAGGGACGGGAAGAGTTCCGTCGTTTTTTGGTGGATTGCCATAAAGCCTCGTATGTCCCCGTCTGCGTCGCGGGAACCAACACTGGTAAGTTTCATGTTTTCTTTCCACCAGGTCGTTGGCCATACTCATTTTCGTAATAAAAATGGCGATTTGCCACTCCACGGTTCACAGACAAGATTCTGACCGCAGAGCCCGGTAAGTACTACACGTGTAGTATATGCAGAAAACTTCTTTCCTAGTCCTCTATGCAGCAATCTCACGTTTCCGCAACTCGCAGCCATGGTGATTCCGGCACCTACTGACATCGACAACAGAACCTTTTCTAGAACTGATCTACAGTACTACAACACGATGGAAACATCGTCACCCACGTCTACTGCCAGGTCGCAGCGCATCGAAACATTCCAGAAAGGCCACCGCCAGGCTGGCGCCTTGCTGCGACGGAATCTGGCGGGGTCCACGGCTGGAGCCGCGGCAATTGACATTGCGGTGTCAGCAACATCCCCTGACAAAAGCCAGAGAAGTGAAAGTGCTGGTAGTCAAACTGTCAAGCTCTCATCTCTAGGCTTGATTGAAGTGGACGACGACGGGGAAACCCATATTACCGAGAAGAAGGAAAAGAAAATATCATGATTTGAGTACGACGAAGTAATTCTAGCTACTAGTCTTGCTTTGGCTAGCTAGCTAGAACAGTAGCCATGCATTTTCTTGGATCCAAAGTACTAAAAAGATACACACAGAAAACCGTTCTTTAAGATGCTTTTCACTCGTCACTCTTACAGTCTGCTTATTGCTTGAAACTCGCACTTTTGCACAACAGCTGCCTTCTGTTTCGGGAGAACATCAATATCGACGATCAGGATTTCATTTTCACACACCTCCACTACATCATCATAAAGTTCACATTAATCAAGCAACCAAAATTTTCCTTGTTCACACCGTAAGTCCTCAAGGGCATGCATGGAATTGGCAGTTGTGGTCTGGGTCGCGGCTGACTTCGGTACCATCATCACAGCGGAAGGTGTCAACGGTGCAGAGTCCATCGGGGCATCTTTCAAAGTCACAATTAGGAGCTGTGCGACCAACACTCTCACCTCCAGGACAGATTCCCAAATCCATTGTGCATGCAACCAGCATTTCTTGAGGACATTCTTTAAATTCACAGGATGGCCCAGTCCTTGCAACAAAAGATCCATTAGGGCACTCCTTGACATCCATCGGGCATGCCACATCTGCAGTTTGCGGGCATGATGGATACTCGCAACCCAAGACAGGATCACGAACCATCACTGTTCCATCATCACATGTGTAGGTCCCCATTGGACAGGCTCCTTCAGCACATGCTTCAAAGTGACAGTTGGGACCTGACCTGCCAACTGGCTTTCCATCTGGGCAGTAGGCCAGTTCCATAGTGCATGCAGCCAGTTGAAGATCCTCTGGGCATGATTCAAATTCACAGTTGGGTCCAGTCCTTCCAACAGAGCTGCCATCACTGCAGGTCTTCAGCTCCAGAGTACATGCAACTGGTGTAGATTCTTGATTGGTTTGGACAGGGGAAGTGCTGCATTGAGGGTACTCACATCCCAAAGCAGGATCACGAACCAATTCTGTTCCATCATCACAAGTGTATGTTCCCATTGGGCAAGCTCCTCCAGCACATGCTTCAAAGTGGCAGTTGGGTGCTGACCTGCCGACTGGTGTTCCATCTGGGCAGTAGGCTAGCTCCATTGTGCAAGCAGCCAGTTGAAGATCCTCCGGGCATGGTTCAAATTCACAGTTGGGTCCAGTCCTTCCAACAGAGCTGCCATCACTGCAGGTCTTCAGCTCCAGAGTACATGCAACTGGTGTAGATTCTTGATTGGTTTGGACAGGGGAAGTGCTGCATTGAGGGTACTCACATCCCAAAGCAGGATCACGCACCAATTCTGTTCCATCATCACAAGTGTATGTTCCCATTGGGCAAGCTCCTCCAGCACATGCTTCAAAGTGCAGTTGGGGGCTGACCTGCCAACTGGTGTTCCATCTGGGCAGTAGGCTAGCTCCATTGTGCAAGCAGCCAGTTGAAGATCCTCCGGGCATGGTTCAAATTCACAGTTGGGTCCAGTCCTTCCAACAGAGCTGCCATCACCGCAGGTCTTCAGCTCCAGAGTGCATGCAACTGGTGTAGATTCTTGATTGGTTTGGGCAGGGGAAGTGCTGCATTGAGGGTACTCACACCCCAAAGCAGGATCACGCACCAATTCTGTTCCATCATCACAAGTGTATGTTCCCATTGGGCAAGCTCCTCCAGCACATGCTTCAAAGTGGCAGTTGGGTGCTGACCTGCCGACAGGTGTTCCATCTGGGCAGTAGGCTAGCTCCAAAGTGCAAGCAGCTACGACTGGAACTTCCCCAGGACACATTTCAAAGTCACAATTGGGGGCCACTCTTCCAACAAAGGAGCCATCTGCACACTCCTTCACATCCATTGTGCAGGCAACAGCTTCAGGTTGCTCGGGAGTCTCGTCACATTGATGCATTGGGGGGCATGAGCGGGTGCTCCTGATCTTCTTGCATCCACTATTTACCAATGTCATGCATTGCTGGTGGCTTTCTTCAGTGGTGCAGTGATTGTCTGGGGAAGGAGGTGGACACTGGACAGCAGGATTAAGTCCCGGAACCACATCGTCACAAACATGCATAGGGGGGCATGAACGGGTGCTCTTGATCTTCTTGCACCCAATATTCACCAATGTCATGCATTGCTCGTGGCTTTCTTGAGTAATGCAATGGTTGTCTGGGGAAGGAGGTGCGCATGGTGTTTCAGGCTCACCAAAGGGCTGAGCCTGTTCGCCGTTGGTCTCGGTCGTCACCTCGTTCTCGTTCCTCTCGTTACTGTCTCCTTTCTTGAGGGAGAGAGGCAATGCAATGGACAGAGAGAGTACCACAGCTAGGAATACGGCGAGACCTATCCAGAGGTTCCTGCGACTGCGAAGTTTGGCTTCGGCGACGTGGACATCCTTTTTCTCATCGTTTGCATCCGGAGATGCTTCTGGTACCTCGACGGTAGCGTTTTCCGTATCGACTTTGGCACTCATGATTCAAGAGGGTTGAAAAGTTTTCTTTGTTGTTGTTTTGCGTTTGATTGTTTTAATTCAAGTTGATTTGTTTTTGTGTGCTTTCCAGATCCAGAGCAAAGAGGCAGTTAGCACTTGCACGATCTCAGGGTATCTGTGTTTCGGATGCTGGATGGTTTTCTCGCGGAAGCGAGGGCACGGTACGATTGAAGCCTGAAACAAAGCGAATCAAATCTAACAAAGGCTTTTACGCTTTTACATTTACTTATTCATCAGTTGAATCTGGATAAGTTGGAGAAACCGAGAGATCCCAGTGGAGCAGGTTCCTAGAACAGCACAGGCAACAGAGCATTAAGTGGATGTTATACATGTGCTTCCCATACACGTGATGCTGGTTACCTCACATTTTTGGCGAAAGCTTGCTGGACTCCCGACCTTCAACACAGGTTGATCCAAAGGATTCATACCATCGGTATTCAATTGCTCACGCTCACCTCTGTCGCCACAATTCATGCAGCATGTGTGAACGAAGCAACTGGCAAAGCTAACTACAGTAACAATCTGTGATACCAGCCATAGCCGGTACCTGAGAAAGTGCAGGTTGCACGCTGAATGAAGCTCCGCCGCCAAACAACCCATGATCACATAATATGTGAATCAAAAGCTGTTGGTGGGGCCGGATGATGAGCCATCTTTGTGGCATCATGTCCTACTGACGAACACCCGGAACAGAAAGAGTGAATGTGAATGTGAATCAATGTGATTGCTTTGTTATTACGTTCCTGGAAATCAGTGTTGCAAGTTAAGGCTGCTGGATTCTTGTTGGCTTGGCACTCTACTGTTTGGAGATGTTTCGCCACCGGAACGGGACGAAGAGGCATGAATTGGCTCTGTTCCAACTGTCTGTTCAGTGCGAACGAACCAATGTTTTGTGCCTCTCAAGAATCGGTACGATTGGTGCCTTTCCGTCCCGGGTCCTCAACCCCTTCCATCTTAGCCTGCTCCAGTTGAATCCTCGGGTTTTTGTTGACCAATCCAGGTCTTCTTGGTAACTGTTGTTTTTGATCGTACCGTAAATGTGGTTTGTAGACCTCGTTTCTCGACCAACATCACCCGATGCTCGCTCGAGTCCAGCCCAATCGAGTCTCATTCGTTCTTTTAGGGTTCGCCAACCAATCGTACACTATCAATGACTTTCTTGGTGTGCGCATACGAAGTAACTATGGCCTCCGTCCCCGCTCCGATCAATTTACTCTTTTGGATCTATTCAATAAAAATTGCAGCAACGAAACAGCAATTGTTAGTGGTTGCTTTTTGGTCATACGGTATGAAAGCTCTAATAACCAGTTATCTCCCTCCACTCAACCCTTCACCATCACGTACTTGACAATCATATCCTATTCTATGGGACATGTCGTCCTGATAGTAATTTTGAATAATGACCAGGAGTGATTGCGGTATGGGCGGTTCTCCCTTGCCCGTCCATACCAATATTTGCAGAGAGGGGAATGCTTCAAGAATACTGTCGAAGTTGGACAAGCTTTTTTCGAGCAAGCGGGCATTGAGTGCCAATACCACGCCCCAACGATCGACCAGTTTGTATTGCCGGATAATGTCCGTCATGGCTTGAACATCCTCCGTGGTGTACCCCGTGGTGTCTGTGAAATCAGTCTTGAATCCCAAGGAAAAGGCAAATCGTACGGATGGTTGTTGTTGCGTGGTAATGTACTGGATACACGTTTCCAGAAACGTCGAGGCATGCATGGTGACAATCCCCGGTTGTCGTCTCCCGGGTCCAGGTAGAATGTCGGCGTTGAGCAAAATGGCCGATGCATCGGTGGTTTTGAATTTATTATTATTGGCGTCGTTGTCCACAAGGGCCTTGAGGGTTGGTTCCACGGTTTCCATTTGCTTAAAGTCCAGCTTGATCACTTTGGTGATTGTGTTGTTGTCATCATTTCCTGTTTGATCTTGTGGATTGCTGCGGCTGACCATTTGCAGAAAGTCTAGCATGGACAAATCGCTCTCTGTATTGGGTGGATGAGCCATGATGGGAATGTCTTGTTGATGTTGTTGTTGTACCGAGTCGACACCCCTTCGGATAGTGGATTGTGATTCTATAGTGCATCTTCCCATTAACAAATCTGTTTCAATGGCTGTAATAGTGTCATCTTGCAGTGCTGCCATGAGAGATCTTCGGCTGTCCACCGCGTGAACCCACGCTTGTTGCGGCGAGGGTAACAGAGTGCGGCTGTGGTTGGTATCACTACTTATCGTAGTCATCTTGACCCGTTCCGTCTCTGCTTGGTAGTCCAGTTCCATGTGATAGACAAAGATAATCGGAAGGATTATGCAGACGAGTAGCTGAAACAGAATCCGCAGAGATTGAAGCAGCCGCTTTATTTGATGGTCGTCGCACCTGTAATAGCTCAGCATGGGTTGGAGTCTCTTCTATATTTCGATCTGGTCAAAGTTACTTGCTTGTAGCACAGCATAAACAACCACAGACCAACAAACAACAGAGAGGATCAAATAATACAATGCCAATGATTGCTTGGGTATTCAACTACGATATGCATACGCCACGGTGCCTCTCGGGACCATGAGCACTGGCGGGTTCCGTCTTCGTGTCCGAATGGCGGTGTGGCGGTTGCATGCGCCACAGTGCCTCTCGGGCGGTTTTTCTTTGTTCCTCCTTGCGCGTTGTTATCTCCTCCCTTGGCATTAAAAAGACACTTACACTCATTAGGGTGAGGGTACACCTAAACCCAATGACAAAATTCCTTGCTCAACGCTCCTCACCAGGCCTAGGGCCAGGAAAAAGAGAGTTGTTTCATCGGCGCACAGAAAGCAGTGTACTTTACCCACACAACCACAACCAACATGTCCATGTCATCATCCGCCTTTGGATCCTTGGGATGTTCCTTCTGGTCCACCCAACTCAACTTTACAAAGCCCATATCGGCAAGACACTATTGTTTGTTGGGAAACGATCGCTACACGGCTCCCACCACGGTCGGCGACTGCAACCATATCCATGAGAACAACGGAGGAGCCCCCAATTGTCACGAATGTCTGGCATGGGATGGCCGGTCGTCACGACAATGCAACTACTACAAGGGTCGTGGACAGGAGCTCGGAATAGTACCGCCAGTGGCGGGATACCAAGACTGGAGTTGTCCCGTGGGCTACGAGAGCTTTGCCGACGTTCACCATTTAGACATTGCGTGTCCCGTACATTCTGTGTTGCTCTTGGAAATCTTGCCCAATACGGCCATGGGGGCACTGGCGGCGGCATTGGAAGCCGAAACGAACTACTCGACGAGATCCTTCTACGATTTCCAAGTTGACACGCCCGATGAGGTGACGCGCGTATTTGAAGCTCGTCAATGTTTGACTGGTGTCGGAGGTCGTGGTTGTGGCCGGCACATGATTCGAATGTTTGCCCATCATCAAGAAGGCCTGTGCTCACTCGAGTTTGTCTCTGGGACTGGGTACAAGGTTCGATGCCTCAATGGTTTTCAAGAGGACTCGTCCTTTCTGGGCGGAATGCAACGACAGAACTGTCACACTTACAATGGACTGTCTTGTCTGGAGGTTATGCAACTTCAACCGGGAGCATTGTCCAAGACGGATGTGATTGTTGTAGATGGCGCAGGAAATGGCAATCGACTCTACTACGAAGGTTTATGTGACCTTCATGATTGGAAAGGACTCTCCAACCCACTGGCATTGTTAGTTGGTGCTGGAATCATGCTAATTACATTGGCGCCAAGTTTATTCTGCTGGCGAAGGGGCAGCAGCAATATTGGACCAACGTTCCTTGTGGGTCTCTTGTCAGAAGCACTCAAGAATGGCGCCGTGGTAGCTTCTATCCTTGCAGTTGATTGGGAATGCCTCCAGCAGTATGGGTTGTTCGCTCCTTCTGAGAACAATGCAGTCTTTCTCCCCTACACTTTGATTGTCTTTTCGTTGGCAGATACTATCCTTGCTGTGATTGCGTTGTTCTCGAAAAGAGACAAGAAGAAACTGGAAGATTCCTTTGACCAATTCAAGTGGAGAGATCACTACTCAACTTGCCATCGGCGGTTCTTGACTTCCAGTACCATTGCCGTCCTTGGTGGACTAGGAGGATTCATGCAGCTATCACTGATGCTGCAGGGCACTGTGGAAAGTTCAATTGGTTCTTCAGGAAGCAATCTTCTGAGTGTCGCGGCGTCTTGGGTCTTTATCATTAGTGCCTCCATTGGTGGACTATTTGGATCAATGATGATACTGTACGGTGTGTACACTGGAAAAATGTGGTTAGCCTGGAAGACGTACAAAATCCTTGTTGGTTGTGTTCCAGGCGTGGTCATTTCGGTTGATTTGGCTGTTGTGTTATCCCCGGGATGGATTCTGGAGACTTCCAATGATGTCCTCCATATTCTCCTTTATGCACCCGCTCTGTGGAAGGCGTACAAAACTCGCCAGTAACAACTTCTTTTCGGCTTGTTTTTACAATTCCCTCTGGTGGAAATCCTTCAAACTGCGAGCAGGAATGTACACCAGGTCACCAGTCTTCCCTGGGCCCATGAT
The DNA here is from genome assembly GCA_903772945.1 of Seminavis robusta. NCBI lineage: Eukaryota > Bacillariophyta > Bacillariophyceae > Naviculales > Naviculaceae > Seminavis > Seminavis robusta. The sequence continues at coordinate 133,354 of CAICTM010000012.1, forward strand.
TTCATTTTTTCAGGCATTGCAACATCTTAATCTAACTAATGGCATTATTTCCAGGTTTAGCAAACAGCTTTCAAGGTGCTTTCCCAAAACCCACAGCTTGGACAGGAAGCGTCGAAAGCCGGAGGTGCCAGGGGCCTCTGCAGCTCTGCTGTATTTTCTACTTCCACCTGTCATTTTTCGCCAGAGACAAAAATTTGTTGGGTTGTGTTGATACAAAAACGTCTCGTTTGTTGCTGTTGTTGTTTACCAAACCACGATGGCCCGTCTTGTGGTAGTTTTGATGGCAGTTCTTGCTACTGGCAGTCTCTTTGTCAATGCCTTTCCAAGGAACAAATCCATTTCTCCTCCCTCGTCCAAATTTTCCCGCAAGCGAGTAATCCTTCAAGAGCAACAGCTGGAACACGAAGAAAATCATAAAGAAGCTGCCCAAAGGCAACAAGAGACTATGTCAAGTACCAACAGGAAGAAGAAACGAATATCTCCATCCTTGCTGGTCAAAATTGATGCTCTGATAGGTCTAGTGTACAGTTCCTTGTACATTATCTTTCCCACAGGTTTCAGTGGTCCAAGCAATTTGGTTACAGCTCTACTGATTGTAGCTCATTTGTTGGTGTTTCTGTGAAGACATCCATATTATCTTCTGCATTATCAAACCAAGCTAAGTAGTCTAGATAACTGTCTACGTACATGTAGCAGAATAGAGATTGGTTGGTACAGTTGCATTGTCCTCTATGTGCATGCCAGATTGACATATGGCGAGGAAATCATCGATAAGGTCGATTGGGGATCCCTTTACATGTCCATCTTGGTTGTTGCTTTACATTTATTTGTGCCTCATTCCTCGCTCACCCTTGGCATTGGCTCAGTCTCATGACATCCTGGTACCAGGTACCGGTACTGTACCGACAGGTTGACGTTGTCGCGGCTACCATTTTCAGGAAGCTGAGGGAAATGGCTCACCCCAGCTACGTGTATGCACACGAGTTACCAGTGACTGGACCAGTCCTTCGGTTTCCCACCACCATTTTGACGTCGCACGGCGAGACACCCTTGGTCACGCAACACTGGCAAGAGATCGCTTTTTTCGAGTGTCTCCTTCATCAGCGAAGATCGTGTCAAACCAAATGTGTTGTTTTGGCCGTCGCTAACAATTCGATAAATCAATCTACTATTTTAAAACAGCTACTAGCTAGCTAGCTAGAGAGCCCAAAATCCCAAATCAGAAGTTGTCCATTTGAGAGACAATCAACGAAAATGAACAAGTTCACTCTCCTCCTCTTTTTTCTGCTTTGGACGACCTGCTTGGCTGTGAAGGGTGCTCGATCGCAAAAGCAACAGCTGAAGCAACAACAACGGCGCCGACGACAACAGGAAGTGCTAAAGCAGAACTACGATGCTAGATTTCTCAAGGAACTGAAATCGCTTTCTCAGACACGTCTTCAAGAGATCGATACCCGCCGAAAGCTGCGTCAGTTGTTTGATAAGTACGAGGTTAGCCCCGGTGATCAACGACGCCTTTTTGGCTTTGGCTTGGTGGAATTTCCCGAGCTGGGCGATCTGGGCGACTTGGACTTTGGCGACCTAGGTGACCTAGGCGATCTTGGTAACCTTGGCGACCTTGACTTGGGTGGAATCTTAACAACGGTCAGGTAGGAACATCTGAACACACTATCACAGTAAGATGCAGCGGCAGCCATCATCACTCATTTCGTTGTCCTTCTTTGCTGTGTTTATCAATTTGACCACAACATAACAGCAATCTCATTAGTGGTATCTTTGGTGGTGGCGGAGATGCCGAAGGCGACGGTGATGATGGTGATGAAGACAATGGCAAAGGTGGCAAAAACAACGCTGGTCGCGAGGAGGATACCGTAGTATTGGAACCGGGCACCACAACCACGATTACTACAGTGACTACAACCGTCATTGAGGTCCCGGAAACCAACGAAGACACCCCAGCACCCCCTGCGCCAGCACCAGCTCCAGCTCGAGCCAAGAAGGAGAAGGGTGAAAAGCGAGTGCGTGAACGCAGATTGAATTAATGAGGATAAGTTGATTTTCTAAGAGGAGCGTGGAAGAGTAGGCTCGACTCACGGGAGCCTGCACCAAATAATCAGTCGATGTCATCTACTTGATGCAGGGCAGATGTTATGGCTTGGAATTTGGCTTCAACAGGATAGGTCAAGGATGCCAGAAGGGAGAAAGCGGTCCGTGCAACAGTTTCGTGGCCAAAAGTGCAACTCGCCGCCCGGCAGTTTTGGCAGCGTCAGGGTAGATGGCAAAACAATACGGCATTACCGGTACGACAATAACAATAAATAGCAAACATGATGGTTGAAAAGGCAAACCGCGAAGGATTACTATTACTGTCTGGTACCGCAGACACCTGTCTTCATAGATGTCTTCTTCCCCTCGCGTAGCTCTTCAGCGGCATCGCATGCTAGTCCCTCTTATGCTCTGCATTGCTAGCTGCTGTTGTGGACAATTTCCCTTTAAGAAACAGACCCACAACAGTCAAAATGGAGGTAATAAGAAAAAGCCATTTGGTTTGACAAGCCAGGCTGGCAATGCGGATTGTTTGATCTGGCAGCCTTTCTGGAAAAATCACACAACCTTCTCTTTGGAGGTAAGTTTCGATAATGTCAAAGATAGCGCTGGAAAGTGGAACGTAAACTAGATTCTCCGAGAGTCCAGCTTCTTGGCCGAGCACCAGAATCATGGATCCTAGAAATACTGGGTAGATGACCATAATGGGCATGAAATCCCAGTGCGCGCTCTGAATGTAGATCTTGCATCCTTCAATGCCAATGCTATTATACCATTGGTTAAGCTCATCGGGTGTGTAGCCCAACATCCGAGCATCGGGTAGGTTCAACCCGTCCTCATAAGCATCCAGTGGGGCTGCAATTGCGCTATGGATCGCGAAGGCGGCAACCAAGGCCGCGGAGACGCACCATAGAAGAGGTGTAGAGCCAGCAATGGTCCGACAAACGCTTAGGAACGGCATCCTTCTTGCTTCGAGTATTGCTTCGAATGTGTTTTTAATGACGAAGGGGCCACCATGGGTTGGAGTGGACTACGGTCTGGGTGAGGGTGGATCCCAGGGGTGGAGTGGAGTTTTGCTGTTAGCCGTACTAGTACGCATACTAGCTAGTACCAGTATCGCTATCTTTGAGGTTCTCTTCCTTCAAGGGTCCCGCGAGAGCAAACTTCGTGCCGATCGGGACCCTTGGGTTTCCTAAGAGAGGAGGCGAAAAATGTGCGTTCTGGAAATCAAATTTTGGAATGCGACCTCCCCAGAACCCCACAAGAGTGGATTCACCAAAAGTTTTCAGTGCCATCTCGTTACCTCACTCTCATCGTTGAATTTTGATCAATCGAAAGAAAGAATAATTGTACACCATGGTCTCGAATGCAAAGGCTCTCGTCGGGCTTTTGACTCTGGCGGCCACGTTCGAAGGGGCCTTTCCGCAGACCTTTGGAGATGGACCTTCGCTGAGCCGCATTGTAGGGGGCAAGGATGCTGATCCAGAAAAATACCCTTTCTATGTATCACTTGAGCAAGGTTGTGCAGGCGCTCTGGTTGCTCCTGATGTTGTTGTATCATCCTCACATTGTGTGGCAGATGGCCACGGTATCAACATGAATGTGACTGTAAAAGCCTATGAATCCAATTTCAGTGAAACTCGAAGCATTGTCGGTCTTTCGCGTCATCCACAGTACCTTGAGAACAGTTTGGGATATGACGTTGCCATTTTATTGTTGAATGACATAGTGGAAGGCGCTGTTCCAGTTGAAATAAACGTCAATGGCTCCCTTCCAATCGCTGGAGACAACTTGACCGTCATTGGGTTTCCATCAATCACAATAACAACAATTGGTGCCGACGACAATGAGACCTTTGTACAAGAGTATGAGGTCTTGCAAGAAGGAAAACTTGTAGCATATGCAGACAGCGCATGCGTGGATGCTTATGGTGACATCTGGCAAGGAAATCAAACAATGCTTTGTGCTGGAAATGAAGAAGGAGGAAGCGTTCACAACTGTGCTGATGACAGAGGAGGACCTCTCTTGGACGAAGACAACATGATGGTGGGCATTGTATCACTTGGAAGCACTTGTGGAAAAAAGGATTCGCCAGGAATTTATATGCGGGCATCTGCCTTTAGCGAATGGATTGACTACCAGGTCTGCACGATGTCATCAGTTCCACCGTCATATTGTGATGCTCTCTTGGAGTATTACTTCCCCCCAAACTCCAATTCAAATAATTCCATTGTGGTTTCACTTCCGCCAAGTCCACCAGAGAATAGCACCAATGTGAACAACACCATACTGGTTACTGTTCCCGATTCGCCACCGGAAGACCCTGTGCCAGGCGAACCTGCTGTTGAAATTGATGTCAATGAGGGTGTGGACGTTGATGCTGTACCAGCAGAACCAGCAGAACCAGCTACTGGATCTGATGCCAGTGCCGGTGTGGATGTTGGTGATGTACCACGTGAACCTCCGGCTGAATCTGATGCCAGTGCAGGTGCGGATGTTGATGCTGTACCAGCTGAACCTGCTGCTGGATCTGATGCCAGTGCGGGTGCGAATGTTGAAGCTGGCATGGATGGCAATCCTGAAGCAGATAATACGGGTTCCTCTGGTCCAGATTGGGGCTCAACTGGAGGTGTCACAGTTACCATTGGCGGCACTTACGCTGCACCATCCGCAACCCCACCTCCAGCACTCCCACAGGAACAGGCAGTTTCCTTGAAATTGGAGATTCACTATGACGCCTATGGAATTGAGAACGCATGGACTCTTCGAAACATGGATGTTGACGAGATCATTGACGAGAAGAAATACTATACGGTTGCACCTGCTGGTTTGTCCTCTACAGTCTACAAGAATCTTCTTGCTGGAAACTACACTTTCACTATTCAAGATTATGCAAATGATGGCATCTGCTGTAACTTTGGTGAAGGTTTTGTACGACTCACACAGGTCTACGATGATGATGTTGTGGATATTGATAACAAAGAAATTTGGCACCTGAAGGGCAACTTTGAGGCGCAAGCTGCTGTGGAATTCCAACTGTATCCCTACACTGCACTGCCGGAAACAGCTGTTGACGTGACAAAGACACCCTAGTAGGACGAACAACCTACCTAGCCCGCAGATTTTGGGATACCTCCACTAAAAATTTCATAAGACGTATTTTGTAGTACGGTCTACATGCCTAGAGTAGAGAAATAAATGTAATGAACACGACCATCCAACAAGATTGGTGCCGCCAAAAATTACTTGAGCAAACTTTCTAACCCAGGGTATGTCAGAGGTAGGCTACCGGAACATCACAGCGCCAGAACAGAAGAATGTATTTGTCAGTGTTTTTCTTGGTGAGCACCAAGCTTCGAGAAAATATCAATACACACTTCTTACCTGTCTTTGGTGGGGAACATGAGAACCTTTGTGGAGTTGGTAGAAGCAAACTTGGCCTGTGTGTCAAGGTAGCGCATGAATACTAAAAGTTGGATGGCTCCCTGTACTGCCTGATTATCAGCAGAACCTTGGATTGATGCTGATATTTGAGCTATTGCCACCTGGAGCCCTTCTGATTCCAATTTCATCTTTTCTGCCTGCGCCTTGGCTAGCAATACCATGGACTTGCTCTTCGCTTCAGCATCAGCGACTAGAGCAGATGCTCTACCATCCGCCTCGTTAGCCAAGGTGGTTCTTTCTCCCTCCGATAGCAGAATGGCAGCACGTTTCTTTCGAGCAGCAGATATTTGCGATTCCATCGCCGCTAGAATATCCCTTGATGGCTGGAGATCTTGTATCTCGATGCGAGTAATCTGAACTCCCCATTCCTGACAAACGCCGTTAAGGTTGTATAAAAGGGCTTTGTTGATGCGATCCCGCGAAGAAAACGTTTCGTCTAGGGTGAGCTTTCCAACTTCTTCTCGAAGCTGTGTGAGGCAGAGGTTCATAATTGCTTCCCGAACTTCCCTCACAGCATATCGAGCTTTGACCGAGTCAATGATCCTCATGTAAACGACAGCATCGGCGTGAAGCGGCGCATTGTCTACCGTATAGCATTGTTGGGGCGGTACATCCATGACTTGCTCCCTCGTTGTGACATGAAAACTCTCTGCTTCAAAGGGCCGTGCAATCCAATGCCAGCCAGGATCAAGCTTTCTGTGATACTTGCCCAGCCTCTCGATCAAACATTCATCACCCGATGTGACCACCTTGACACAAGCAGCTCCATACGCACACGCAACACAACCACCAATGCCCACTAGCTGTTTCACCGAAAGAGGGAACATTGCCTCTACTTCTCCATGTTGGGCAAATAGCGCTATTGCAACAAAGCAGAGCAAATAGGGCACTAACAATCTCATCGTCGTCTTGTATATTGGGGCTTGCAGCTTGAGCAACGAAGTCCTCACATCTCAAAAAATCGACAGCTGTCAAAAGTCAAAACAAGTAAGAGCAGTCACTAAAAAATAGGTCGCACCCAATATTGGTCGATTGGTTTTTAGCTGGAACCCAAATCGAAACCTATTCAGTCACTAACTCATTTCGGTCGAGGTTTAGGTTGCGACCGAAATCGACCGGTCGTTCCACTGGTCGATTCAAGGTCACTTTGCGACCAGTGGATCGACCAGGTCGCTGTTTTGGTTGTAGCCACATCAACACACAAAGCCTCATCAACAGGCATAGCAACAGGCATAGCAACAGGCATAGCAAACCTGCCAACAAGGATATCCATGGAAGAAGTAGCAATGAGCCGTACAGCTCAAAGAGCTCGCTGAAAGAGGAAGAGATTGGGACGAACTCACCTCTGGGCAACTAGGGAGCCATGACGGATCAAGTCGTCGTAGACTTGCTATTTGATAGCTCTGTTGATGGTCCTGGAGAGTTCATTGATCACCGTACGCTGCAAGACGAGAAAGGAAGAAGTACGATCATGCCAGGGCAAGGAGTGCATCATGTCGGTTATCTTGGGCTCGCACCTCTATTCAACGACCGGCAGTTCCAAGTCTTCTTCCGTATCTCTCGTTCTAGGATGCAGTGTTTCATTGAAGACTTCGGTGGCATGGAGACAAGTATTATTGCGGGAAGGGAGGTTCATGCCTTGAAGCCCGTATCCTGCTTCCACTGAAGACTCTTGCCTATGGCGTGCCGCCCCACACCTTCTGCGATTATTTCCAGATGTCTTTTCAATTTGCCCGCGATTGCTGCGACAAATTTGACAGCACTCTTTCCGCAATTTACAAGGCCGAGTATCTTCGTCTTCCAACCCGTTCGGATGTAAAAAACATCACGAAATGCCACAAAGCAACCCATGGAATTGACGGAATGTTTGGTTCTCTGATTGCATGCACACGATTTGGAAGAATTGCCCTGTTGGATGGCAGGGTAGCTATTTGGGAGCCAAAGGGAAGCCAACGATTGTTTTGGAGGCGATCTGTGACCAGCAATTATTTTTTTGGCATGCCTCGTATGGATACGTAGGAACGCTGAATGACAAAACAATTCTGGAAATTTCACCGTTCCTCGAATCGTTGGTGGATGGATCTTTTGAGGCCAATGAAGTGACTGCCGTGCCTTCAAGATTGCCAATCAGCAATTCCACCGAACTTATGTCTTGGTGGATGGAATTTACCCTCCATTGGCATTGCAGGCAGCATTGGTCAAAGAATGTTTGACATTGAGCGAACAATTTTTCAAACCTAATAACTAAAATATTTGTTAATTCTCTAGGTTCCTGTTGACAAACTAGACACCACTTCATCGTTGTATTGTTGGGAGACTGGATGCACTAACATCAGGTGGATGGTGATACCAGCTCCAGCAGGGACAGGGGAAGCACGGTTGCTGGTCAATCCATAGCAACGGTGCAGTTCCTGAGCAGTAACAGTGGTTGGTGCACAATTCATAAGAAAGTGTTAAGTGGAGTCGCTTCCAAAATATGGCCTCGTCCAATTTCTGGTTCGCTTCATCCATACGGCCAAAATCTTTAAGGTCTTGGCAAACGAATAGGACTGAGAGACAGCACGCTTCTTGGCTTGATCGCATTCTGTTCACGGTTGCTAATTGTCATACGATCCATAGCAGCAATCTTGCGGTCCTGATAAGATTGATATCCAATGTATTCTTCAACTGAGCCTTCGTCTGTTTGTTTCCAGTAGGACGAGGCTGATTAGTTCCCATGACAGAGGCGACTTCATTGGTATCAGAAGCAGGAGCAGCCTTATCGGATCCAAGATCAAAACACGATTCTCAATATCAGCTGCCTCTTCGTCACTGATATTGGATCAAATCTAGGAAGTGCCTTCAAGGTATCCAAGACACCGGCGAATTTGAAATCCTATTAGTTTTCCTTGTACTCGGCAGGACTTTCACAGCATCCCCTTTTGGTCCTCTTCCTTGGAGGCAATGGAGGCTTGCAGTGGCTTCTTGGCGGCACCTTGGCGGCAGCAATCTTCTTCAAGGGGACGTCGTCATCGTCATCTTCGTCGTCATCGTCGTCATCTCTTCGTCAGAATCGTCATCCACTCCTCTTCCTCGTCAAAATCCTTGCCGCTTCTTGCTATGGCTCCTGGTACCTTGGCAGGTGTAGAAACTGCCTCTACTCTTCTTCTTCTTCATCAATGATGACTTGACTGATGCGGCGATTCATCTTGACGCTTCTTCCTGATGTCTGCTGCGGCCTTGTTGTGCTTCCCACAAAGCCATCTCCCTTTCCCTTAGCTCCTGCAGTCTTCATTGTCAAACCAAAGCAACCAAAGCAACCAAAGCAACAAAGCAATCAATAAAGCACACTGAGAGTGAGCGAAATGAGCTCGAGCGAAAGTTTCCACGGAACGAACGACCGTTTCGGCGACCTATGTTGCAACCGAAATTTTAGTGATTGAATTGGTCAATTAGGTATAGGTATCAGTCGACCGATATGGCGACCCAATTTTAGTGAATGAAAAAGGTCGCCGTTTGGGTCGACCAGATAGGTATCTATTTGGGAACGACCAATAGTGCGACCTATATTTTTAGTGACTGCTCTAAGATCCAAAAGATAGCAGTTTCAGAACTCGAAGGCAGGGGGGACCCAAACCCTGCACAAGCAGCGAGTGATTCGCGGAAGAATTACCTACTGGAGCGTTCCTCAATCGTGCATGAAACCGACCCTAAAATAGGGTCGGATTTAGGGTCGGATTCCCTTTAGGGTCGGGTTTCGAAACCGACCCTAAAAATAGGGACGTTTTCTGAAAAATAGGGACGGTTTCTGAAAAACCGTCCCTAATTTAGGGTCGGGTTTCATTTTAGGGTTCGGTTTGAAAAACGTCCCTAAATAGAAACGGGACTGCCTGGTAAATACATTGAAAACGCACCAATATTAGGGTCGGGTTTCGAAACCGACCCTAAAAATAGGGACGTTTTCTGAAAAATAGGGACGGTTTCTGAAAAAACGTCCCTAATTTAGGGACGGGTTTCGATTTAGGGTCGGGTTTCGAAACCGTCCCTATATTTAAGGGCAGATTCCCCCAAACCGACCCTAAATTAGGGTCGGATTTAAAGTCATGCACGATTGAGGAACGCTCCTGGAGCTGTATGGTTATTGTTGGCCGTGTGGGCACGGGATGTAATACTGTAAAAGTGGGTCTGGCTTCTACGGTATGGTACTAACTTATTGGAAGCGTTGGTCTCACAAAATCAACAACTAACTTTGCAACAGCAACAGCAAGACAAAGCAACATGAAAATCATTTCAGCTTCCGCCATAGGTTTGTTCCAACTGGTGGCAGGTGCCAATCTCCGAGCTTCGTTTCTTCGGAACAAGCAAAGGTCTTTGCAAGAGATTAGCGCTGCTGAGGATCCCTTTCTTTGGTTGGAAGACACAAGGAGTCAAGAATCATTGGAGTGGGTGGAGACACAAAATAATGCCACCGTTTCTGCTCTCGAGGCTCATCCTTACTTCGACGACATTTTGCAGCAGTTAGAGCAGAACGGAAACTCTCCAGACCGCATACCCTATTTCAATATTCGTCATGGGCTGTTTTACAACTTCTGGAGAGATGAAGCGCACGTCCGTGGTATATGGCGAAGAACTACTATGGATTCCTACTTCAACGACACGACCCAGTGGGAAACCATTCTCGATTTCGACAAACTAAGTTCAGACGAAAACGAGAACTGGGTGTTGTCAGGAATCACTTGCCTCCCGCCTGAGGAGGTGCGTTGCATGATTTCCCTTTCCAGAGGCGGTGGAGATGCCACCGTAGAACGAGAGTTTGACCTCGAGGATATGGCGTTTGTCGAAGACGGCTTCCTTTTGCCAGAAGCTATCACATTTGCAAGCTGGAAAGATGCGGACACGCTCTGGGTATCCACTGACTTTGGAAACGGCTCCCTCACAACGTCAGGTTACTCAAGATTCGTAAAGCAATGGAAGCGTGGAACGCTACTTGAGAATGCCACCTCTGTGATTGAGGGGAGTGTGGATGATGTGTTCGTCTTCGGTGGAACTGAGTATTCACCCGAGCGAACCTACGAAGTCTTTTCTGTTTACGAAACCTTCTTCTTAGCCAATCATTATCATCTAAGGGCAGAAGATGGCGAAATCATACAGCTAGACGTCCCGAAAGATGCAAGCATTCTTCGCTTCTTCAAGAATCAAATGCTGTTGCAACTTCGAAGTGCATGGGAGGTTGCTGGTGACAACGAGACGTTTGCATCAGGTGCACTCCTTGCAATTGACTTCGACGACTTCCTCTCTGGAAGCCGGGCCTTCACCGTTGTCTTCCAACCAAGTGAAAGGGTTGCTCTTGATATAGTGTCGAGTCCGGATGATGGTATTGAAAATTTCATCGTGTACACCACACTCGACAACGTTATCAGCAGGATGTATAGAGCTACGATCGACGAGGCTGGAGTCTGGACAGAAGAAGAGATTCAGTTGCCTAGTCTGGGATCTGCAGGAGTCCTCAGCAGAAGTGGCTTCAATGATACGTTCTACATCTACTACTCTGATTTTCTAACTCCCACGACTTTGTATCGAGTGCACAGCGATGGCCACATCGAGTCTGTGAAGGCATCGCCTACTTTGTTCGACGGATCCGGCGTTACTGTTGAACAATACCACGCAACGTCCAAGGATGGAACTCAGATTCCGTATTTCATCATCAAACCATCGGATCTTGTCCTCGACGGGAGTAACCCAACTCTGTTGTATGGATATGGTGGCTTTGAAGTTAGTTTGGTACCACAATACGACTCTGAAGTAGGGGCTGCGTGGATCGAGAGAGGTGGAGTTTACGTTGTGGCCAATATTCGTGGCGGAGGCGAGTTTGGACCAGAATGGCACCAAGCGGCAGTTCGTGAGAACCATCAGACCAATTTTGACGACTTCATAGCCGTGGCTGAAAACTTGATTGACCGCAAGATTACTTCGCCCGCTCATCTTGGAATTCGAGGCGGATCTCAGGGAGGCTTGCTTGTTGGAGGATCATTTGTTCAACGTCCGGATCTTTTTTCTGCGGTCGCTTGTCACGTTCCACTGCTGGACATGCGCCGGTTCAGCAAGCTTCTGGCAGGTGCAAGCTGGATTGACGAGTATGGGGACCCCGATACCGACGACTGGGAGGACTTTATTTCGTCCTGGTCGCCCTACCACAACTTGAAAGCTGAGGAACAATACCCACATGTGTTCTTTCAAACATATACAAGTGACGACAGAGTCCACCCGGCCCATGCACGCAAAATGGCTGCTAAAATGCTGGATATGGGTCATTCTTTGTACTTTTACGAGGCAACAGAGGGAGGACATGGTGGTGGAGCATTGACAAACCAACGAGCTTACACAGATGCGCTTACCTACACGTACTTGTGGAAAATGCTGGCAAACAGTGACCAACCTGAAGGGTCAGATGCGGATTCGGAGGTGGATCTCCCCGGTGCCGAAGTCTCCAAGCAACTGGAACAACCCGATCTCCCATAGCGGCCTGTATACATACCGGTAGTCATAAAAGCAAATAGATGTTCACCCACTGTACTTGTTATCGGGTGGCACGATATCTCGTGTCAAAATACATGATGTGTGACTGGCAACTCCCACCAGATTTCATTCCCAGACGCCGTCTCCACCGTGACTTCAAAGTCCCGCCCGTTCATGATGAAGATTGCTGTGAATCTGTTCAAATCCCGCGTCGGTCTACAAGACCGGACAATGCTCACATTTCTCAACTAAATCCCCACTTGACTTGCTGGCCGATAATCTTTTTGCTCTCCCTTTGCAGCCACAACACCAATGCTCGGTGCAGTTCTGGCAAAAAGAGAAAAGAAGCTGTTGCTCTCCCACGTTGCATCATGATGAAGATGTTGTCTTTTGTATTGCTTGCAGGGATGCAAATGGTGTCCATTTCAGCGGCGAAGTCAGGGGGGCTGCGAAGACAACCGTCCGCCAAAGATGAAGGCGACAAAATTCCGCAGCGAACCAGAAGACAAACTGACGCCGAAAAGGAAGCTCGCATTGTTGGTGGACACGATGTCCCAGCAGGAGACTTCACATTCTTTGCTCAATTCACATTGGGCTGTGGCGGCTCTTTGATAGCCAGCGATATGCTCTTGACTGTGGCCCACTGTGCTGAATTGGTATCCAACTCCGACTTTGCCTATGTGGGAAGTCATTTACTGGGTCAAGGCATCCAAAGAAGAATTGAAAACACTTTTATGCATCCATGGTACAACGCTGATACAAGCGAATATGACTTTCTTGTTGTCAAGCTGGATGCCCCGATCAACAACATCGACCCAGTGAGACTCAACAGTGAGACTTCCAGACCTGGATTCGTCGCGGTTGACAGAAACAATGGACAAGGCAATAACCAACCAGTTGCCGTAGAAGAGTTGTTGACTGTCATTGGCTTTGGAGTGCTTCAAGAGGGTGACACATTCATGGCTTCAAGAATGCAGGAAGCGTTTGTACCCTTTATCCCCCATCATATCTGTCAGGATTGGTACGGAAAAGAAGAGGTTGATGAAGATACCATGTTCTGTGCTGGTTATAGAGATGGGGGCACTGACTCATGTCAAGGCGACAGCGGATCCCCAATACTGAGTGAAGATGGTGTTCAAATGGGTGTTGTGTCTTGGGGACAAGGTGAGAATGAGAAGTAGCTTGTTTTGAGACGTCAACTGTCACATTGATTACTCACTTTGGCTGGACGGAATTTTTGCAGGCTGTGCAAGAAAGAAAAGACCAGGGGTCTACGGCAGAGTGAGCGCGGTTCTCCCATGGATTCAGAGGACCGTGTGCAACCACTCTGAACAGGCACCATCGTACTGTTTGGCGTCGCCAAATCAGGGGGGTGGCGGTGGAAGTGGCAACGGTGGTGGTAGTAGTGGCAGCGGCGGTGGTGCTCCTCCTATCAACCAAGTCAACCCGATTGAAGATGGCTTCAGGGTGCAGATTGACATCAAATACGATACAAAACCCGAGGAGGTGGCTTGGATATTTGTCAACACTGACACGGGCGAAACGATTGATGTGATCCACTATGGTTCAGTACACGCGCAAAACAAAGAAGACAATCTGCTTTATGAGAATCTACCATCGGGGAGGTACATGTTTTTGATCACCGACAGCCAAGGCGACGGCATTTGTTGTGCATCGGGCATTGGATGGGTCACGATCAGTCAAATTTTAGACGATGGTAGCTCGACAGTACTATGGGCTGAAAATGGCACCTACGGCGACGGAGCTGTGACAAGCTTTGACTTGGCCGCTCCTGATGCCAACGCCAACGTCAACACTGAGCGAAATCCCTCCTTTGATGACGACGCTCGATAGCGCGGCAATCGCATTGCAAGTCGTGCTAGTTTCAACAAATCGCCCAAGCCTTGGACAACCCAGCATGTTCAAAGTAGAGAAACGCCACCGTTTTTGAATGGAATGACATAGGCTAGCTGGGTTAGCTAGCCAGGCAAGCTGAACAACGATGCTGCTCTCTGTGGACGGCATAGCTTCACTGCAGACATCAGATGGCCACATTACTACCGGTACAGACCGGCATAGCTACATAGCACACATCAAATCGCCCCGTTCTCTATTATTATGTTACATTTTGTGAGGTTTTTACGTTCCTCCATGAGGAGTTATGCAGATCGCGCTAGACCCGACTTTCTCTTGCCATTGCGCCTGTCGGGTCTTCTTTTGCTCTGGGGGAAGATCCCAAGACCCTGATCAACGCCCTCCTTAGACAGAAACGCGTCTCTGTATACTCGTCGAGCTTCTGCAGCATCATCTACTGCAAGATCGCACGCCCTGTCTTTGGCCCATTGACTATGTTTAGATGCAAACGCTTCTAACATTTCCATAGCGTGTGCCGGAGACATGGAGGATGCCAAAGTTGCGTGTTGCTTCAGAACAAGTGATCTGTAGAGGTCGCATCGTGCTCTTCTTGCCTTATCATCCCCGCTCAGAGCATCCAGTCCTCTTGTGTATGGTGCGTTGCCTTCGTCTTGGTGCTTGGCAACATAGTTCTTGTCGTTGTCCTGCTTGCCTTCCTTGACTGTCACTCGTCGGAAATACTCTCGCAGCACTTCTTTCACATCACTTCGAAAGCTTTCCTTCAATTCCTCTCCAGTATACCAAACATCTTTCGCCTCGTTTGGCAAGATTGATGAGGACTCGTGGAACGTGTTGTTTGCAGCATCATCAAATCGAACACACTTTCTGAATGCAGTACTGGTTTCGCTTGTATTACTGTCCATGCTTGTTGTTGGGTTCATGGTTTCAATTTTCGGATTTGTGAGGTTGAAATCAAGAGATTTGTTGTGAGCAACATCTTTGAGGTTGCCTGTAGCTACAGTAGCTAGGTAGCTTTAGAACTGGCTCACACAATCGGGGAGCCGATCACGGAAGGTTTGAAGGTTTGAGAGAGTGTGGCTTCGCATCCCTCGCAAGATCCCCAAGACAACATTTTTCTTCGAAGTTCGAGTTTGATCGCTTCTGACTTCCCTGTTCCCTGCACTGCCCGCACCAAATCAGAACAATAACGATTGCCGAAAGCTATTCGGTGTTGGCTTCGGTCTTCGGTGTCATAGGCGTCAAACTACAGTACCGGTAGACTAGTACGGCTGTACGGCTGTACGGTACAGGCTGTACTCGTATGTCACGGAACAAGCGACAAGTCAATGTTGTGACACGAGCAAGCGGCACGAGCTCAAAAAGAGGTTCGTAGCGACGCTAACAATTACTTGCTCTTTTTGATTGCCGTAGTCGAGTCGAGTCGAGTCGCAGACTTACTTCTTACGATTGTTTGGACCTTCGACAGCTCCTTTGACACCATGACCCGAAATTTCACCCTTCCGAGTGAGAGTCGAGTTGAGTCTTTTGCTGAATTGCTTTGATGGCGCACTAGCTAGCTAGCTAGCTAGCATTTCAGGTTCTTCATGTGGCTAGCGAAGTAAATAATATTGGGAAATGACTTTCCGTCTCTTGGGGGCTTGTTCCGTACCTGGCGGCGGCTGCCGAGTAATAAGTGGTTATCTGGGCTGCCCTGGTGAGAGCTGCTAGCTAGCTGGTACACGTGTAGGTAGAACTTGAAGCCACACGCAAAACGGCAATCGAGTGAAACCAACAAGAATAGAGTCTCGATGGAGGAATACGAACGATGTGAGTAGCCACCAGTCCGGCCGACATAGTACAGTACATGTACCCGGTACCAGTAAATCATCCCGTATATTGCAATGCGTCCTTTGAACCAACCGCCAGGTTTGGAAAGAAATATACACCAAGATTTGATTCTAGCTAGATAAGCAGATGTAATCCCAGTGATCCCAGCTAGTAAGGACCTGGCAATGCCCAGCGAAGGAGCTAATCAGTTGCTGCTTGTCATCTTTGATGTTCTGGCTCCTTTCAGCTCTAAAAAAAGCAACGCTCAAGTGATTGGGGAAGCCAGCTTCCTGGGGAGTGCAGCCACCAGACAAGGCTTCCTTTTTCGCAAGGGATCGGAGGTCGTGCCGGTGCCGGTACCGTAGCCTGGCGAATCGAATCTGAATCGTTTGGTTGATGGCCCTGAAGCCTTCCTTTGGTCTTGGTTCCCCGCACAGCGAGTAACCAAGTACGATGTACCAGGTCCCATAATATACTCGTACCGGTAGGTACATGTAATAACAGCTCTTTTGGCTCACTATTCATTCGTGCCACCTGTGACGTCTTCAAACAAAAAGCATGGCGTCGGCGTTGGATCTTGAAGTGGTCTCGATGATGATCTTCCCTTCTTCCCCGAGTTGGATCTTGATTGATTGGGGTGTCATCTGCTGATCCTTGTTGCTATCACTATCCCACCCTGCTGCCTAAGCTATCCTTTTGCAAGATGACTCCACTGCGCTTGTATCTCTTTGCAGCAACACTCCTCTGGAGCTTGGCTCTTTCCTCGGCTGTTTCCGTGGAACCCCGAACGGGCATTGAATTTGAGGACAAACTCAATAGAGCCAAGCTGGAGAAAGTAGGCCTAAGATCCAAAGGTCCGATCAAGGTCTACGCTGTGGGTCAGTATGGCAAATCCATCTTTGTGCTCAAAATGGCGTACTCGGTCAATGCTGAAAAATTGTCAGGAGCGCTCATGGATGCCCTGAAACCACGCTGCGAGGAGCTGGGTTGCGGGGATCAAGTGGAAGAGTTCAAGGCATTTGTCATGGACGCCTTGCCGAACGGGGCCAAACAGGGTACCCAACTCGTTTTCAACACGGCAGGTGGAAAAGTCACACTCAGTGTCAATGGAAAACCGGCCTCCAAAATTAGTGGCAAGGCTGTTGCCAAGGCATTTACGGGGATTTATACAGACGCCAATGCAGTGTGCAAAATGAAACCAGTTCAGACCGATGACAGCGGCGAAAGAGATCCCGAGATGATGGCCACTCTTGGCGTAATGGCCGCGACCACTCTCGTCATATTCTTGCTTGTCACAAAACCAGATCCAGCCATTAAAGTCAGCGAATTGAACATTTACCCCGTCAAGTCCTGTGCCGAACAATCCGTCTCGGAAGCCACAGTGACACCCCGTGGTTTTGCAGGAGACCGAATTGCCATGGTCGTGGATGCTAATGGAAAATGTTGTACCAGCCGTGACAAGGACAAGGCCAAATTGTTCCATATCCACGCAGATTTGGATGTGGACAATGACAATTTGACATTAACCGCTGCGTCGGCGTATTATCCCCTGGAAGTCGATTTGCAAAAGTCGGCACCGTCTGGAAAGGTTACTCATAATGAAGCACCAGGCGAAATGCAACTGGCCGATTATGGCAATGTCGCTGCAGCGTGGCTAGAAATTGCCACGGGCATTGCAGGATGCCGCCTCACTGGGATTGGAGAAGATTATCAACGCAAAGTGATGGTCAATGCCAGTCAAGGCGATGCTGTTCCGAATAACGGCGATGCTCCGGTATCTCTAGCAGACGAAGCACCTTTTCTGCTGACAAACGAAGCTTCATTGGATGATTTGAACAGTCGCATGGTGGCCAGAGGGAAATCCCCCGTTGACATGAGACGATTCCGGCCCAATATCGTGGTCAGCAGTGGCTCTGGTCTATCAGCTTGGGAAGAAGATACCTGGAGCAAGATTCGTATTGGTGGTACCGTGGAATTCTTCGTGTGGCAACGTTGTGGGCGTTGCACGATGACAACCATTGATCGAGATACGTTGGATCGTAGTGGGGAACCATTGGCCACTTTGAATACGTTTCGAGAATCAGTGAAGGGTCAACGCAACTTTGGAATGCATTTGGTCCCCGATCCATCTACGCTGGTCGACGGAAAAGCCGAGATCCATGCCGGCGACAAGATTGAAGTCTTGGAATACAACAAGGCACGTCAGACGGAGTGGCAGGAGAACAAAGATAACGGAGGAATGGCTCCCACCGAGTAGAAACCGTGGAGGGTCGCAAAAAAGGAAACTGGCAATAGTCGGGGCCAAATTGTTTGTAAAGGACGCTGAAGGAGACGTGTAATCACTGTAAATTGCTACTCCGTTGATCTTCGTAAAAGGTGATAACGAAGCAAACCCCTTTGCCTCAGGCTGCTACCGCTAGTTGTCTCCTATCCGTTCACTCATCGAATTCTGACTTGTGGTCCAGAAACTTTTTGCTTTAAAAGGCAAAATGCATATCAAAGACCTCTGATCAATGGGATTAGTAGTCTCCAGCCAGCCAAAAGCCAGTTTTTGTCTTCCTGCATTCGACCGAAGAGTCATAACGTAGGATCATAGCGAGTAACCTTCTTTATTGTTGACACGAAATGTGGCAGCAAGATCAGGTGGAAATTGAAGCAGTCTACTGTGATCTTTTCCATGCCTTCGTGTCTGTGAGAAGGAGAGGACGGAGGCAACAAAACAAGTGATAGCGGTAATTGTACCATACGGTTCAGAGATGCTGGCTTGGGTAACTTTGATCTTCGGCACTCGTCACGCTTCGTGCACGACAGACAGCTGTACAAGCTTACAAATGCTAATGGCAGTTTGTTCAGAATTTCTCAGAGAATTCGCTCATTTTTCAATCTCTCTGCTCGAACCTCCAAGAGAGACAAGCAACGTCATTCACTCCTTATTATCCATTGCTTAGTTAGTACGGTACAATACACAGAAGTATCACCATGGATTGTGAGAGCTGTGGTTGGGCAGCGGCTGTGGTGGCCGTGGTGTCGTTTGGTTCCTTCGGTGTTCCCATCAAGAGCGAAACTTGCCGTCGATTGAACATTGATCCATTGGTGTTCCAAACCTACAAGACTGTCGTGTGCTTCTTATCTTCGGCCGTGATACTGGCAATCCTGGGGCGTCCGTTTCGATTCACACCTTGGGGCATTGTGTCGGCCATTTTTTGGGTGCCAGCTGGAGTTGGGACGGTCGCTGCAGTCAAGCTTGCAGGGTTAGCAGTGGCCATTGCCGTGGGAAACAGTTTGGTAGCTCTTGTATCCTTTACTTGGGGTATTCTTATCTTCCATGAACCCATCCATTCCATTTCCATGGCGTGTGTGGGAGTCATGATGATGATCCTGGGATTCTGCGGTATGAGCTACTTTTCCACAAGGGACAGGAACAACACAGACAATGGCAAGCCGCTGCCATTGTCATCGCCACAACAACAGCAATTGACCATGTCGTTTCATTACGAGGCACCATTGGAGACTCCCACTGGTTCAAGCTGCAATGGCTCGATACAGACGTGTCCATCGTCATCCGAGTCGATTGAGTTGGTAGAGGAGGCCAGACGACAGTATCGTTTGTGCCAAGAGATCCATGATTTTGAAGCCAAAACCTTTCGCAATAATCGTCACCATTCAAGGACAAACGGGGATCATCATCATGAAATCCACAATACACAACGTCAACATCTACATCTACAAGATGAAAAACATGACGAAAACAGCAACATCGTGGGTGGATTGAGACACCGACAAGTGCACCTGGTACATCATCACTCCAATGAAATGGTGTCCTCACCTACTGCTACACATGACAAGAAAACAGCAATGGTACTCTCGCCGTCTGTAGAAGATGCCATTCCGGCATTTCCATCACCGCCGCCACCATCTAATGCAGCCTTCACCTTCACCGACCATCATGACCCCCAACCCAATGACACATTCCTTGTTCTTGCTGGCGGGGCATGTAAACTAACGCGACGGCAAGTAGGCATTGCTCTTTCCATTTTCAACGGATGTTGGGGCGGTAGTATACTGGTCCCGATGAAGTTTTGTCCCGACCCGACAATCACCAGAGGAGTTGATTTCGTCTGGTCATTTTCGATTGGGGCCATGCTAGTCACGGCTTCACTTTGGTTAGGTCGATTCTTGTGGAATTATGCTGCGTCGGGTGATTCATCCTTGGCCTACAGGTCTTTGCCACCCTTGCATTTGAAAGAAATGTGGAAGCCCGGAGGCTTGTCAGGTCTGTTGTGGAGCACTGGCAACCTGTTTTCCATCTTATCGGTGGATTACCTCGGGGAAGGAGTAGGATACTGTGTCGTACAGGCATCCATGTTGGGTAAGATCTTGTTGCTCTGGCGTGTGTTGGTGTTTCTTGCAGCATATCCATTATTGATTGTACCGTTCTATTCTTCTCCGCCCCTTGGATGCAACAGTCAGTGGGCTATTTGGCATCTTCTATTTCAAGGAAGTCAAAGGAATGGCTACTATTTCCAAGTGGTTCCTTTCCGCCTTGCTGACTGTGTCTGGCATCCTAGTTCTCAGCTATGAACACCACGACACCTCATAGGGCAGAGACAATCGGACAGTCCGCGAACTCGAGCAAAGGCTTATCCAAGAATGGGGAGGGGGGCTGATCAAAAAGGAGTTGCCTCCACCAAGGCTCCTGCTGCCAACTGATGTTGTCATAGATAGCTGATGTTCAATTCAACATCATGGATGACAGTGGTGAAGGAATCCTACGCAAGCTCTCGACGCACTGGCTGCAACAAAACCAAACAGGCTTTGCTCGCTGCGGTCGCGTAACGAAACTCCTGTTTGGCCGCGGCATGGGTACAACGACAGACACATGCACTATAGCACGCATTAGAAACTAGCTAGCAAGTCAATTGAAAACATGTATCTATCTTTAATTAATATACGCCGTACTCAAATACGCACCAACTTTCGGTAGCGATACACCCGTGCAATCGTCTTGGAGGTCTAGTTGTTCTTTTATGTCTTGATATCTCCCCTGCGACCAAGCCTTGCCCAGATCAAATCAAAGAATTCCTTGTGTGGATCCTTGTTTCGACCATCCGCCAATTTCCGTGTAGCCGACAATGTTTCGGCTTCGTGTTGAACATGAAGTTTCTCCAACATATCTTTAACTTCTCTTGGACACAAGGGACAGCGCATAATGTGACAGTGGATATCCTTCACTTCTTCGGGTAGACAACGCCTTCGCAGCGGGAAACGTCGACTGAACCCGTATCTCTTAGCAGCGCAACAATGCCGACATCCGATTCCCTCCAAGCCAAGAGGCAACGTCTTGCGCTTCGCAACTCGTTCAGACGGCTGGAGCTGCACCGATTGGGTCTGCAGAAGGAGGGTATACAAAAACATTGTAGTCTTGGACAGGTCATTGGGTTTCACCAAGAGGACCAATGGAGCAGGCTTCTCGATGCATGCATCTTTGTCGACTGATGGAGAGCCAAAGGTGGGCATTTTCAATCCTTCTGCCCGACTTTCGGAGGTGATCTTGATTCCTTCATTGGGGGTATCCACCATTCCAATCTTGTTGGCCGCATAGATCCAATAGTGCTTTGAGTCGCTTGCGCCCTGGGAGACCCTACTGCAACGCAGGTGATTCAGCCGATCTCGAAGGTGGGTAGGAATCGCTTGGCACATGGTGGTGGGGCCGAAATGGTCACGAACCTATTTGACACAAACGACAGCAACGTTCGAGTTAGTGACAAGGACCGACGACGACACATCTGCCAAGAAGGAACATTTTACGTACCATCATTGTAAAAGATTGATATAACTGTCGAAGACTCGAAGGGAAAGCAGATGAACGGCACACCCTGGAGTCTGCGGGTGTGTTCACGCACCAACGACAACGGATTCCGACTTGTTGGGTCGACAACCCCTTGCCGTTGCTGCGTCCAGCAACCTTGTACTTTTCTGCATAAAACACCTCGACGATCTCTGACCGAAGGAAGCAATGCATCTCCGAGAGCCAGTTATTGTCCTCCTCGATTCCGAGTGGGATGTAGTCTTGATTAGCCTGAGTCTCTGTCCCAGGCACCATAGCAGCAGTTGTGCCTGGCATGCCTCCACGAGGCTGGGCAAGGCAAAACGCGTTGACCGTCCCAGTGTGCGACGTCGTCGCGCTGAGGGCATCAAACACGGATTGCTCTTCTAAGGAAATCTTAGTTGCAAAGGATGTGTTCGGGGGCTCACTTCGACGTGAGAACCGCGGCTCGAGCAGAATTGCGCTGGAGAGCAAGGTGTTCGTCGCATTATCTGACAACGAAGACTCTGCGAACCCATTGGGAAAGACGATGTTGTTCGGCGTGGGTCTGTCCTTCGAGCACAACGATTCAGCAAGACGAGAGTAGAACTGCTCGTCGGAAGAATTGATCTCTCTGGCGGAGGAGCTCTCTGCGATCCCACTGCGAAACGCACCGTTGCTTAGAACATGCCTCTCGCTCTGAGCAATCACCGACTCAGAAAGACGAGTGCAGAGTTGCCCGTTGTTATCGGGCGGTGTGGTATCTCTGAAGGTTCCGTTAGTCTCTACGGAGCCACCGAGAAAAGCGCCTTTGTTCAGAATACTAGCCCTCTCTTTCTGAACGCGCATTGATTCCGAAAGACGAGTGTAAAGCTGTCCGTTGTTCTCCGAAGGTGCGATCTGATTGAACAGCAGCGACGACCGGACGATGGCATTCGCGGTCTGATTCCCCCGCAGCAGGGATGAAACCGGTCTGTCTGATTGAGTGGACAGGAAAGGATTATCGTGCCCCCCACCAGGCAAGCGCCTTGCCCCCGCGACAAGCTCAGACAGGTCCGCTGCATGTGGAAAAGTCGGCGGTGCAGTCTGACTGTCCAGCATCATAGCAAGATCAGACCTTGCACCAAACACATTTGCAGGTTGTCTGTTGTTACTCGTACCAGCAAGGGGATCCACCCCATTGTGCAATGCGGTCATCGGGGTCTGCAATGAAGGAACATAACAACCATGACCTACCATGCCCATAGAGTCCATACCCGGAGTAGCGGGGACGCCATGGTTGAAATTGCCGGAGTGCAAGTAGCTGTTTGCCTCTGTGCCTACCTGGGAAGCAAATACCTGAGCTGCCAACCTCCGCTTCTTAGCCTCTTGGGCCGCTTGCTCGTAGCGATTCTGCGCTATCTCCCTCTTGAGTTGGTTGAATTGATCCATGAGGTGGTTGTTGAAAGGTTCAAAAGTACTAGTAGTAAGTTAGTTGCTTTGCTTTGATATCAGAAAGGATTGTGAGACGATGATTTAGAATTGTGTGTAGGAAGTTTTAGGAGGTTGATTTGGACGTGGTGTTGCTGCTCAAATCCGAAGAGTCAACACGAATAGTACCATTCTTACCACTGTACACACGAGCCATGTCGGATGGACTTTGTCAACAGGTCGCGTACTGCTGTGCTTGTGACAGTCATACGCTGGCGTTCTCAAGGCATTGTTCGCCGTTCCCTCAAGGCAATGATTTAGGAGGGAACTCTATTATTGCTCCGACTTACGGACCTTCGTTTACAGCCGTGTAGCAGCGTGTACCGGTACCAGTAGCATGGTGTTGCCAGCAACATTTTGAAATCAGGGTTCTCACAAAGAAAGGAACATCGAAGAAGGTTATTGACTACTGAGACACTTAGACGAACTCTTGTTTGCAAAAGAAGAGGTTGAAAAGATAGCTAAAAGATTGACAAGGAGGAGCTTTCAATAAATATCACACAGTGTGCAGCACTGGTTACTCCGAATTGCTACGCAATCGGCGACCAGGGCGTGGTACTCACACTGTTTTAGCATGTGAGTACGGGTACTGAGTAGTACTCACAATTCCAAAGTCAAGTGAGTATGGGTACTGGGTAATACTCACAATTCCCAGGGTCAAGTGAGTACGGGTATCATGTGAGTACAGGTACTTTGTGGGTACTATAGAGTACTCACTGAGTACTCATAAATCAATTACTTAGGGAAATTATCTAGGTTTTTCTAGTTCTGGGCTGGGGGCTCATCAATCTTGTTGTAAAGGTCCACCATGACATCAATATCACTGTCATAATCCTCCTCTTCACATCTGCTGGCAGTTAGCTTGAGGAGATCCTTGGTCCTATTCTTAGCCCATTCCTTTCTTGCATCATTGATGCATGCTTGTAGTTCTGGATGAATGACTGTTCTTGTAGCAAAGAAGCGCATTTGGAATGTCATGTCAACCTTCTGTCCATTGCTGAGTTTTCCATCAAACCATGTACAAGAACTGAAAACTCTTTCTTGGAAGCCATTGCTATCTGGCATTGCAAAGATGCACACAGCAACTTCAAAGATGATTGGGTGGTTGGTTTGTCACCGAGTACTCACCAGTACTCACTGGTACTCACTTCGAAGTACTCACCGAAGTACTCACCGAAGACTCAAAAAGTACTCAAAATCCGGAGTCATGTGAGTACGGGTACTGAGTAATACTCACATTTTCTGAGGTCATGTGAGTATGGGTACTGAGTATACTCAGTACTCAGTACCCGTACTCACATCGAGTACACGCAGCGTGTATTTCATGTGAGTCCCACACCCTGTCGGCGACTCCAACACCGTTCTCTGTGAGAAGTTTGTGTGGCTTCCTTGTGTCATACTCAGTCATACTGAGTCGGTCGAGTGTCGGTCCACTCCAAACTCCAGACTCCACTACTGTACCAGAAAGTGAGACCTGAGCTTTAAGAAAATGGTAAGAAAACTTCCACCCCGAATTCCATGGGACCATAAGAAAACTTCCCAGTATTGAGACCTCAAAGCGTAAGAAATATTACTAGTCTGGCACCATGAAAATGCTTCACACTTGTGCCTAAATCTGCAAAATTTTCTGCCGTGAGGCAGAGGCAGTGATCACCATCTCTATTTGATCCAACCCAATTTACGAGTCCTAAGCAAGTTGGACCAAAAGGCCCAGGTGCACTGGGTGAATCCAAGTACTGCCCTGATTGACTTAGAAGCGTAGTAAGAAAGTCTTCTCTGCTGGAAAGTCCCGCAAATGCTGAAATCGCTGAAGTCCGTGTAAAAGTGTTGAATTCTGTTTCAACAGTAAGAGTTTCTTTAAACAGTTAGTCAACACTTTTTCAGCACTTTTTCAACACTTTTTCAACACTATTGAATACTGTTCAACACTGTTTTCACCACCTGTTGAATCCAGTACTAGTAGTTTGCAGTAAAAGTGTTGAAAATGATGTACAAATTTTCAACAGTATTTTCAACAGTTGCTGAAAGAGAATCAACACTTAATCAACACTTTTTCAACACTTAGGCCGCTCTCTACCCAAGCGACTAAAGTAGGGACTAAAGGAGTACTTTAGCACCTTGTTTAGTCGCAGATTTAGTCCGTAACCTTTAGTCAAGGAGGTGTCTACCCTCCACGGACTAAATCTCGAACTATCCAGTTTAGTCGATATTTTAGTCAAAAATTTAAGAAAAACGTTATCTACCACGATCGACTAAACGTTCGACTAACCAACGTTTTCCTTTTGGATTTCGCTGCAGCCATTTCGCTCCCATTTCGCTAGCTAGCCTCTTGTTCATTTCGCTAGCTAGCCTCTTGTTCATTTCGATAGCTAGCCTCTTGTTCTTTATTGTTATTCACTGAGACCATGGCCAACACCAAGAAGAAGGCTAGTGAAGAGGACGAGGAGTCCTTTGTTGGCGAGGAAGAAGAGGAAGAGGAGGTATCGCTGAAAGAAGGAGAGGAAGAACAAGAGGAAGACTCTGATGATGATGATGAGGACAGTATCGCCACTGTAGACCTTAAAAAGAAGCTTATGGATAAAATCAGTGAACCATTGAGGAGATCTCCTCGGCAGAAGACCAAGGTTACCACCAAGGCTGCCACCGCCAGGAAGAGACCTCGTTCTGGCAAAGGCGGCAAAGGCGGCAAAGGCGGCAAAGGCGGCAAAGGCGGCAAAGGCGGCAAAGCCAGCAACAACAATACTAAGAAAGTCAAGAAGACCACCGCTGTCGCTGATGACGAGGGCAAGTCCAAGCGCAAGCGTGGTACGAATTTTGATGATTTTGAGGATCAACTATTGTGCCGTGCCTTCATCAGTGCCACCCAGAGCATGAAGGGCACCGGTATGAAGAGAGGAGATTTCTGGAAGAATCGAGTTGCTCCAAAATACAACAAACTGCTCTCCCAAGAGGAACCTGATGAAGACGGTGACACTATCTATAAAACGCGAGTCGCTGACAGCTCCGTCGCGTTGGAATTTTCTTGCGGGACGCTGCCGAAATTCATGGCTTGTTACCGTCGGCCCATGCCGAGCACCGTACTGGTTCAATTCAGAGGAGGACTATATTGATTTTGCCGTGGAGCTATACAATGAGGAGAACAATGAAGCTTTCAATCATCGCAATTGCATTCCCCACTTGACCGAGTGCCCGTCTTTGATCCCCATATCACCGGACAGAAGCTGATCGCAGAATGGATGAGTTGAATGCTGAGCCAATCGGTGTTGACGAAAGCAAGCCGAAAGCCAACAATACTCGTGATCCAATGGGTTCTTTGCATACCCGACCACTGGCAAAAATACGACAAAATTCAACCTGGCTCTTTCCAACTCGTGGCTTCGAGCAACCAGGAACGCAATCAACATTTGGAGTCCATTGCCTTTTCCCAGCAGATGCTCTCCGAGGGAGTAGTCCACCGTGGAATCCAGAAGTCCAAGATGAAACGGGTGGAGCTTTTGATGAAATTTGGCAAGATGACGGAGGCCGAAAATTTGTTGGAAGAAACCACAGCTGACGAACAAGCATTCCAGGAGCGGCAGAATCAATTGCGGGATGGGCGACAACAGCAACAGGCGACCAAAAAACAAGCGCCTACTCCTCCAACCGTAGTTGAAGAGAGCAAGAAATCTGGCAGCCCTGATTCCTCCATGACAGATCCCATGGCTACTACTGCCACTGCCGCGGCTGCTACTGCCGCTGTTGCAATGGAGAAGTAAGTGGAAAAGGAGTGGCCGATGACAATTCCGACTTGTCCTAATGCCGCCACCGTATATCGACAGATGACAACACCGTATATCGACAGGATGACAACAGTGGAACATTGAGCCACCCAAAAAACTATACCGAGGTTTAATTCAATTACTATAGTTTGTGTCCAGTTTTAAATTCTACTAGAGCCACATGTAGACGCTCATGCTCTGTGATATCCATCAGCGAATGCCACTGTTGCCTACGAACCATAGTATCTCGAACACTCTTTGGTTGTTCCTTCCAACCAATATCGGGTGGCTCCTCTACTAGTTTTTGGATACAAATGAGCCAGGATGTCATCAAAGTACTGCGGCAATCCCTTGCGAAGGTCTGCGACATTGGAAATAGTCACGGAATGGTGAGCGGGAACACCGTATGCCAAACATTTCAACGGCATCAATAGACGTGCGTCCAAACATGATACCTTCGGTCGAAAGCATCAGTGGACCCACTGTAGAACTCATGACCCGAATTCATGACATCTTCTCTCAATCTCTGGTAACGAGGACGGCTGATGCGGTAATATCCTCAAATTCCTTGAAATAAATGTAGGGACCGGTCCAAGATAGTCGTCTAGAATACACTGGAAAGCTCTGGCATGGTGTATTGCTTCCGAGGTTTCCTTGGAAAAGACGGTGGTCAACCATGGCTGTTGTGTGCCATCGTAATCATCCGTGCCAACATTACAGCGGTATCTTCCATTCCCATGACGATGTCCAAGGCCTCCCTGAAGAGTCGGAATCCGATGAGGACGACATAATAATAACGGCCTAGCTACCACAGAGGTGCCCACCACAGAGGTGCAAAGAGGCTACGGTACAGTGACTATAAAGACAGTGACTAAAACGTTGAGTTGCTGCTTCCTTGTTGGGCAAGTAGCTGCCTCTCTTGTTGAGGCTGTGCAATGAGGCTGGTTGAAGATTCATTCATTCTTAAAGAGTTCTTAAAGAAGCTTTAGTCGTTATGTTCGCTCACCGACTAACGGGAGGCTGGTTAGTCGGTGAGCGAACATAATGACTAAAGCCTTTAGTCCGTGGGACGTTTAGTCGCTTGGGTAGACACCACCCTCAGAGACTAAACTATCGACTAAACTACGAAATATGGCTTAGTCGCTACTTTAGTCGCTTGGGTAGAGAGCGGCCTTAATCAACACTTTTTCAACACCTGTTGATTTTTTCAACAGTTCGAGGTGCTTAATTATGGGTAATCGCAAAATTCAGCTTTTGCGGGACTTTCCTGAAATTGGCTTGTTTTTTTTACATGTAGAAACAATCTGAGGGGTCAAAATGGGGCTGCATGGTGAGAAAACCTTAGGGATGCACTGAATGTAGAGATTTCTTATAAGTGAGTTTAAAGTGTACTACTCTAGCAGGAGTGCTCCCGTAGCACTTCGCAGCTCCGGAGTGCTAGCTACTAGCACTCCGCATCGTCGTAGAGTTTCTGTAGTTTGTCCAGCCTTTCTGCATAATAAATTATTGCCTTTTTCAAATCCAACACAGGTCACACAGAACAAGTAATAAGCAGCTTCCAATACACCTGGCAAAACTAAGAAGAAAAAGTTGCCACAAGAGTTTTGTATAAGTCTTGGCTACATAGAGAGCTCCTAGATACAGTAAGGGACGTAGCAAGTGTCAAAAGAATATTCCTCTATATCTCCTTCGTTCACACTTACTTGCTCAGTCTGGAGTCTGCAGTCTGCAGTGATTACTCCAGTACTTACTTGTTGTGCTCGCTGCAGAACCGCCGGTTGCTAGCTAGACTACCTAGTAGTAGTAGATGGCAACTATCAGTTACTGGGTAAGTCTGCTAGCTGGGAAGACGACATTGGAAATTGGAACTCAGGAAGATAATGTAAAACTTTTTAAATACGAAATTTGCAAATCCATATATGAGTTTACTGTTTGATGTTATGTTTCATGAAAGTTTGCAAAGTATGTTATCAAAACTTCCATAAGAGAAAAGAAAAAACTCCGATCTCGGACACGCTTCTTTTTGTAAATTTGTTTACTTCAAATCTACCCCACCTATCGGTACCGTACTTTGTAAGTAGTATGTTCAGAAATGTTACCTCTCCAGCAAGCTCGTAAGGTGGAGATAATAAGGCAATGAAATAATGTGAAAGCCTTTAAAACCCTTGTTTCTCTTGCAAAAAGTATTCTTAAGTGAACTCGCTGGTGAACTTCGGAATTGCTGTAAGCTCTTTGTCATGATTCTGGAATGAGCATCTGAAAAGACAGTTTGGAGAACCCCCCAACAGACACTTGGCCGTTCCCATGTTCTTGGGAACCCTTTCAGTAAGAAGGAATGACGAAGGACGAAGAGGCTAGGCCACATTTTCACCTCATCAGCTGTATTGCTTTGCAGCATTCACAATTCGCAACACAACCTTGTACTGGTACCCTAGGCCTGTACTAATAGCCCGTAGCTATGTAGCTATGCAGCTATGCATAGTCTACCCCGTCCTGTTGTTAGGAACTTTTACGTGTGCAAGCTGCTCTAGATCTCCTGTACCGTACTGAGTAGCTGGCTGGATCGGGTTGGCTTTGTAAATGACTTCGTAAATGCTTCCAGCTTCTGGTACTAGCTAGTAGCAAGCAACATCAGCAACACTCCACCTCCTATGTCATACATGTAGGTACCGTACCGCCGTACCGTACCGGTATCTACGAGAGGACAGAGGTGCCATTCATGTTCGCATCCATTGGTAACCGAGTGTGAATGATTGGGAGCGAGTCTGACGACACACGACAAACAATGGCTGTTTCAGTTGCCAAGTTGCCGATAGCCTTCGCACTTCGCACACGATGCCGACATGAAGATATGAGCTCCAGCGACAGTCCTGGTCATTCAAGCACTTATGAAGTCCTTGCAAAATGAAATGATGCAATGATGCAATCGTCATTCGATGGAACGAGGGATGGTAATACGATGTTACAATGGATCCTTTTGTTAACTAGCTGCCCACACATTTTCGCAACTGATAGGTCCTTGCTTCACCATGGCAACACTGAGTCAACGACCACCCTACAGCAGTCACTCTAAGCCGTATTACTTCACTGAAACGCCGCATTCCGCCTTTGTCTGCTGCTATGGTGCTCAGGTTGAGCTCGGATGATGCCTTATTGGCTTATTGGGATGTGAAATGCACTTTTAATAAGAGCTACCGTATGATATACATATTACTAGTACAAAGCTGACGAACAATCTTAAAATCCAAACAAAGGAGAAAGGTCCTCTACGTCTACTACTAGTCTACTCGGTAGGTATTCGCTCGAATATTGTTCCTCGGTGTGGAACGTGGAACCTGTCGGTAAGCCTGAGGAGCTATCAAATCAGAAACGGTCGGAGCAAGGTCTAAACCATGGCAATGACAATCAAAAACACATTGGACTGGACCCTGTGTACCGGTACGGTACATCGTACGGCTTTGTTAAATAGTAGCATTAGCTTACAGAAAGAACGAAACATGATGTAGTATACGTGACCACATCTGATTGACAATATAAATACATTGGAGCTCAAAACAAGTAAAAGGACTGTTGTCCACGCAGCCTTGCGCATGAGTCATTGCCTTTTGGATACTGGAGTGACTCTGGTTTGACCCTGCTTTTAGGAGCTACCAGTAGCTGGTCAAGTTAGCTGGATACTGCACTGTTGCATTCACTCCCTGCCTTGCATGCGTTCTGGACGCCACAATTGTTTTCGCTCGAGGCAATTCTTTCCCGGAGTGCCTGCGATGTCTTCTGGACTGCCCGTGTCGTGGCAACGGGCTTCCAATAGGTGACTGTTGTCCGCGTTCCATCCGGATTGGCGACAGTCTTGGTTTCTTCGCTCAGAAAGCGCCCACCTCGCTTGAGAATGGTGTGGACAATCGATTGGCTGACAAGGATTCGGTGACGCTTCTGAACAGTTTGGTAGAAGGGCTTGTTGTGCTCGACAACCTTGCGATAGATGATGTTTCCTGTGGCGAAAGAATGCAAATACATCAAGATGAGCAAAGAGCACCACGTTGATCAAGAAAGACCATGCAAATAACTTACCAACATGCTTATTGATCAAACCTCCTCTCCCGCACAAGACATCAAGGTCTTGTGGTTGGTTCGATTGCGGCGCAGCATGGTGCATTCCCACCTTTGCTCCCGGTGCAGGTTGCAAGGTTTCTGCCACAGGTGTTGGTGAGTTATGATAGTGAACTGGATAGTTGTGAGGCTGGTGATTATGAGTAGAAGAGGTAGTCGTATTTGCGGCGGGTGCTGGAAGGAGGACTTGCGCATGACATGGATTACTGTATGAGGTCGCCGTTGCTGAAGCGCCCGGCTCGGCCACTGCCGCTATCCCAAGAGAAGGTACCATCGTTGAAGCTGCAGAGGAACCTTCTTGCAACAGAGAAGCGGCAAAGAGGAGACAATCTGTTGGCTGCATCTTCTGATTGCGAAGGTTTGGAGAAACGTCAGGAGATCCCCGGCCTGAAGCATTCACGGGAACTTGTCCAACTGGAACGGAATAATCAGCTGGAGCTGTCGTTGTTGGCTCCACACTAGAGTGAGAAGCAGTGACAGGCGCTTGTTGCGGGAAGGACGGTTTGGTTAAGACTGTAGTGTTTGCAGTTCCCAATTCCGTACTTGTACCCACAAGTTGGTGCGCAGTAGAAACAGAAGAATGATGTCGAAAGTGATAATGTGTCGTGCCGGTAGGATGGTTTTGAGCCGCAGCAAGCGTTGCTGTGGTTCCCGATGCTGGTGTAGTGGAAAGTTTCTGTGGTGTTAGCGTGGTTGTGTGCAGCTGATGATTCGTGTGATCTATCTGAATGCTTGATGTATCAATGTGATGATGTGAATTCCCCAAATATGAAGCCTTGCTTGGCTGTGTATGTGTGGTGGGCTCCGGAGGGCTAGGCAAGGTTGCATGTGGTGCACCTGCCTGTCCAGGAGGCGGCTGATGATCCTGATACATTAGGGTGAGGTATGTCTTGGGGTAAATCGGAGGAAGAGCTGCTCCGTTGGAGCTGGGAGGGGGCACTGTTGCGGGTGCAGTGGGCAGCTGCGGTTGTGCTGCTGGCACGTGTGCCTCCAAATCAGAAGGTCTCGGAGCAAGGGCCACAAGCGGTGGAGCTTGGACTGCCGGCATCTTGGTATCTAGATCGGGAGGCTTCTGCGCTGAGGGCAACGGCTGATGATGAACAACAGCGGGCGGTGGGGGAGTGCCTCTTTGCTTTTCCAGTGCCATGGGCGCTGCGTGAGATGCACTCACTTGAGTCTGGGGGCTTCCTGATGGCTGGGGGGCTCGAGTCTTGTGGTCCAGCACGATCATACGAGGCGCGGGGTGCATCTGTGGCGGTTGGTGATGGGACGCTTCCCCTTGACCTCTCTGGGCTTGCTTCTTGCGGGCATCTGCTTCCACCATGGCCACTGTCCTTGGAACGGCAGGAAGGATTGGCTGAGAGGCAGCTTGTCCCGGAGCTTGGTCGATCGACTCAGGAGGAGCGGGATGTTTGTGATGCACTATCTCCAACGCTGGTGGGTGTGCTCCCGCCGGGGTTTCAGGCTGGCAAGCCACGACCGAGCTTCCGGAGTGATACCAGTCACAACCGGTGGGTGGTGAGAATCGGGGCTTTTGGTGAGGCGGAGGAGCTCTTGCACTGCTCTCTCCTGCGGATGCCTCCATAGCATCGGCAGTGCGCTTGGTTCCGCTGCCATGGGTGGTGGTACCGGCTCTCGTGGGAAACGCCACTTGGAACATCGGCGGACCCTGCTGCATCTTGACTTGGTGTCCCTGAAGCTGAATCTCTGGCTGGCTGATGTCCCCGCTGATCCCACCACTTGCGGGATGGGAGCCTTCCGAGGATGCGAGAGACGATTCCGAGGCAATCTTGTTCAAGTCCGACTCAGCTTTGGCGGTGGTGGTTGCCCCTGCTTCTTTGGAATCACACGTTACTTGCGAGCTTTGACTTACACAATACCGGTACTCGGCATGAGCTACAGTGGGCGATGCCACTGCCGTGTTAGTATGATTGTGAACAGTGGTGGGCGATCGGCAGGTTTCAGACTTCTGGTCCTCTCGGTTTGCTTCCTGTCCAACATTATTGATCTCCGTGGATGAAGTTGCCCCTGGTGGAGGAGCAAAAGGTTGACCAGGAAACAAGTTACCTCCCTTGAGCCCGGCCAATATTTGGTCGGCCGCCGCCATTATAGCGTTGTTCACAGCTGTAGGCGAGTCAACTTCGACCGACATGGTCAGCTTCCCTCTTACTCCAACAGCAACCAACAGAACGACGTTCCGAGCAAAGACACGATACTCAT
The DNA here is from genome assembly GCA_903772945.1 of Seminavis robusta. NCBI lineage: Eukaryota > Bacillariophyta > Bacillariophyceae > Naviculales > Naviculaceae > Seminavis > Seminavis robusta. Next base: position 166,384 of record CAICTM010000012.1, read on the forward strand.
ATACCTCTCACAAAACAGAGGAAACAGCTGCTATTGTTGAAATCAAATCTCGGTATCTTTGGTGGTTTGATTGGTTGACAGTTGGTGATTGCAATGGTTGATTGAAGAATGGATTCTATTGAGGAAAGCCCGTCCGATTGAGAGACAAGGTCCCCTTCCCCATTGTCCTTTCTCGATTTCTGGTGTCAACCTACATGGAGCGAAAGCATCAAGCCAACAACAAAAAAACGCGAAGGTGTACGTGGTTCATTCATGTACCGGGTAAGCTCTGACGCCACTGAAAAACCATTGGGTATATTTTCCCTTGAACATTAGATACTACCAGTACAGTATGAGGTTTTTCCAAATGAAAAGATTCCAAAAAGTCTTAGCGGTAGTTAGTTCCTGGGATGCTTCAAAAAACATGATACTATCATGCAAAATGGTAGGAGATTAAACCTTTACAACGATTCAACAGAATAGCTTGAACGAGCCGCCATTTTGATTGAGTCGTCTGCCTCCTGTTGGTGACAATGTGCTCCTGGACTAGCATCCTGAATGCTCAAAAACACGATCATTCTACATGTATCCTTCCACGGGTATGGACGTAGTAGAGTTCGCACAATTTGAAAGCTACTTTCGAAAGTGTCTATCTCATGATGTTACCATGACAACAGAAGCAATCGAAACTTCCTGGTATTTTGGCGTGCATGAGCTAACATATGGCTGAACTTGCTCTAGAGAGTAGACATAGAGATAGATTTTCAGCACTGGCAAACCAACCAACACGACGTAACAAGTCATGCGTGGCTACATTGTGAGTGCAAATGATATCTTATATTCCAGGGAGGATCACTGTCAAAATCTGCCGCGTCATGAGTGGTGTCATTGCCCGGCTCGATCCGATCTCGAGACCCGCTTCTGGTGATCCAGCGCAATTCTTTCACCGTCATTCATTCAAACCAGCTGAGCTGGCAAACAAGCAAGATTACAGACATCAGGGTTATGAACAGTTCTACGCGTAGACACAGAAGGAGAGAGCTCGAGAAATAAAGGAGCCGCGGTAGACTATCCGATCGCACCAGAAGCTCTGGAAGTGGATGCTTCAATCAATCTATCAAGAGAAGTCATCTGTCCACCAGAGAGATAAGTGGGGTAGATCGCTCAGCCTGAATGTGTTTTGGGATGGGGCAGAGGTCTTGTAGCTGCCGAGACCAGTGAGTGCAATTCATGGTGCCATGGGTGTTCCATTCCATGGCGCCAGAAGTGCCGGTACCTGCAAGGTCACGAAACGGGATTAAAATTGTGAAACCATTAGTTTCAAGGAAATTGCTAGTTTCACGGAAATTAGGACAAACCGATTTCCGTGAAACTAACTCAAAACCGTGAAACCAACCTCAAAACCGTGAAACTGTCTAGTTTCACGGAAATTCCGTGAAACTAACTCAAAACCGTGAAACTGAGTACAGTCTTGTCATAGTAAATAGACGTAAACACGACTAAAACCGTGAAACTAACTCAAAACCGTGAAACTATTAGTTTCACGGAAAAAGTGAAACTAACCCAATTTCGGTGAAACTAGCTCCATTTCCGTGAAACTAGCATTTCCGTGAAAGTTAGTTTCCGTGAAACTAACTTCAAACTTCAAATTTCCGTGAAACAAACAATTGAGCCCCGTTTCAGGACCTCTGAACTCTGAACGTTGTCAGCTCAAAAAGATGCGCTTAAAATAAGTTAGCGGGAGCTGCGATACCTCGGCAGAAAGACAGATAGAAGAAGGATGACATGTTTGAGATTACACCCTTATTTCAAGGTAGCCCTGGCGACAACACCCGACTTCGTCGTGTGTTGCCGCCCGGTATCATTCCCTTATTATAACCTTCTTTTTATTTAGGCTAGCCCTGGCGACGACACCCGACTTCATCGTGTGTTGCCGCCCGCTAACCATAATTTTACAGCTGTCGTTCCCTTATGTTACTGTAACCTTTGTAGCTTCTGCTAGCTTATTGTGATGAGTGCACTAACTTTAAATGTTAATGACTTATTCCTACCCCTAACTTTTATTGAGCCTTTGATTTTCAGTTTTTGTTGGCTTGTGCCTATCTCCATTGTTGTTTGCTAGTAATACTGCAGCTTATTGGGGAGTAATTTGGTTTTAGATTAAGCTGAAAAGCAAAAGTGAGGATTTTCTGGTGGTGCATAGCAATTCTTGTGATTGAATTGGATATAAGGACCCCCGTAACACTTTAGACCTAAAACTCCCTTGATTCCTTGCATGATGAATTTGCATGCGAACCGGACTAGATGATTAATACACGAGTCAATAGTAAAGAGGTGTCAGGTATATTTCCTCCAACACACTCCTGCACGGTGCCCTAAGTGGCTACCGTGGAACGGATAAATAATTTAGGAAATCAAACAAGGGGTGGATGCCCCATGATGAAAGCCCTGTGCTCATGGAAGAGCTTGCCCTGAAGGGGCTTCGTGAAAAAATCTCCACGCATCTCCAAGGTTGGGCAGTACACAACTCTGAGGTTTCCTTTTCCAATCTGATCATGAATGAAAAAGAAACAATGTTGATGGCCCGAGTCCTTTTGGCCGAACTGCCTTTGCCATTCTCTGCAAGGATGATCGTGCTTTTGTTGTCCTGCATGAGGATGTTGTCCTTCACAACGATCCCCTGCTCTTCAAGGAACAACTTGGCCCACAACATTGGAGACATGACGTCGTCTGCACCAATCAGCTCTGCTTCTGTTGGAGGTTGTATTACAGACACCTCAATACAAATTATTCGTTTATCCCAATCTAGTTATAGGGGATATCTATATCTATTCTCTAGTTACATACATGGGGAGTTTAACTGACTATATGGTCACCCCTTCACTATATCCTTTGAAGTTGAATCAATCCCAGAAAACATGGAGAAAGATCACTTCTTGGAAATAGCTTAACAGTAAAACAGTATTTTACCTTTACTAAGCTAGAGTGTTACTAGCAACCAACACTATTTCCAAGAAGACTTTCATCTCTCGAAGTTCATCTCGAATTCGAGGTTTCGCCAATGGCATCTCGACATTGACTACATCCTATTGCATGACATCAAGCATTGGATACAAGTCTATGCTATAAGGTAAACAGTTCAACAGAGTCAAGGTACAGGCAGAAAGGGCTCTGGCCTCACTGAGAGAGCTATCCCAACAGCCTAATAGGAAAAAGGCATCATCACGAAATCGTGCGCCTCCTTCACCAAATGACCGGAACGACGAAGAGATTGGTCCTCCTATACTGAACACGATCAAATCATTGCAAAGCATACCGCCTTGAAGATCAACACTACCCACATCACTTCTATGCTTGAACAAAGTCAATCCAACAGGAACCGATCGAGTTGCGACTGATTGAAGATCTGCTATTAGCGGGCAAGGCAACTGCGGAGTGACCGTACGAAGCCGATTCGAGCGAAAGGAGACAAGCTCACAGGAGTGAGCTACGGAGCGAGGAAACGCACGAACACCCAGCTCACAGGAGTGAGCAAGAAGCAAACTGGAAGACCTGTGTGCTGCGGAACAGCAAGCAGCAATCGTATGACAGGTATTACGACAGTACGAGAACCATCAAGACTTTGAGCTGCGGAAACAGCCATCGTATGACTGCTACGTGCAGGTACGAAAAACAACTACAAGAGAAGACTCATCGCACGACGCAGTGCAAAAGTGGTGGACACGCCATCAAGCTAGCTACCACGACGAGTCAAGCAAGAAAGTGCGCTACAACAGAGCAGAAGCAACGGTACCATACCGTACGGAGCAGAAGCTACTGTGAGCACAACAGCAAGCTAAGAGGAGCGACACGAAGTGTTGCCACGGAAGAGAAGTTAGATAACAAGTTCCAACAGGAACCACAGAGGTACTTCCGTGGGAGTTCCATCAGCCTCACTATCAAGCCATCGAATTGGTGCTGATAGAGCAGAGGTGCGACGGAAAATTCCGCCGCAACAAGACCAATTGACAGGCCGACTACTCAGCAAGGACAGGTCCTACGGAAGGACTGTCATACAGGAAGTTGTGCTTTGAACACTAGTGCAACAGGCCCCAAGAGTGCAAGCTGTCGAACGCAACCGGAAACGAGTTGCATCTATCGGCAACAGGCTGAACAACAGCGAATTTGCGAATTTTGCAATTCCAAGACGACCGAAGCGATCAAAAGATTGCTACTACCGTCAACAAAAACAAGAAGAACGGCCACGACTACTACTAGCCAGTCGCTACCGCTACGAATACAACACCACCATTGTGTCTGTCGATTGGCAACACTGTGGGCAACCACTGCTGTTAGTTGGCAGAAGAAGACTTTGTTTTTTATGGAGCCTTTCCACGGAACGGCCAAGAAGAACAAAGAACAAGATCCAGCGAACGCGCAAGCCGCTGAACGTCACAAGAAACAGGTATCTTTCGAGGATATCTTCCGGCACGGAGCCAGCTCCAGCTCTCCGTACCATCCGTCGGCGGCAACAAGAGGATTCTCCGTACGGCGAATCCACGCACTGGAAGCATGCTACCGGTACCAGCCAGGAGCTGCCAGTGCAAGAGCACGGTGGCTAATGGCCACGGAGCACATCCCGTGCTAGCTAGCTAGCTAGCTGGCAGAGCGATACAAGCTACAGCTAGAGGAAGCACAGGAGTGTGCAACCTCCATTGCTTGAATATTTTCTCTGGAGTGTGTTTGAGTTTACTCAACACATCCTACCCCTTTTGTGGAGTGTGTCTTGTGGCATCCCAGCCACAGAACCTCCTCCTACTACTTTTTTGGAATGTGTATTGTGCAACTAATCCACAGCACTTCCTCCCCTGCTTACAGGCAAACCTGAGGCAACAACAGCCTCCAGGCAGGTAACAACAATACCATTACAAGTCCATGCCCTTGCTATTTGATCACAGCAAGTGCACAGGAGTGTGAGGGTACCCAAATCCAAAACCTGCAATCCCACAAACAAAATCATCATAACATCCGCCTTTATAGGCAATGCCGTAACCATCAATGGCAACAACAGCCCACAACGGTATCTACCGCTACCAATGGCAACAACAGCCCACAACGGTATCTACCACTACCAAACCGATTACAACGAAATCGATACCAAACCAGAATTACATCTACAATAATGGCAACTGCAACAACAGCAGAACAACAGTGAACGTTGAACCGAGTAGCTAGCTACAAGCGACTCAAGAGTTCACAAGACAAGGAACCAAGCCACAGGATGGCTGGAGCATTCAGAGTTTGACCCACAAGCGGGAACCTGATCAAAAAACAACAACAAGAGGGTGCACACCTCAGCTCCACTGCAACTACTGTACAGAGATTGCAACCAACCTTAGTCTCACACCAACAACAGAAGTACACCAGTACAACAAATCAAGCCAACCATAGATACAACTACGGACAACTACAAGTCCTGCCACAGCCAACTCACAGGAGTGTAAGAGCAGTGACAGAACCAACACTTGTCCTGCCACAGCCAACTCACAGGAGTGTAAGAGCAGTGGCATCACCAACTAAAGGATCTATCGACTACATCACCATCGAACCATCATCGATCGTGACACGTCCAGGTCCAGTGGAGCCCATCAAGTTGGAGCATCCACAACTACTACCGAATACTTCCTTACAAGTATCCAAACTTCCTAGGGCTTCTAGCCCCAACTCAAAGTATCATTGTGACAAGGAACTTCCTCCTAGTTCCAGCTACTACAACAGTTCTACCAAGTGTCGCTATAGCCTGACTTCCCAGTCTCAGCTACGGCAACACCAAATGATGGTACCAAGTGTACCAAGTGACGGCACCAGTCACCACAAGTGATGACACCAGCAGTCACGAGTCTCACATGAGTATAAACAACCATGACAAGAGGAAACAATAACTCAACCATTTCCTCATTCCATCTTCAGACATCGAGACCATCCAAGAACTGGGTTCAGCCGAACCCAACAAGTCCGTGACTTCCAAGCTACATCATTTCCAGCTTCCATGCACCTTCCAATAGGGCATCACTTCCCACAAGTCTACGACTTCCACAAGCTTCAACCAGCTTCCATCTACGAAGGGCTTCCAGCCCCATCAAGTGTCAATGCAGCCGAACTTCCAAGTCCGAGCCGCAGGTACACCAAGTGACGGTATCATCCGACACCAGTCTTCCAGGAGTGGCATCACTCTCAGTAGGAGTGCCAGCCACAAAGACTTTTCTGATGATGACAATGTCCGTATTGTCTCGTCTCCACCGCTCAGCTTCTCGTCGCCAAGCAACGGGATGCCGAGCAACTACTTCCAAGGTTTGTTTTGGACTCATTGCAAGCCAGTTGACACAACGACGCGAGACTGGATTGCAAGCCTTTTCAAGGTAGGAGCCTGCTTACCCAAGCACTGATAGACACTTTGAGTGCTATCGATTCTCAGGAATCCTAGAGGCACCGCCTCAAGCTCCACAGCAATCCAAGTTGCATCCAATGTCCAAACCGCCCAAGCCAGCTTTGGCTACAACAAGTACAAGTCCTGCCACAGTTAGCTCACAGGAGTGTGCCAACAGTGACAGCAGGAGTGGTATTGATAAAGTTGTACCCACCAAAACCAAAGTCTCAAACCTTTTTCAACCTTCCTTTGAATTCTCCGATCGATCTGTCCAGATTGACATACCAGATCGACTGACAAGAAACGATCATGCCAGATCGAATGACACGAAGCGATCGAATCACAAGCAGCGACCACGAGATCGATTCAGTTTGACTCTCGGGATCGACTCAGAAGACCCATCATGAGATTGCAAGTGAGACCACAGAAGCCTATCAAGGCAGAGCAAGCTTACTCAAGCAAGGGTAGCCACACACCAGTGCTACCGGGATATCTTCTGCAGAGGATTCCCACAGTTCCACAGGAACAGTTCCACCATGGAACCAGCTCAAAGCAAGCAACAGTTCGACGGAACGCCACAAGTTGCAAGCACCCATCTACAAGAGGTGCAAACCAAGGTCCACATCAAGCAAGCACACATTCATGTACAACAAGTCACAGCCATTCGATTCCAAAGAAGAGGAGGCCGTGATGAAGGAAGAAGCTTCCCCAGCTGGGAAGAAGAGGATTCCATTCCTCTGGAAAAGACAACAGCAGGACATCCAACACTTCTTGGACATCCAACAAGAAGAGACAGCTCACGTTCCATTCCAATGGACAACAAGCTGACTCCAGATAGCTACCAAGCTATTGCACAGACTCATGCTCACCTGATTTCCAAATCCAGTATCAAGCCTGAATGGATTGATGTTTCCACACATCATTGGCGATTGAGACCATGGCATATCGATGTCCAGTTCAGTCTACACCGCCAGTCAAGACCACAGTTTGAGTCTACGAGAATGCAGCCGGAACTTCCTAGTTTCCAGCTACAGCAATACCAAGTGACCGGAACTTCCCAGTCCACCGTTCAACAAGTGATCGGAACTTCCCAGTTTCGAATACAGCAACATCAAGTGACGGCACCAACCGCCACAGCAAGTCATACAGGAGTGGCAACACTCACAGGAGTGATGGCCACAGTGGCTTTTCATGACGACACTGTCCACATGTCCACATTGACTGTGACAGATTTGTCAGCACTGCTATGGATGACAAGCTTCTCGCCACCAAGCGGAATGCCGAGCAACCTAGCAAGTGGTCTCTCGACCAACAACTGTTCCTTATGGAGCAACCATCATTACATTAATTATTCGTTCCACGGTATCCTTTATGGAACCGTGCAGGAGTGTGTTGGAGGTTGTATTACAGACACCTCAATACAAATTATTCGTTTATCCCAATCTAGTTATAGGGGATATCTATATCTATTCTCTAGTTACATACATGGGGAGTTTAACTGACCTATATGGTCACCCCCTTCACTATATCCTTTGAAGTTGAATCAATCCCAGAAAACATGGAGAAAGATCACTTCTTGGAAATAGCTTAACAGTAAAACAGTATTTTACCTTTACTAAGCCAGAGTGTTACTAGCAACCAACAGCTTCAGTGCTGCTTCTTGAGTTGAGCTTCTGTTTCGCGGATACAGAAAGCACCGCTCCTCTTCCAAAGGACATGACTCCTCCTGTATGGGAACGGTAATCAGGATGGACTGCAAATGATGCATCCACCCACCAAGTGATGACACGGATATGATCAACATGGAGTATCAACTTGTCCTCCACTGTTTGGTCCAGGAACTTCAATCCTTGGATCAACTTGCCCCAGTCATCAACTGTGGGATTCCTCACACGTGTACAGAGAACAATTGTCAGTGTTTGGACATCTGGTCTTGCTCTCTTGCACGCAAACAACAGCTTGGCTGCGTTGGTGTGATAGATTTCTCTGGTCTTGTCGTCCAAAGCAGCTCCATCACCAGAACTGAATAAATCGGCAGGTGCCGCGCTGGACACCTTCTTCATTTGCTCGAAGTCCACCGGGAACTCCAAGATCATCTTCTTAAGATAGTCAATCATGTCAATGACTACCTTGCCTGGATCGGAAAAGTCCACCGTCATCCCCAAGTAGTCATGCTTGGGACCACGGGTTGCCTTGACGGCTCCATAGGTTCCATATCTGCCATTGAACCATTCCAAAGTCCGGTCATTCACCAACTTCATTCTGTGGCTTGACATTAAATCGTCAACATGGAATCGAATTGTTTGTTGGTAGCCTTCGATCATCCGGTTGGCCACACAAGGATCGTATGGGTTGAACACAAATCCAATTTGCTCGAGGTCACTTCTGAATAGCTTGTACCAAAGAAGTGCTGCCAAAACCATGCCATAAATGGCTCTCTCCACGACAACATAGAGGACAGGACGTCCCTTTTTGTATGTCAGGAAAGAGGCATATGTGTCAGGATCAATTTCGACAAGTAAGTCTGCAAGGGTTCCCTCAATGATCATGAGGACCCTGTCTTCACCTTGTTTGACTTTTGGCATTGGGGTTTGGATGAACGCATTGCTTGGGAACATCCAGGGATATCACATCCCTATCCTCGGATGCATCGACACACATGGATAACATCAAACCCTCAAGTGAAACTGTTGGGCTTCTGGCATCTTCTTTCTGATGGTACACCCTTGTAGGTTTCCCATTGTAGACTGCACGGGCCTTGACCGTGCCATCCCTTTTCTCACTCACAAACATGAGTGCCATTTGTGCCTTTTTCAATTCGGAATCACTGCATTTGTTTGGGTCGACTGGACTGAAACAGACTCTGCTGTGTAGCTGGTCCATCTCTTTGAGCGCCGCCTTTCTGGCTTTGTTGCCCCACACTTTCAGACCCTTGGGTAGAAGATGCTGTTGGGCATGGCTGCTCTCATCCTTGACTTCTGCTGTGGCACTCCTGTGATTGCAGGGCAGGAGTCCATGAACAAAGCTAGGTGCTTGCTTGTCTCTGTCTCATACAGTAGTGGTTGCTTCGCTTCGTCATCTTGGACGAAGGTCACTCCTTTCTTTGCTTCGGCTGTAGCAATCCGAGCTGAGCGTCTAATTCCAACTCGAGGAAGCTTGGAAGCCTTGGCTGGCCCAGCGAGGTTTCCATCATTGGTATCCACTGCTGGTGCCGTCTCTTCAACTGTAGGGTTGTCTGGACTTGTGCTTGTTGGGATTCCTTGGAATCCCTCTTCTCCTTCTTCATCGGAGTCAATGTCTGTGGCATACTGTTTGGATGCCCTTGGTACTAGCCCTGGGGCGTTCCCATCCTCAGAATCTTCATCTGATTCCTTGGATTCCACTGAATCTTCGTCCGAAGAGTCTCCATAGACTTGGAGGTAGCTCTCATTTCCATTGGCACCATCCACTCCTGCAGGCAAACCTACAGGTAAAAATTCCACAAAGTCACGGTTGTGAAAGATTAGTGGTTTCTTCCCCTCACCGTATGCCTTCTTTTCGACAGCATCAATGACTGAGCGAGGCATCGGCAGAATACGAACATGCTGGCGTGTGATCACCTCAAAGGTGACAAGATCCATCACACTGTGCCCTCCTTGGTGGTTGTCCATCAGGGGGCGGAGATAGATGCAATCTAATCGCCTGGGCTCCATGGAATTGAGCTTGTCTGGTTCGTTGGAAGCAAGACAATAGCTCCCAAAAGTGTACTGAATATCTTTGTAGCTGGTGGTCCGACCCTCCAAGATCTGCCTGGGAGGATACACTTTGGAGATTCCATCAAGCGCGGGGAAGAGGTTGAGTTTACAGTTAACATCGTACACCAATTCCACAATCATCACCTTTGGCATCACCATAAATGGGGTTGAATGCCAGGCTGCACGGATGCGCTCCTTCAAGGTTCGGATGTTGCGCTCGGCGGGACCACTGTGGGTCTGAGCCGCTCCATGGTTGAGCTTGAGCTCCATGTCGTTCTTGACAGGATCCATCAGGCTCGCTCTTGAACTCCAGGTCGCACTGGATTTCTGTGATCTTGAAATCATTATTCCCGTACCGATCAAAGATCTTGTCAATGGCGGCATAGAATGATTTGCCTTTCCTGTTGGTAAGGTAGGCAGATTCTCGGTGACGGATTTGGAGGTCAGTAAATGCAAGGAAAGGAATTTCACAAACATAGAAGACATCCATACATCCTGTCAAGAACCTGTGTGGGGCCACCAGCTCATCCGGAACAGCATGGATGCCGGCGGTCACTGGTGGTGGGCGTCTGCGTGTAGTAGACCCCTTAGCCTTGCCCATGTCACTGCCGAAAATTAATTCGGCGCGGTCGATGTCCTCCAACTTGACGGGACAGTCGCGAATTTGACCAGTCCTGATCATGTTGCGGTAGCCTTCCAAAGATGGGCGCTGGAGGTTGTGGTACAGATTTCTTGCGAGAAATGCACCTTTGGCTTGCTTTTTGGTAAAGCCTTCGAGGTTGCCCTCCACCACCAAATTCTGGAACTCCGGTGAAAACTGGTTGAGTTGGGCCATGTGATCCAGTAGGGCTTGCTCAATCAGCACGCCATACAGACCTTTGGCGGTCCTTCCATACCTGTATGGATCCCAGTTGGGCGGTAGTGGTAGATGGCGTCGTCGACTCTTGAGTCCATGAGGACATAGGATCCATCCTGTGCCTGACGCAGTCATCCACAACAAGAGCAAAGCGTTGATTTGGCGATGCCTCCTGGATTGGAATAACCATTGCCGTAAGGGGTGTCCCTTCTTGTGTAAGCTTGGTGCTTCCAACTTGGTGGCCATCTCGATTGGTCTTGGAGAGAGCCGCTGCGGACAATCATGTCCTGATTCATGACAGTTCGGATGGAACTGCCACTGTCGAGATAAACTGTGTTGGGTCCATCAGGAATGAGGCTCTTGACCGACACTCCTGCAAGATTTGGCTTTGCCACTCCTGTGAGTTCGGCATCTGCCACTCCTGGGAACTCAAACGCAACTTGGTGGTGCTGGTCTTCGACTGATAGTGAGTCTTGGTCTTGGAAATCTTCATAACAGTTGCCTCGCTGATTCTCCCGCTGACGCCGACTGGGTCCACGGTACAAGCAGCGAAATTCATTTTCTGTATCGGAGCTGTAGTCGGAACAGCAGCGCTGATCATCGTTTTGGCCATCCCGAGGGATCACTCCTTCACATGGAGTTGTGTGGAAGACGGTGTCAGGGAAGGCAGAACGACTCACAATTATATTATGGGTTTCATTATACCGCTGAAGGATAAGGTCGGATCCGATGCTTACACCGTCAGGACCTCCCTCAGCAAGCTGATCATGGCCGTAGCCGGAGTGATAGCTTTCTTCGGATGATGCCTCATCATGCCTCCACTCCTCTGCATAAAGCGGGATGCCTCCAAGGAAATCGGTAGCGAATGCTCCCCAGTCGATGGAAGCTTCCGGCTCACTGTCGGTGGTGGAATCATCTCTGCCCATCAGGGGCGGGACTCCATCGACTTGATGGTGCTGGAAGTGGAGCGAACTGCAGTGGCCCTGCCGCGCTTGCCTGGGAGGCTTGGCTTGACATGGGGAACTGCTGAAAGTTCGACTGGCTCGTAGGAGGTGGAGGGACTCCACTGAATCCGCTCCTGGTTGAAAAGTCTCCGGCTGGAGCTGGAGCTGGTGCCGTCACCACTGTGGTTGGCACTCCTTGGAGCAGCTGCATCTGGTGTTGGTGATACTGTGGCATGAAGGACTTCTTCATGCCATTGAACTTGTTGATGGCCCATTCAGGCTTGGGGATCTTCGACTTCACCTTGCACTGCGGAAGTTTGTGATCTGGGCTTCCACAACAGTAGCAGGCTTCCCCTGGCTGGGACTGCTGGTAGAAGACAGCAGCTGGGAGCCCTTCCTTCATCTTCTTGGGATCAAAAGGAGGTGGCTTGGGATTGGAATATGGTTTCGGTTCCCTGCCCTTCCGTTGTTCCAACCATTCTTTGCTTGGCTTGAACCTGTCATTGGACAAAGTCTCCCTGAGATGATCCAGGGTACAGTCAACGCTCGCTTATATTTATAATCTTGTATTTATTCGCTCTATAATATTTAAGAATACTCCAGTTCCCACATTTTTAACTCTAACCCTATTTTAGTACTAGAGCACGTACAATTCTACGGGAATAGTTAGGGTTAGGGATAAAATCAATATTTATTCTCGCTGTTATATTTACTGAATTCCTGAATCCCCCCCAGTATATATATCTGAATGTTGACTGTAGAAGGAAACTGGATTGACCCATCCATGGCATAGGCTGCCTCAACGGTCTTCTGGTAGTCCCCGTATCGTCCTTCCTGTAGGCCATGGTAGCCCACGGTTGCTTTCAACCTAGCCCTTTCCGTCACTAGCACCTTTTCTTGGGCGTCATGACCGGATGCGGCCTGGTATTCAGGTAATCTGATAGTCCTGGCATCAATGAACTCCGTTCCGACCAGGTCATACACTTGATCCACGTCGCTGTCGACCTTTCTCAAGTAGAAGTCAACTCTGTCATGGTCTCCTTGCTTTGGGAACAAGCCACGTTGGATGGTCTTGATGAATTGTAGCAATGGGAACTCTTTGGTTGAGCCTTGCATCACTATCAATCTGATCCTCTTGAGCAACTCAATGGGATCCAGCTTGACTGCATCCTCGTAGTCTCCTAGACCTCTAAGCTTGGACTTCATGGCGTCGGTACAGTATGTCACCTGGATGGTGGTTGCACCTGTCTTGAGAATGTTCTCATAGGATCGAGTCGACTTGTCATAGATGGATGACTTTGCCTTGTACTCGCTGAGTTCCAAAGCATCGTATTCTTGGGCTTTGGGATCAGTAAGTGACACTTGGAGTGTTGGCTTGGTCGGCTTGGTAGGTGCCTGACTTGTCATGGTCTCAATGGCCAATGAAGCCAGTGGCACATCATTCCACTCAGGCTTGATCCTTAGGTCCTGGACAATGTGTGTCAGGGTCTCCTCAAAAGGATAATACCTGGTGCCAGCCTGTCCATTTGGATGGAAGAGGAACTGACGCTTGGGACTCTTGTTCTGGTTCCTGTAGCTGTTGCCTCTTCCTTGATGGCTTCTTCCTGAGGAATTGAATCCCCTACCCCCCCTAGAAGGGTATCTTCCTCCACCACGACCACCTCTTCCTTGGAATCTCATGGTCTTGCTGGTGTGGTAATGCACTCTTGTGCTTGCTTGTTCCTTGGAACTAGCTTGTTCTTGTGGAACTGTTCTTGTGTGGGTAGCTACTCCTGCAGGCAGGACCTCACGGTGGACTCTTGTATGAGTCACTGCTTTGTGAAAAAGCTTGCTTGGTGGCTGGATAGCCTCCTTTTCGTGCACTGTTGGTGTACTGGCTGAATAGCCTCTGTCTTTGACAGCTCACGTAAAACGTGGTGTTTCTTGTGTGGAACCTTGGGTAGTAGTGAGCTCCTCTGTTGGTCATTGGTTGCCTCTGTTCTTCTGCAGATGGCCTTCGTATACTTAGATGAGTACACAGTGTGAGTTTCAATAGCTGGAACAGTTCTCGTGAGGAGTTGAAGGAGTTTTAAAGCCCTGTGTCGTTATCGGGATTTTTGTCTTTCACTTCACAATAGCGGTGGGTCACTCGGATCAACCTATCTCACTCAATATCGGGAGTTAGAAGCGTGCACTGATACTCAGAGTATCCTTGACGTGTTGCGCAACTTTCTCTCTATTGGTGTCTTGGCTTGCAGAGCTCCGTTCGGACGATAGCTTGATCGGTAGATGTTGCCTGTCGCTCACCGTGATATGATGGATCAAAATCTCGCGCGATGACACGATGACGTAATCCTCTTCAACTCGATGAATAACAGCCGGATTTCCTTGCTTCCAGCGCGTAACTGGTGTGTCTTCGTGTGCTCTTCAACGTGCACTGCTTGTACTGCGATAACTCCGGCCGGAAGTTACAGCGTACCTTGTAGTGTACTGTCGACAATGGGAATGAGAATCTTTCCCGCGCACGCACCTCTTTCCTGTTAGAGGCTTTTCGATGCTCTGATAGTGTGGCTAGAGGCTGATTCTTCGCACCTCTTCTCTGTTGCAGGTGTTAACTCAAAGCTTTCACTTGAAGTCAATACACTTTGACTTGATTTACCTTGGTATCAATCTCGAGGTCGGTATTGGTAACTCGAGATGGCCTTTTGCTTTTCAGTGTTGTTTGCTAGTAATACTGCAGCTTATTGGGGAGTAATTTGGTTTTAGATTAAGCTGAAAAGCAAAAGTGAGGATTTTCTGGTGGTGCATAGCAATTCTTGTGATTGAATTGGATATAAGGACCCCCGTAACACTTTAGACCTAGAACTCCCTTGGTTCCTTGCATGATGAATTTGCATGCGAACCGGACTAGATGATTAATACACGAGTCAATAGTAAAGAGGTGTCAGGTATATTTCCTCCAACATCTATCCCTATATTTTGGCTTCACCGGAATAGGAAATAGGAAATATCAAATAAGTCAGCGGGAGCTGCGATACCTTGGCAGAAAGACAGACAGAAGAAGGAGAATCATGTTTGAGATTTACAGCTATCATTCCATCATGTAACTCTAGATTTACAACACCTGCTGGCTTATTGTGTTTTTGTGCTGAGTGCACTAACCTTAAATTATATTGATATATTCCTACCCCTAACTTCTTATTGAACCTTCAATTTCCAGTTTTGCCAGCTTATTTTATCTCTATCCTTATACCCTGGCTTCACCGGAATAGGGGATCCCACAGACAGGAAATTCGGCTTTTTTTCAGCGTTGGTCTCGTGTTTCCTCAGTTTGCTGGCTACTTGGATCCATATGACGAATACATGCAATCCATTCATTGTATAGCCAGCTACGGTACCTACCGTAGGCAGAGAGTTACATCGATCCGTGACAGTGGCAACAGTACCGAACACACTCAGGTTCCGCTTTACTGGCTACACTCCGTTACCGGTACCTTGCATTGGATCCTTATGACGAATACATGCACAACCGAACATTGTCAATCCAGCCATCTTAGCCAGTTACAGTAAAGTTCATCGATCAGTGACAGTGGCAACAGTGCCGAACACACTCAGGTTCCGCTTTGCTCGCTGCACTCGGTTACCTCGCATTGGATCCTTATGACGAATATATGGACAAAACCGACTATTGTTAATCCAGCCATTGTAGTCGGCTACCGTACAGTTACATCGGCGACAATGTCAACAGTACCGAACACACTCAGGTTCCGCTTTGCAGGCTACACTCCGTTGCCGGTATCTTGCATTGGATCCTTATGACGAATAGACTACATGCACAACCGAGCATTATGAATCCACCCATTGTAGCCGGCTGCGGTATAGCTACATCGACGACAGTGGCAACAGTACCGAAAGTTCGGCTTTGCTCGCTTTTGTTACCGGTACCTCGCATTGGATCCTTATGACGAATACATGCACAACCGAATATAGTCAATCCAGCCATTGTAGCCAGTTACCGTAGAGTTACATCAATCGGTGACAGTGGCAACAGTACCGAACACACTCAGGTTCCGTTTTACTGGCTACACTCCATTGCCTCACCATTACAATGAATACAGAACTTTTGTCAATCCAGGCTCCACCAAGTCCTCGACAACACACTTGTGCATACAGGAAAATAGGTACGGACACAGGAATCACCAACCAAACACTAGGAAATAACACTGAAGGGGTGAATCGGGTAGTAGAATCCACTCTCTTGTGTGTTGTCGTGCAGCCTCCTCTTGTTGCCATTCAATGACTCGACGCCGATCCGTTCAGACTGTTGGTAGTTGGTAGGGCTGGAGTTAATAGAGCCTCCTCCGTAGTACCGGTAGCCTCCTCTCTTGTTGGTATCCGGAGCGACCGTTCGTTCGTTCGACCTCGACAATGGGATTTCCTCGGCCGTCGGCAGTGCAGCAGAGAAAACAACAAATAGATATGAGATTTGTTTTCTGTGCTCAACTGCAGACGACCGGAGACTTACCCTTGTTTTCCTACTTGCATCAACTTGGCCGTCAAGGGCCAAGAACTGACTGCCATCCCATGGTTCATAGGATTCAATGAGGGATGGCTTTCGAATCTACACCGGAGACAGCCAGCTTGAGTGAGGCTTGGATAACAGATAATAGAGGTGCGATCGATCGTTTCGAATAATTAAAACAACTCACCTGTTGACGGCCGAGCTTGGAATTCTCTCCTGAATACCATAGAAATGAATGAGGGAGAGAAGTCAGTGCTGTACCTTCAATTAACACTCTTGATAATTGGCTTACCTCGAATCGAATCGATCGAACGATCCTCCTACCGGTACCAGTACCTCCTGCACCTACCACCGATATACCACTGTTGTCGGCCAAGCTTGGATTTCTCTCCTGTTTACCATAGGAATACAATGAGGGAGAGAAGTCAGTGATGTGCCTTCAATGATGGACCGTACTCAATCAGTTTATCCTTAACCTTAGTAACTTCAACGGTTCTTTTATCCACGAATCAATCTAAATCTTTCGAAAGGGAACTTGTTGTTTAACGATACATATGACCGTTGATTCTGCAACTGAAGTGCCGGTACACTAATTTACACAGTAAACGCCGGCAAATCGATTTCGGAGTGCAACTGAGGGGGAAACCAAAAGGAGCGTGGTCTGGGAGACGAGGGGGATCCCACAGACACAAAACAAGGGGATCCCACAGACAGAATTTTTGCCATTAAAGGGGTAGAGGGCTCAGGCAGATAGACTGCCTGAGGTAAAGGGGTGGAGGGCTCAGGCAGATAGACTGCCGAGGTAAAGGGGTTGAGAACTCAGGCAGATAGACTGCCGAGGTCAATTAATAATTTCACCATTGTCTACTGCGCACTGCGAGCTTTGGAGCTTGTTTTGAGATAAGTCCACATTGATTGCCATTGTTGGTGATGATAACTGAATCATTTACAAGCTTACTTGGCACTTGGCTACTCTAATAATTGCCATTGTTGGTGTTGCCATGTGCATCAGCAAAGCTCTATTTACGAAATCGTCAAGACTCCGTACTTTTGCAAAGCCGTGCAAACCACTGCAATGGCAGAGCCACCCAACCAGAACTTGACGACATTTGTTCTCACATTGAAACCTTTCAGACGTTTCTCCGGTGATTCGATGTACCCTTTGGAGAACAGGTAGTTGCCGTAACAGTAGCCAATTGTCGAAGTCACCACAGCAATGTCAACCATTTGGTCCGTCACCTTGGGAATACTACCAGCAAACCCGGCAAAAATCCACATGAGTGGAAGACTCATGAAAGTCCATTCCTTTACGTTCTCAAACATTCGCCAGGCCCGTAACGCTTTGTCCGCTTGATCTTCGTATTTAGGATCGACCTTGGTCCATGGGGCAAAGGGATGGGGGAAGAGCATCTTGCCATTGTCGTCCTTCGCGGAATATTTGGTCTTGATCATGGTCATCATGGCATCGAGGGTTCCAAAAATAATGACAACGGTGGCTCCCGACGGGGCCAAGAGGGAGTGGCGGAGGCCTTCCATGGTCAGTGATGAATTGACGTAAAGCACAGTGTTTTAGAATAGCAAGAGCCGAAGCTATGAGACTGGATCTGGTCACCCACCAAACAACAGCGCCAAAAAGATATGGTAAGGTTGGCAAGATTCAGTCAAGAACAACATCGAACAACATCGAACAAACAGAAAACCTCGCAGCAGCTCATTTTTCTTCAATCTTCGATCCCAAAAAGATTGCCGGCTGTTGGTAGCCTCAGCCTGTAGGTGCCTATCTTTAGCCAGACAGAAGCTTCACAAGGACAGCAGCGTACGTTGGTCCAGAATGCTGGACCCAAATGTCTCGACCAACTCTGGAGTGCTGGACAATGTCATGCCCAACACCTGGACAAGCACCAATCACCAGCCAAGGCCCAGCCACTCGTGAACTATCGAGCTGCTAGTAAATTATGCCACTACAAACTGCCCGTCGGCCTGCCCTTCACTGCGCCCCATTTGTGCCACTTGTGGCCCTACGCCTGAGCCAACACCAGGCCCATGTCCAGCACCAACAACAGCAACTGGAGCCATCCCGGATTCTTTAACTGTACCGTACTTACTCTAGAGATTTGGGGACTCTTGTAACTGGCCCAATCACACCTGATAGATGTCGTTTGGGGTGATTTGGTTCCTCCTAAAATGAGATTATTTTCTATCTGTGTGTGTTCCAAAAATGCGCCCTCATCTATCAACTCATGTATGCATAGCTCCAGAGTTTATTGGCGTCTTGCTCAAAACTCTTTCTTCTGGAAAACCTAAAGGCCCTTTTCGGCCATGGCGCGGTATTCATCAAAGGCTGAAGGATCTTGTAGTGCGCCCATGTTCTTGGGTTCCCTTCCAGCAAACAGATCTCTCACTGCCAATTCAACCTTCTTGCCGGACTTGGTGTAGGGGATCTTTTCCACCTGCTTAATCAGAGCAGGTACATGGGCACTGGAAGCGCCGTCGCGAATCTCCTCTCTAATTTTGGCTTCGATATCTGCATCCAGTTCGATGCCATCGGCAAGTTGCACAAATAGGACAATGCGAACATCCCCAGCACGCTTCCCAGAAGTGATTTGATCTCCAATCACCAAGGAATCATCGACGACATCGACGGCCTCGGCGAATCGATAGACTTCAGCAGTTCCAATGCGGACACCGCCGGGCTTGAGCGTGGTATCGGAACGTCCATGGATGACAACACCACCGCAATCACCTACGGAGCCGGTGACTTCCACCAAGTCTCCGTGGTACCAGTATCCGGTACTGTCATAGGCTTCGTCGTCATTGCCGGCTTCGAAGTAAGCACCACGGTACTTTGATTTGTTTCCGTCATCACCAAAGAAGCAAACAGGAGCGGCCACGAAGGGTGATTTGCAGACCAATTCTCCTTTTTCGCCAATCACAGCGTCTCCGGTATCTCTATCCAGCGCACAAACATCCAACCCCAATCCAAAAGCTTGCAATTCTGATTGTCGCACGGGCAAAATAGGGTTTCCCAACGCAAAGCAGGAGCAAATATCAGTTCCTCCCGAAATGGATGCCAACATGATATCACTCTTGACCTTGTCGTAAACATAGTCGAAATCTTCGGGTGCCAATGGCGATCCCGTCGACAAGACGACACGAAGTGCTTCCAAGTCGTTGTTTTCGCCGGGTCGGATGCGGGCGCGACAAGACTGTAGATAGCGCGGCGTGGTTCCCATGTGAGTCACCTTTTCATCGGCTACCAAATCCCATGGCGACGACAACTTGGGATAGGCGGCAAAACCATCGAACGTGACAACAGCGGCTCCAGCTACGAGACTGGATGCCATCCAGTTCCACATCATCCATCCACAGGTTGTGAAAAAGAGCATGCGGTCTTTTTCTCTCAAATCCGAATGCAAGACGAGCTCTTTGGCATGTTGCAAGAGTGTGTTGCCAGCCCCGTGAGCAATTGATTTGGGCATGCCCGTGGTTCCTGAACTGTACAGCACAAACTGAGGATGCGCAAATGGCACGGCTGTATACTCTGGTTCGGGAGCAGCTCCGTCCTCGTCATTGTTCTCGGCCAAAAAGTCGTCCCAGGTCACCATAATGTCCTTGACTTTGTCCGAGGTCCATTCGGGTTTGTCTTCACCATCCAAAAGTTCCAATACGACGATTCGTTCCAGAGACGGCAACGACTCGACCAATTCCTCCACCTTATCCACCATGCTGATTTTCTTTCCCTTACTGACATAACCATTCACCACAAAGAGCGCCTTGGGAGCGACTTGTGAGAACCGATCAGCGACGGCTTGCGGTCCAAAGTCAGGGCTGCAGGAAGTCCAAATACTGCCCGTCGAAGTGGTACCCAACATGGCCACAATGGCTTCTCCAATATTGGGCAAGTAGGCCCCACAGGCGTCTTCTTTCGTGACACCCAAAGCTCGCAATGATGCCGCCACTCGACTGGCGTCTTGTTCCAGTTCTTCAAACGTCCAACGTTTGGTGTCGCGTGCTTCGCTCGCACTGACAATGGCTTCTTCGCTCTTCATGTTGTCATTTCGTGCATAGCGGAGTAGATTTTGTGCAAAATTGAGCTCTAGGTTGGGAAAGTATGTGACATCGGGCATGACGGTTCCTTCCTTGACAGGACTAGTAGTGCCTTCGTACTCTAGTTCCAAAAAGTTCATCAACTTGACCCAAAACTCGTCACTGTTGTCGACGCTCCATTTCCACAAGTCTTGATACGATTCAGTCTTTCCCACGGATTGTTGAAATTTGTACATGGTCGTGCTTTCCTTGAAGCTATCGGTGGGTTGCCACATTAACTTGTTGTATTCCGCGGAAGCTGTCTCTTCGTCCGTGGTGGTATCTTCTTCATTCGCCACAGTCGACCACAAGGGAGAAGCCACAACTGATGAACGCGCAAATGCCACTGGCTTGTGGGACTGCTGAGATTGTTGTTGGAGTCCATGGTTCAGGAAGGCAGAGGCACTACCCGCCAAGACCACGGCCAATGCGGCCGAACGAAGAGACATCATCACGGCAGAAAAATATTCCCACAGAAAAAGAATGCAATTGTTTGTGTCTTCTCTCTTTTTGAACAACGTCCCATCAAACAACTTACTGTGGCTAGCTGGCCAGCTACCTTAGCAGATGGATCAGCAAGACATGGATCTTTGGCTTGCGTTGCCATTACGTGAAGGCATGTTGTCGACGTGATCAGAACAATGACGGCTCTGATAGCAAATCACATTTCAAAGGCGTCTCGCGGAAGAAGAGGTGGAGGGAGGTGACGTCAACTGATGCCACGTCACATTGGTGCAACCATGAATGATTGAGACTCGTGATTCAGACTTCGCTCCACCTTAACCTTGCCTTCCACCTGGAAGCGTCATCTTTTGCAGTTGGCGATCTTTTTATGCTTTGGCCATTTGATGCCATGGATGTCCCACCCTTTGGCCCTTGACCTTCCACAGCTTCCTTAGTTTCATAATACCGTACAGTTGGAAGAAGAGAGATAAAGCCTATGAACATGATAGACTCGGCAAACTACTTCGCACGCTCGCTGGTGGCCCTGTTGTTGTTGGCGTTGCCCCCCAACTTGGTGGCTTTTCAGGCAGCTTCACAGCGGATACTACCCTCGACAGCAGCAGCAGCAAGTCCACAATCTGCGAGACAATCACTCTTATTGTTGGCGTCTCCTTCCACACCCGAAGAAATGTTTGCTTCGCAAGGCTGGAAACCCATTCGCGCGGAATTGGATACCCTGCCAGTCTTTTGTGTAGCCAACGAGAAGGGACAGCCACTGCAATACAATGTCAATGACGAAACCACCATGCCCTTTTTCTATTGCGATGTCAAGGCCGCACAAGAAGAACTCGTCAAGGCCAAGGCGGATTTACCCGCCGACAAGTCTTTGGGGTTGGGAATTATACCCTTTCCACTTGGCAATGCCTTTGAACTCATGGCATCCAATCAAGCCGCAGTGATTCCCAGTGCAGACTCCCTCGAAGCAGCCGGGGCACCCAAGGGAGTCAATCCCTTGGGACAACAAATACCACTCTTTTGTTGCATGGACATCATGCAGGAATCACCCAACACGGGGAAACCTGTATTGCCCATCTTTATGGTTCATAAAGAAGCAAAGGAGGCCATGGAACAGGCCGTTGCCGTGGATGGAGGAGAGGGATTCGAAATTGTCTCTTTATCGTTGCCCAGAGCTGTCGAGATGTTGGCTTCCAATGAAGATGCTCCTTCCTTTCACTTTTTGCCACCAAGAGATTCCATTGATTATATCCAAAACTACTTGGAAAATACCAAGTAAGCAATGTCATAGTGGGCTGGGCCGGGCCAGACAGCTACAAGAACCATGAAGTGGGAAGGACTTCCTTGAAAGTTAGCCACAAGACATGCAACGACAATCCGATATCTTGTTGATTGGAACGAGGAGCTTCTAAAAGGCAGCCATACACGAGATTGAAAACTCACACGACAATGAGCTAGGTAAACAGCCTAGCTTGGTTTTACTCAAGATCGGAGAGCTTTCATTAAGTGCTAAAAGTTGTTTTTGTATGGTCGGTGGATCAACTCGTTGAATGTTTTGCGTTACCTTGTCTGCACTACACTACGTGGACAGCGCCAAGCGCCAAGAACTTCGCTCTACAGCACTGTATGCATCAAAGTTTAGGCTCCCTTCTCATAGGCCAATAGAACAATGCCAGAAACCGAAAAAATGGCAGAAAGGAACCACTTGAAAATCGTTCCTTTGCCTTTGATTTCGCGAAAATAAACTATTCCCCAGATACCTGCAATCAACATGGATGATTGAATGACACAGTAACCCACGCCGGTTCCAAGATAGTGCACCGAAAGGATGCTGAAACAGTTGCCAGTGCTCCACAACAGACCTGACAAACCTCCTGGTCTCCACATTTCTTGCAAGTGAAAGGATGGCAAAGATTGGTATCCCTTCTTGAAAGATCCTTGGCAGAACGATAGCATGAGGAATCGGAGAATCCAAAGGATTGTCGTTACCACCAATGAACCCAAGGAAAAGCTGATGAGGTATCCAAGTCCGGTAGTATCCCCGTGGCAAAACTTCATGGGGATCATTACGCTCCCACACCACGTGCCACCTATAGCTGCAACAATCACACCCGCTTGGAATCTACTGAGCTCCCTCCCGCAAATGACAACAGAGGTCTTGTGGATTTGCAGCAAAGATGGACAAATCTGACAGGAGTCCGCTACCACCGGTTGAAGGAGTGGGAGATCATCCTTTCGAGGAGGCAGCATTTCCATTGCTGCTGTGACAGCTACCGAGCTTTCCAGCTGTCTCAGACACTTGCGATTTCGAATTCTGGTTCCACTAGAAGCCGTAGAATCAGAATCGTCGCTGTCCGTCAGACTAAGTTCTTCATCTGAAAGCGAAGAATGTCTTCTGAATAGAGTTATGATGGTCGGTTTCATGGAATCGTTCTGCAATAGCAAAGGCTCTCTCAGCCCGCTTGGTGTCTCATCCTTGATGCCGAACTTTTTGGCGTCAGCGCCATTCTCTCCGGAAGCGAAATGGCTCATGGAAGTGAAACCCAAAATCATCATGAAGACCGCCAGACATGCAATTGACCGAGAATGGATGGACTCACCGAATATGAAAATTCCCCAGATAAAGGACACGAGAGCAATCAGGCTGTTGGACACTGCGATGCCGACTGCAAGGCCGAGGAGGTTTATTGCGACGATCACAGCCGTACCACCTGCAGACAGACGAAAGATAAACAAATGCTTTGTTAGGACCAGCACATTCTGATACTCTGGCCGTTTCCCTGTTAACATATTGGATCAGAACACTGTGCTTACCTGGAACCCAAAACAAACCAGAAACAATGCCCCAGGGAGAAAAGTGGATCGGCAAACCCGACAAAATTGAAAACGCAAAAGAGAATAACACAAACATGACGGTTTTGTAGGTTTGAAAGACCAGAGGATCGATGTTCAATCGACGACAGGTCTCGGATTTGATCGGAACGCCAAAGGACCCTGCCGATAGATAGAGAGGTTAGAGTGATGAGTTGTCAGGGCCTCTTGTATCATAACATCGACGACAACGCAGCGTCTGCATCACTACATTACATACCACTGCACATCACGGCACACATGGCTGCCGCCCATCCTTTGTAGGCGCCCTCTAGAACTATCATTGGCTTGATTTCAGCATTCAGCCTTGAAACTTGTTTGTCAGACACATGCACAGGGTTTTGAACGGTACCAGCACCAGTGCCGGTATAATACCTCAGTAGAACGAAATCCGTGCAGGATTGCAACAGAGCGAATGATGAACCGGTACCACCAGTTTGCTTCGGAGCTCCGCCAAGTGCTTCTGCCTTTCGCTGAATACCGAAAACCCAAGGTGCTATGTGACAAATCCCATTGCCTAGTGCGGGGCCTTGCCGTTGAGAATCTTGTCACATAATTCGTTGAAATCGCCGAGGCATTCCTGCAAGGAAGCCAAACATGGTGTACATGGTCCTCTTGGTTCCCACACGCGTCTCACCTCCCTCCGTCCTGGAAAACGCTTGCCGGAACGGTAACTTGAAAAGTGGCGATCGGGCAAGCCTGAGTTTTCAAACTTACAACTCTGTCTCAACGATACGTACATGTAGACCTTGCATAGAGCTCATGCTTTATTCGCAAGCAAGCTGCGAAGAAGACTGGGCTTTCTGGCTTTCCGCGAGGAAACAAACGGAAGTCGCAGTGATGAAACTAGCCGGGCAGTTGCGTGGATATTGGCTGCGCGGCAATGCCATCTACTTGCAATTTGAGGATTGAGGACTTCGCTTCTTACGCGCTTATTGTGTTTGCACCCCATGTGAAATTTCACCTTATTCTACTGAGTACGGTAGCTACTAGTACCAGTACTGGTACCTTTAGTATTCAAAGTATGGCCTACTGATACAGCACCGTTATCGGTAGCCTCGGCTCGTGCTTAGCGAAAGGCAGACCACTGTTGTCTGCGTTTCGGAAATCATGGACTAAACTAACGATGACTGGGCAGTTGGTGTGATCGAAAGCCAACCGAAAGAGGGCTGGGCGCAGGAAGCAAAGGATGTTAGCTCTAGAGGCATGACGCGTTATCCTTGTTTTGTCTTTTCCACAGTCTACCAGTACCTGGTAGTTCCTGTTAGTTTCTTAGTCTATTTGTGATGTCTCGCTACTACAGCTGTAGCAAGTTCTGTTTTGGCTTCACTCCAGCTTTGGGCACGGTGCTTCCGAGGAGCCAAAAGACCTCTGGGTTCGTTTCTCTCCGCATGGTGCGAGAACGTTTGGCCTCGAGGTTCAGCCCCGGAACTTGGATTTGACAGCTTTTTTGGCTTTAATCTTTGGAGGCACGTCTCCAGTCTCGGGCCCAAACGGCAACAGCCGAGACAACAGATTTCCAGCTCCCCCACTGCCAACAAATCTTTCATTGCCTCTCCATCACTAGTAGCACCCATACAGAACCGGAAAAATGCCCCGTCTTCGCTCGAAGAAACGAAAGACCGCGCCTTCACAAGAGCGAGATGATAGCCCTGCTTCGCCAGCTCCCCCGTCGGAAGCTTCCAATAACAATCCACAGCCGTCTTCCACGGCAGCATCTGCCACTAGCGACAGCAACAGCAAAAACATGAAGGGTTTTGTGTTGCAATGCTCCAATGGAACGTTGGACATCAATGAGGACCAAGCAGAAACTTTGAGATCTCGATCAGATTTCTTCCGTCACGCCTTTTCACACAACATGCAGGAAGCCAAAACTCTTGTCTTATCCAAGCCGGACTGGACTAAAGAGACAGCACAAACTATTGTGGAATTGTTGTGTCAAGGTCATGCACAAGTGCCTGAGGATTATGAAGCCTTTCGCGCTGCTGCCGATCAGATTTTGCTGCCCTGCCACATTCCCCACCCGGTCTACTCGAAGCACTTGGAGATCCCCAAGTCTGCTGGTGATGATGGCGATGATGATGACCCAGTAAAACTGATAGAATGGGTTTTAGAAACGAAGCGACAGTGCCAAAACCAGTTCAAATTTCTCAGTTTAGACATGACGGGTACTAATACAAGCAGCCACAGAAGATTCATCGACGACGACGACGACGACGCATTTGTATTGGTAGGAGATATCATTGAAGCACAGCGGAACAATCAGAACAACAACAACAACAACAACAATCGCGGGAACAACCAAAACAACAATGAAGATGATGACGAAAACGATCTTTTTGCCGAAAGTGACGATGACGAGGACGAGAATGAACAAGAACGAGTGGAGGAGGATGAGGATGAAAATCAAGGTCGTCGTCCCAATAATCGTCCGCAACAGGACAGAGCGGCAGTCAACAGGAACAATAGTACTGGCAGGAATTCGACTGCCAATGTGTCTCCAGATCTGTGGAAGCAATTCCTCACGCAGGGGCTGCTCATGGTGGACTCTTCCAAGGGATTCTCCATAAAACTGGGTGAAAAGGAACAACAAAGCGCTGACAGCCTCCGCTGGTCTTACGGTGAGACCACACAGAACTATAGCGTTCACTACCAGATTCCACTCTACGCAGCAATCACCCACATCACCACTGCACTGCGAAATGTGCGAGACTATGTCGATGATAGCGATGACGAAGACGATGACGTTTTTGCACCGAGTAGGGGAAGATATCGCATGTGCTTTCAACTTTGGTGCGGCTTCTATCACAACTGTCTCGAGTTGACTGGTACGTACTTGGTACCTGGCATCGGGGAAGCCGCTAGATTCACATTTCGCTCGCCCCCATCCTCACGCCTTCTTGCCTTCTTCCCAGATGAGCTGGAAGCTTCGTGGGAAGCGGACTTTAACCCAGGGGGTCTCTCTGATGATACGACAACTCGAGGATCTCTGCACGACCTGGCGTCCATCTTGGTGCAATGCGAAGATTACATAGTCCCGAATCGAGTAAGTGGCGAGGAAACAATGCCCATTCTCTCCTGTACTTCTTTGCCAACCACTTTTGGATTCCACGCTTTCGTCTCCACCGTGACACACCATAGAACGTAAAGAAGATTGCTCTGTTCTTCCACAAACCAAATTGGCGAACTCTGGGTAGGTTGATACATGCCACGCAACAATGCAAAGACAACCCAGGGACTCTCCTGTGGGATGCTGAAGCGAATGACTTTTTAACCATGAAAACCTTGAACGATACAAAGACGATTTTAGAATTTCTAACAAAGGAGACGAGCCCATTGGCGTGCAAGGGGGACTTTCAGTTGACAGAAATACGTGGTCGAGGAGCGACGAAGGGCAATGAGTGGAAGGTGCGATAAACGTGTGTTGGATCTTTAGAACTTGTAATGGCCAGTGTAATCAAACATTGTGATGGAGGTTTTGGTGTACCGGTAACAGTACTGGTACCCAAAAGAGAAAGCAATCTGGAGGTCTCAGAAATTAGATTTGCAGCTCTGCTGTTTGAAATTTCGAAGGACTTGCTTTGTCGTTTTTTTCGGCGTCTTCCCGTAATTTGGACCGCTGCAAAGGCAGATTGCATGTTGGATCGTTGAATGAATCATTCATCATTCCGTTCTTCTGTTGTGCACCTGCTTACATCACAAACAGTTGCTCCTGTAGTTGTTTGAAAGAAAGATGTCTCGAGTCCTTGGAGCCGTTGTGTTCGTGGCGACGGCGCTGTTGGTCGTTTGCCTCTTCAATGTCAACGACGCGCATTCGAGTGATGTGTCGCAGTCCTCCTCATCCACAAAGATTGTGGATCATCTTCGCAATAGCAATGACCTTCATACACCTGCTCAAACTTTCATGGATCTGCTCATCCAACTATCATCTCGTGTATCCTTCTCGAAGGCCGAGGAGTCCACGAATTTCGAGTTGGACAGAGGAGATCAGTCACACCCAACGACCGACAACCTGTTTGTACGCGACGAAAACTTTCATATCACAGAGAGCCTTCCAACCAGTGCGCTCTGTGATCTCGTCTTCCTGTATGCACCCTACTTCTCCCAGATCTATGGACAAAACGTGGCTCTCAACATTTCGGTTCGGACCGCGGTGTCGTCCAACCTCGAAAGCAATGGCAACCCTCTTCTGCTGATTCAACGGGCAACCATCCAAGTTGGAGACGATCGGCTGGATGTAATGGGAAGTGGAATCTATGCTCTGAATGGCAAGACCGGATCCGGACTTGTCCTGCCAATGTTGTTGGCCAGGACCTTCCCGTTGACGCGGTCGCCTGTTTGGACTCATTCGACAAATGACACGCTCCTTCATCACGAGTACACAATCCATCTGAATGAAATCGAGAGCATTGTCATTACGACGTCTCAACATCGAGTACTTTCAATCGAGGTGGACCGTGCATCACCTCAGCGCTTTCGCGATTGTACTGGGATCATCAACACAGTTCTGGCCAGCACGTCTACCGATGACGAGGGTATCGGCACGACAATATTGGTCGATGCTTGCACCATGGACTGGATGATTCAGGACGAGGAGCCTGTTCTCACTCCCATGATGTTGCAGTCAAGCAGACAACGCCGTCTCGGGGCACCTGGCACCAAAATTCTGGAGAGCAACCGTGTAGCCTCGAATGTAGTCGCCAAGGAATGATTGAATCCGAGTCGAGTCGCAGACAGGATCTAGAAGGTCAAAACCATCATATTTCGAAGTCCTCTCGGAACACGCACAAGGTAGACAGGCAGACGGTACACCTTGTATGGACTGGTACCAACGATAACCGTGTAGAAGATAGCACTTGATTGATCATTCGGGAACTCAAGTGGGAATGGCATCGAGAAGAGTAAAGTAAAGTAAAGTAAGTGTACGCACGTTGGAGAACATGAAAAGAGAACAAACGTTGTTTTAGTGAAATTGCTAGAGTAGTTACAACTATGGTGCCCTATTGTTTCTGTTTCGATTTCTTCCTGGGTTTCATTGACGACGTTAGGGAGAGACCCATGATGTGGTTCTGTCTGGGGTATCGCCAGGACCGTTTCGCTGCAGTTTGTCGTAAAGGAGCCGGTGCCGGTACTTTTGCGTTGCTTCCGTTGTTTCCTTTCCATTCTCGCACACTGTAAGGACGTGTGCTGTACTTGTCTCCAATTCCGCTTCAAGAGTACGCTACACTACTATGTACTTACTTGGAGCATGCCTGCCATGGCAGAATGCTTGCTGTTCCTCTGTCGGAAAGCCCTTCGTCAACAAGACCGAAAGAAGCTCATCCGAAGCCGCAACCGCCTAGCATTGACAACGAATTTACTGCCGAGATGGATTCATGTGACGCTCGGTAGCAACATGAAACTCCGACTCCCACTGCTCCTGCATGTCCTCGAAGAGGAAAACGTATTGATCGTCTTGTGGACGGGAACCCTTCAAGCATTCGAAAATGGCAACAATAGTGAGCACGGCGTCAAAGAGTTTGCCAAAGACAGCGTTCACCTTTTGAAGCTGACGAGACAATTTTTGGTTGTCCACGCCTACAACAAGGCACACAACACTCACCGCGAGGAAACCAAGTGTAAGACCATTCGACATGGTCGTTTTCAAGCGTCGGACAAGTTTGTTAGAGAATCGACCAGCAGCTTCGGCATTGTTGTTGGTACTAGCAGTAGCGGCTGTCATCGTCAAAGAGAAGAAAGAATCGGTTAGGTTAGAGCAACGACAGAGTGACGACAAGGACGAAGGTATCAAGATTGTGAGGATCATCGTCGCAAACGAAAGGGACAAACGGGTTACAAACGTGGACATATTGAGCGTGGAAGAGATTAGCGTGGAAAGCAAAAATCGAAACCAATCGAATAATTCATTCGATTCGATTCAAACGAAATCTAAAATCGAATGAAACAGCTTCTTCCGAGATCAACAACCATCGAGCCATCGAGCAAGGACGAGAGGAATGAGCTTCGGTACCGTTAGGAGACTTTATGGGGGGGTTAGGCATGAGCGCGGGGGAGGGAAAAAGAAGAAGAAGAGGGAGAGGGTTATCGGTTGAGTTCCAGATTCCGGTTGGAGAGCAGGCAGGGCTAAAGATCTGGTCACGAAGATGCCAGTAATGCACCAGAAAGAGGGGAAACGGCAATGACCTGGTCATCGGCCCCTCCTCCGTTAAATCTCCTACATCCGAAGAACATGTATATGTCAGCA
This sequence comes from Seminavis robusta, assembly GCA_903772945.1. Classification (NCBI taxonomy): domain Eukaryota; phylum Bacillariophyta; class Bacillariophyceae; order Naviculales; family Naviculaceae; genus Seminavis; species Seminavis robusta. The sequence goes on from CAICTM010000012.1 coordinate 196,464, forward strand.
AATACGTCACCAGAGAGGTTCGTTGATCAAATTCAAATTGATCCAACGGATATTCCGATACCTTCTGGCTGGCTCTTTCCCAATCCTTGGCTGACACCAAACCCTCCCACAATTCGAAATTTCGACACCACAGCCACAGCGACGTCCTACACCGGGTAAGAATGTTGTTGTTACTGTTTGACAATGGCGGTTGTTGTTTGCGATAGCTAATGATTGCTAACACTATTATCTTGTCCTCTGCTGCTACTGTTGTTACTTTGGCTGAAGAGTCGTTCGATCGCTCTCAACCGAACGGCGTGCAACCAGATCGGACGACACCGTGACTCCTTCCTCTACCGACACTCCTTCCTCTACGGACGATCCTTCCTCTACCGACGCTGCTGTCTATTTTGTCTTGAAGTCAGCGACTACGTGGGTAGGGGCAAGACTCTTGGCAACAACAACAACCACTACTACTCCTACGTCCTCCACCGAACGTCGTCCTTCCACCAAACGTCGTCCTCCACCGAACGTCCTCCACCGAACGTCGTCCTTCCACCGAACGTCCTCCACCGAACGTCGACAATGAGGATTGCTACTAGTCATGGTTCTCCAAGTGGCTGCAAAGTGTCAACAATACCCATTCAATGAGCTGAGGGTGAACAAGGCAAGGATTCAATTGCAAGTATGTCATTTGTGGGTACAACAGTGATGAGGAGGATAACTTCTGTTTGGCCACAACCAGCATGGAAGTGACGGTTCTTGAGGAGTTGATATTGCAAGGAGCAGGCAAGCCTCTTCCTCCTGATTGACAGGCATCATGGACTACATGTTGAATGGGGACGCCAGGATAGTCCACAATGGTACCGTGCTGTTGTTGCTACCCTTTGAAATGCTGGAGGGTCCCATCCCTGTGAAAGGAAGGACATCTTTATGGAGTGCATCTATTGTTAGCAAAGGATAGGATCATGAGGAGTATGACTTGGGCTCCATTGAAGGCCAGATTTGCATGGATGCTTGGAATGGGTATTGCATCCAGTGGTACAACCCAAATTTTCCTTCAAGAGTATTGTATGATGAATCAGAGTTTGTGATGTGTGCATGGAAGACCTTCAGTATAATGGAGGCCTGAGACCCCAATTGGCTATGTTTATTGATGGCAACAACCAACAGGACTTTGAATGTAAGTTACTTGTAAATTAGAAATGAATCGGATGTACCTAAATATTTATTGCTGTTCTTATGCCAGATATCCATTCAATCGAGTTTGACAGGTGGCATCATGAGGTGGTCTTCTCTCCTGTTGGTCAACCACTGCAGTATCTCTGACAGCAGCCATTCGGTGGAGGAGGTGGCTGGAAAGGATATGGCAGTATGGTTGGAATTGCCGCATTTGCATGGCAAGTTGCATCATTTGAATTTGTTGTTGTTGCTGGTATAGAATCAAATTACCAACATAAGCATTTCTTGTTTGTGTCACTGCAGGTGGTGGTGGTGGTGGTGGTGGTGGTGGCGGCGGTGGAACCATTGCTGTTGCAGTCGGTGGATCGATTGCTGTGGATTTGGTGGCTCGATTGCTGGTGGAGTCGGTGGTTGTGGTCCTGTACAAGCCACACACAACAACAATCATTTGGTGCATACTTTTGTCTCTGTGGTTTGAATGCACAATGAACTCTGAAAAGAACCTCTCTCCATTATCCTGTGGCAGTGGCTCTGCATTTGGAAATGGTTCATCGACACCCACAGCCAGTGCTAGCTGATTCAGGTAAGCCAACTCTGAATGATTCCAGTAAGGTACAACCTTTTCCCATCCGGCTGAATTGACCTCCTCTCTGCTACACTGATTCTTGACAGGAGGCTCTCTTGTGTCTAATCTTGAGGTTGTATCTTGCAGTTCCAGCCAAGTTGAGTGCATCAGCAAGGCTTCTTCTCATTCCACCATTGCCAAAATGGGCAAACTTGTCATGGAATGCTTCCAGTTTGGATTCTCCTCTCCTTGATAGGTACTCTGGGAGGCTGTGCTTGGAATTGGGTGATGGTAGGATGGTGTCATACATGTCTTCCAGTGCCAGGGGATCAGCAAGTGAGGCTTTTCAAGCAGTTCTCTACTGCTGGCTTGGTATCAGAAGTGAAACAAGGTATAGTTCTTGGCTGGATCCAGTCGCCCCTGTCCTGGCTGCTACCATCACTGGCTGTCACTTGTACCTGCAGAACCACTGCTGCACCTCTGCCTCATTGTTTCCGGTGACCTCATCTGCTTCCTTAGATACTTGGAGTACCGAGCTCTGAAGACCTTGGAGGCTTGCATGTCGGAGATCTCTGCCATGGAGTAGTGCTTGCCATTGGAGGACAAGAGGCCATGTTTCAATGCATGGAGGACCTTCTCATAGTCATCTGGTGAGTACTCATACAAGCAATCCAAGAGGTCTCATGCTTGAAAGTAATCAATGTGACCCTTCTCAAAGTTGACAGGATCCTCTTCTCATAATGAAACAGGCCAAGTCTTCCCTCAATACCTGGAAAGAGTAACTCCCAGTAGTCATCCTTGTGGGGCCAGGTGTCACTGTACATTGCAGCTGGATTGAAGTGGCTCCTCCTTGCTAGCTGCATGCAGCATGGGAGAAGTGGATGGTCTTGGTGGTAGGAACGAGAACTGCTGAAGCAATCTCTCCAGTCTCAGTAGCAGCATCCAAACAGCAGCAGCACCAAGACTCTTGCTGTAGTTCTTGATCACCTGGAAGGTGTGGTCTTGACAGAAGATTCCTTTGTTGCACTTGACACTTGGATCTCTCTTGTGTGCCTTTGGTTGTCACTGATCCTCCACGGATTCCTGTTTGAAGCACAAGCAGCATCAAAGATGTCACGGATGGTGTCACACAAGAGGAGGAAACTGTTGATGTAAGTGCCATCCTTTGAAGAAAGGGATCAGGACAGTGTCGCTTCCTTGCCAGTATGAGAAGTAAGACATATGGCTCTAAGATACTCTCTGTTGATTGCGTTGTAGATAGGCGGCTGCATAGGTCTCATTTCCATAGGTTAACAGATAGAATCGAATACTTCTGTTGCTGTTCGCTCCAAGTGACAAGCTTGTTAGGTAGAGCATACTTGGACTCCACTGGATAGAGCAATGCAGATGGTCTGGGATCGAGACAAGCACTTCTGCAGAGTTGGCATCGAATCTTCTGTTTGCAGCTTCCACAAACCATGGACATGACTATACACCAAGAAGGAGGACCAGTGATGCCAAAGATAGGGAACAGGGTCTTGTTCTTGGACCGTTGTGCCTCGCATTCTTGAGTTTGGCCAGAGCATCTTCCATCGGGACAAGGTACAGTAATCCACATCGATTCCAGTCCACAAGGAGTAGTTTCTGGCCAACAATGGAGTGGTTGTGGGAGATTTGAATTGCTCCTCTGTGGATGGAACTGTCATGGTGAGTCCTTCAAAATGTTGGTGGAATTGTGGATTCCTTGGCTTGATAATGGATTCTGACACAGTTCTGCCAGTGCTAGCATGCCAGTGGTGCTCCTTTGGTCTTGTGCTGTTCCACAAAGGCATTATCATTTAAAAGAGTGGTTACCTTTTGACAAAGAGCTCCTGGAGTTGTGTTGGTTGTGGATTTCTTCTGTTGCCGGCTCTGATTTGGTTTTGCTGTGTTTGTTCTAGCAGAAAAGAAGCATCTCCATTCTCCTTTTTGAGTGCTTCCAGCTTCCTCTCCTCATTGAGTGGAAGAGGAGCACTGAAGCTTGTGAGTCTTCTGCTCTCTCTGATGGTTTTCCATTGTCAGCTCATTCAAATCGTCCTCTTCCTCTTGTTACTGTATTCTTATACAGATAACGTGGTGTGATCTTTTTGGACTCTGAACCAAGATGTCTGGCCTTACAGATGACACACTCCTTGAGTGGATCAAAGACTTCTGCTACCTCTCCTCCCAGCGTTGTTTTGGGTCCTTCTTCTCTGCGCTCTCTTGATCTGTTGTCTGTTGGAGGCGAGTTGATATGCTCTCTTCTGTTGCGAGTTTCTCTGTTGACTTTGGCAGCCCATTCCTCCATTGTGAGTTGTAGCTGCCTGTTGGTGGTCTCCATGGTCCTCTTTTGCTGCTTCTGCTACTTGTGCGCTACTGCGCTTTGCTGCACGTTTTGGCTGAGTTAATGACTGTCGAGTGAAGCAATCCGGCAGGTTGCTGTGGGGTCATTGTCGATCTTCAACGGAATCCGAGTTTCGTTGTTGTCGAAAACAGAAAATGGCGACTAGGTAGCACAGTTTCCCTGTAATCTTTATAAACGGTACGTTAAGTATATTTGAATTTTTGCGACATACTTCCTGACGTATTAGCTTGATTAGCCAATCAGATTTCTGCCTTCTACCGCTTTCGCCCTGATGGAAGGGCGAAAGGGGTGAAAGGCAGTGATCTGATTGGCTGAGAGACCGAAGAACAATGTATATGTCAAGCAAGATATATAAGAACAGATTCAAATATACTTAACGTACCATTTATAGATATTACAGAGTAAATGTGCTACCTAGTCGCTGATTTCTTCTTTCGCGAAAACCGAAAGAAGGATTCCGTTGTTGTTGAGTCAACTCGACATGACATTCTGCCGCTGCACTCCAACTCGACATTCATTATTTCTCAGCCAAAAAAGCAGCAGCAGCAAAAGAAGTGCAGCAGCAACAAGATCCCAAAACATGGATAAAACACAACAACAAACTGGCGCTGCCACACACAGCCACAAGGAATTGGTGAAAAATGATTTCCATAAGCCAGGGAATAAAGAACATCAGCAACAGCCAAAGATTATCGACCCGCCATCTCAACCTGACGGCCACCAAACAACCACAGATCGAAGAGAGCCAGAGAAAGCCAAGGACCCAACACACTGGGAGGAGTCGGAGCAGAAGTACTTCTGATCCAACTCAAGAATTGTGTCATCTGTAGCAAGCGCCGCCAAGCATCTTGGTCTCGAGAGTCCCCAAGAATCACACTCTGTCTTCTGTATTAAGAATAAAATAACAGCACAAAATGACAAGGACCTTTGAATGCGCTGACAATCGAGACAATCAAAGAAAGCAGAATACTCACCAGGCAATTCAGCGGTCCTCTTCCACTGAATGAGGGAGGAAGCTGGAGGCATTCCACAAGAGAAAGTGGAGAAGCATTCTTTGCAGCTAGAACCAACACAGCCAAACCAAAGCAGAGACGGCAACAGCAACAAAAGGCAGCAATGGCACCTCCAGTGGCTCTTTTGTCAAAAGGTCACCACTCTTGTAAATGATACTGCCTTTGTGGAAAAGCACAAGAAGAAAGGAGCACCACTGGCAATGATAGCAATGGCGGAAGCAGTGTCAGAATCCATTACCAGGACAAAGAATCAGGAGCTATTCAGACAACACTTCCACGGACTCACCATGACAGTCACATCCACAAAGGAGCAATACGAGTCTCCTCACTACCAATCCATTGTTGGGCAGAAACTCCTCCTCGTGGACTGAAATCGATGTGGAATTACAGTTCCTTGTCCCGATGAAAGATGCTCTGGCAAACTCAATAATACAAGGACAAACTGGTCACACAACAAGACCTTGTTCGCCATCTTTGGCATCACTGTGCCTCCTTCTTGGTGTATATTCATGTCCATGGTTTGTGGAAGCTGCAACAGAAGGTTCGATGCCAACTCTGCAAAAGTGCTGGTCTCGATCCCAGACCATGCTTCATTGCCCTATCCAGTGGAGTCCAACTATGCTCTACCTAACAAGACTTGTCACTCGCAGAGAACAGCTACTGAAGTTTTCGACACTATAATGGTTACCTATGGAAATGGAGACCTATGCAGCCGCCTTATCTACAATGCATTCAACAGAGAGTATCTTAGCCATGATGTCTTACTTCTAATACTGGCAAGGAAGCGCCACTGATCCTGATCCCTTTCTTCAAAAGGATGGCACTTACATCAGACAGTTTCCTCTCCTTGGTGACACCATCCGTGACATCTTTGATGCTGCTTGTGCTTCAAACAGGAATCCATGGAGGATCAGTGACAACCAAAGGCACACAAGAGAGATCCAAAGTGTCAAATGCAACAAAGGAATCTTCTGCCAAGACCACACCTTCCAGGTGATCAAGAACTACAGCAAGAGTCTTGGTGCTTGTGCTGTTTGGGATTCTGCCACAGAGACTGGTGGGATTGCATGTGCTGTTCTTTTTCCCACCACCAAGACCATCCACTTCTCCCATGCAGCCATGCAGCTAGCAAGGAGGAACAACTTCAATCCAGCTGCCATGTACAGCGACACCTGGCCTCACAAGGATGACTATTGGGAGCTGCTCTTTCCAGGTATCGAGGGAAGACTTGCCCTGTTCCATTTATGAGAAAAGGATTCTGTCAACTTTGAGGAAGGGTAACATTGATTACTTTCAAGCAATGGGAGACCTCTTGGACTGCCTCTATGAGTACTCACCAGATGACTATGAGAAGGTCCTCAATGCTTTGAAACATGGCCTCATGTCCTCCAATGGCAAGCAATACTCCATGGCAGAGATCTCCGACATGCAAGCATCCAAGGTGTTCAGAGCTAGGTACTACAAGTATCTAAGGAAGAAGATGAGAGAACCAGAGACCATGAGACAGAATTTGCAACAGTGGTTCTGCAGATACAAGGTGACTGCCAGTGATGGTAGCCAGCCAGGACAGGGGCGACTGGATCAAGCCAAGAACTATACCTTGTTTACTCAAGACACCAAGCAAGCTGTAGAGAACTGTGTGGAGAAAGCTGCTCAATTGGCTGATCCCCTGGCACTGGAAGACATGTATGACACAATCCAACATTCTCCAAACTCCAAGCATAATCTTCCAGAGTACCTATCAAGGAGAGGAGAGTCAAAGTTATAGGCTTTCCATGACAAGTTTGCCCCCTTTGGCAATGGTGGAATGAGGAGGGGCCTTGCTGATGCACTCAACCTTGCTGGCACTGCTAGATACAACCTCAAGATTCGCCCCAAGAGAGCCTTCCTGTCAAGAATCAGTGTGACAGAAAGGAAGTCAATTCCGGCTGGATGGGAGAAGGTGGTTCCATATTGGAACCATTCAGAGTTTGCTTACCTGAATGAAATGGCACCAGCTGTTGGTCTAGCCAAGCCATTTCCAAATGCAGAGCCCTTGCCACAGGACACTGGAGAGCGATTCTTCTCAGACTTCATTGTTGGATTCAAACCTCACAGGCAGAAGTAATCACCAAATGATTGTTGCTTGTGTACATTGTGCACCAGTACAGTTGAAGCTTCACAACCACAACCGGGTCCACAACCACAACCGGTTCCACAACCAAAACCACAACCGGTTCCACAACGACAACGGTTTCCACAACCACAGACCTC
>CAICTM010000013.1:0-197164 GCA_903772945.1 Seminavis robusta
GGAAGAGGAGGATAATCATCAAATGTCTATTACCTCGCGCCACCATAACCTTCCAAAAAATGTCGACAAAGTACGAAAATATCAGACGTATCTTCTAACTATAATTCACAAGCCGGAGCTGTCAGTAGACATATGTAGTTTAGAACTAAAAAATCAGTAGGCTTTTGAGGTCGGAAGCTTTCTGTTATCGCTAAATCCGACAAATCCGACATTTAGCGAGAGTAACAGCATTAAGTCTTTTAGGTCATTTTCGTTAAATCTCTGCAACTCGGAAACTTAAAGCTCGCCAAATGTCGGATTTAGAATTTATGACATTTGGCGATGTCGTACATGCGACATGTCGTAATGCGAGAGACATGTTACGAATAGAATAGCTTACGACATTTACGACATTTACGACATTTACGACATTCTACGACATAGATTCGAATTTACGACATTTTCGACATTTACGACATTTGCGACACGGGATTCCGAAATCCTACTTTATGGTGAGTGTTCAAGGCTGCTGTGCACCTCGAATGTGACATCGCTATGACCCGACAAGCAAGTGCAAATAATTGCTTGCTTTAGCTCTTGCTTTAAAGTTCTCAAAAAATGAATGGGTTGAAGAGCTGTGAAGCTGTGAAGCAACAAGAAACATTAATTATTTATTTATTTATTATTCGTTATTATTTTGAATGACGCAACAGTTCGCCGACTTCAATTCTTATTGCGTGGAGGGGCCTGCACTATAAGAAACATATCGGAAGCGGTTCATGATGGTCAAACTGCAAGAGAGCGAAGGCATGGGTTTTAAGAAAGAGAAGGGGAGCCTCCACTGTTCTTTGAAGAGCACCGGATCCGCGGAGGGTCACCAAAACAAATACTCCACATAATAAGAAAATGCCGAACAATCGAGCTACAAACGTAATTGGTGAGTAGTTGAAGCTGTAGTTGATCACTACACACTACTAGATCTTAGAGTACTGGGTAGGTGATTATGATGATCTATCTTTGCATAGCTCTTTGCATCTAGTAGCTCATCTATTAATAGTCTATCTATCTCCTCTCCACAACATGTGGCCAGCAGCGTCACCTACCCGTCTGACGTCTGACAATCTTCTTTTGCTTTCACCAGCAGGTGGAGCTCGAAAAGCTTTATTGTTGGTAAGTCAAGTTCCAGTCATGCACTTCCCTTCCTTGCTTCTTCAATATTCTCTTGGCCTTTTCAAACCAGTACACCCATTCCACCTGACCCCAAAGCCGAAAGCCCACACAATCACACAATGTTACAGATACCAGCTCAGATACCAATACAGACACACACAAGAACAGCTGTCAAGATTTAAACCATTTTCGAGAGTTGAGAGTCTGCCTCTTGTGCGTTGTTTCGGGAAGTTTTGCCACCAAAGTGCTTCGCACTTAGATCGCCAAACAACCAAACAGCCTAGTACCAGGAGCTCCACCAAGTAACATCCTACAAGCGACACAGTGTTTGATGATGACCAAAACGAGTTCATAGTTGAATGAGAAACCACCCAGTATTGTTCTGCCGTTCTGATATATATGAAGGGACAAGCAAAAAACTAATTGGATCTCTCCTCGCTTTCAGGATTCTTTTCTTTGGTGTCTACTATTCATAGCTTGTCTACCACTGTGGCCAGTGGCCAGACAGCATTATTCTTTTTTAGAACTTGAAAGTTTGTAAGCAAAACAGTCATTCAATTGCCATCCTTCAAGTGCCTATGTCACCGCCGCTCCGATGCTCTTATGGCCATTGCGAGGTTCAACTGTTCCTTCTTTCTGGCTGGTCGGCTAGCTATATACTGTGGGTCGCCCAAGCCATCTTGCCATCTACCGAAGCCTAATACTTGCCTTCGTACTGCTACCAGTGCTATAAATCCAGCGATCAGTGAGTTGGGCAAGTGAACTGCACCTCAGAAGGAGGGGAGGGGGAATTCGTCCTTGGAAAGAAATCAATTAAAAAAAGGAAAGAATCTTCAACTTTGCCTTCTTCGATTCTTCTTCTTAATTAAGAAACAAAAGGCTGGGATTCTCATGGCTACTTCAACACTCTTCAACAGTGTTCTTCTTACAACACAGAATACTTAAAAGCCACTCTGAGTATTTAATGCAAATGTGTGAGGTGGCTGAGCAATATATACCGGTGGCAAGCCAGAAGCTAGCTATTAATACCTGAACAGCTCCTGACCTCTATTTAGCAGCCACAAGTAGTGAATTAATTTAAAGCAGAGATCTCCTCACTATTCTACAGCTTTCCCACGACGCACGACCCATCTTCCCCTCCCCGACAGAGGAAACAGGAAGGCAGATAAGTAGCTAACGCGGGCAAGCACACCAGCCTTCGGTTTTGGCAAAAGCAATCAGACTTCGGACTTGTTTGTGATCTTTCCATAGTTCCATCAGCGTCGAAGAGCACACAGTAATTGAACAGATTGACCTCAATAAAACCACAAACAAATCACATCCGCCATCAAAGCAATGTGTCCGAAGATGATGATGAACGACCCAGCAAGCGTCAAAGACGGATTCAAAGCCACGGGGCAACGGCCTGCTGGCTTCCCGAGCAGAGTTTCTATGACTCCTCATCAGCCAAGTCGCGGAGGCAACAGTGGGCAGCCGAACACAGATGCTACGCTGGCGGGGGCTACATCAGGAGCTGCCACGCACGATTTTGTGGTGGGCCTGGGAGAGAGGCCGGTGAGTGTGATAGAAGTGCTTTGTGGCGAACGGGCGAACCGTCGAGGCCAGGCCTTGGACGTTCCTGCGATCCACTTTGTAATGGATGACCGAGGGATGAACAACTTGCCTGGCAACTACCCAACCCTGGTGGAAGTCAGAGGAAACAATTGGCCTCGTGCCAATGGTGAAGCGATGAGACTTGCGGACATTATCGACCGCACCCTCGAGGAGCTCGATTTCTAAGATGGGGGAGGCTGCATCCAACAAATCAATGTTACATAACCTCTAGAGTACTGCCCGTTATTGAACAACTTTCAACTTTCCTATCTATCTATGAGTCTTCATCAGTCATCGTTCTGTCTTCACGACATTCAGGAACCCCCAGAGCGCGACATGGCTGCTGCGGCCATGAGCTCTCGCTTGTGTTTCTGCACGCACTCGGAACTACAGTAGACATAGTCGAGCCTGCTAAACATGTCCTTTCTCTTCCGTCCTTTGACCACCACTTGGCAAAAGTCACAAGCATTACCACCCGCCGCCTTGGGCTGCAGTCCATCCCGAACACGCTTGGCGTCCTCTTCTTGTTTGCGAGCAACTTCAGCCAGCTCCCGTTGTCTTTGATCGTGTTCCGCTTGAGCCTTTTCCTCTGCCTTTTTCTGCTTTTGTCGAGCACGCTTCTTGCGTTTCTTTTCGGCCTCTCGATCCTTTTTGGCTTGAAGATCGTCTACCGTCAATGCTGGCCCTACTTTGGCTTTGGTGTCCCATTTGCAGTAGTCTTCTCCAAGAGTGGCTCTGGCCATGCGGAATGCATCTCGTATTTTGTCGTGGGATGCCAAAAAGTATGGCGGACGACTGCGGGCATCTACAATGGAGGGGTCGGCGTGGCCCTCTACCAATAGATGGATAACGATGGAAGCCGCTGTTTCGTTGTCCACAGTGTTTGTTTGCCCTTCGTCTGGCTGCGGCTGCTGCTCAGATTGTCGTTGTATGGATGCAGCCTCGGCTGCGTAGTGGAGGCAGGTCATGAAATCCGGACCAACGCGGCGGTTGATCATTTGTTCCACAGTCAATGAAGTTTCTTCTTCTTTGTCGGTTGAAGCAACGACCTGCTCTTTGTCCGCAAGCAGCTCGATGACTCTGGACAAATTGCCCTCGTGACAAGCCTTGTGTAGAGGTGTCAAAGGAAAGATAATTGCTGGCTTTTCTTCAACTGTTTCTTTTTGTTGCTGTTGCTGTTGCGCGGGCGGCTGCGACACAGTCCCTTCCTCATTGGTCACGGCAGCATCATCCACACGAGTCCACTGTCGCACTTGCACAGTCATCATGACTTGATGAGCAATACAGACATTTTCAAAAGAGGGTTTTCCAATGTCCAATGGCAATCGCCTCAGCCTGGAATCCTTCTTTCCAATTCCCACGTCGGCCTCATCCAAGGCATCAAACAGGTACTTTTTCATTCCCTTGGGACAAGACAGCAGAATGAGTGCACACTTGTCAATGTGTGGTTTCCATTGCAGCATTGTTTCCGTGATGTCTTGTTGCAAGTTTTCTTCTCCTTGTCGTCGTAGTTGAGCTCCCATGGATTTGGGCCGCCCCTTGGCATCCTGTGTGGATTGTGCCTTGCCTTGACCCTTGCGCACCGTGTACCGTTGACAGGCTCGATGGACCAGGCATTTGCTTTTGGAAAAGATCCCAGCCGCAAATCGTCCACTTCGCAGCAATAAGACCAACACATGGTTTTCTTGTGCCGCTTGGCTGAGTGTCAAATACTCTTGACAGGGTGATTTTGGAACATAGTGGCGTTCGGCAATGTCGCTGTCTTGTCCTTTGGACAGCAGGGCCGTGGGCAACAACACTGCTTCGGCATCGTGGATCGGCATGGCATCACATATCAAGTTTTCTACAAATTTCTTGACGGTGAAATTTCGCTGCTGTTCGGTCTGAGTGGGCTTGGCTTTGCTCTTTTTCTTCGGCTTGGGTTGGCTGTTGCTGCTACTGGTATTTGTGGGAGGTGCCTCTGATTTTGCAGCAGTAGTAGAAGTATCACCGGATTCAGTTTCTCCACTTTTGGCCGTCCCTTCTTCCTCCTCTTCTCCTTCCGAGGATGAAGAAGACGACGAGGCCACTCCTGCAGTGTCTGCTTCCTCGTCATCAGAGCTATCCTCCTGTTTTCGTCGACGAGTTGCGTTATCAGCCGCCGCCTTGGCCGAATCCTCCAGTGCCAGCGCTTGTCTCAGCAAAACCGGACATTGATCCGAATACAAATACAGAGTATCCACCAGACTCCCCACCTTTATTGTATCTTGGCCGTTGTTCATCGTGAGTTCAGGACCAAAGTGCTCTGGTTTTGTGTGGTTGGGAATGATGTGGAGAGGGGAGATGAAACCCGCGTCAGACCCGCAAGATTACTAAAGCCTGCTAAGCTACAATCAGATTAAAAAGGGAATACGAATTGACGTCACAATCGGGAGCGAAAGTTCTGTCGAGGGTTCGGTATTTCGGGACAGAAGGAGGATCCGCTAAATACCGTCCTTCACCGGAAAAACAAGATTTGAATGCTCCGTCCTCTCAGATAATTTTGCTTCCGTGTTGTTGCTTGTTGTTGTTTTCTTTGTTTCGTGGACGGCAAAAGACCAAAGACTAGCTAGCTAGCTTGAGCATCCTAATACGAGACGTTGAGACAAAAAAGGAATCATAGCACTTGTCAAGTTAGTTAGTTGTGGGTGGTTCGTTTCGTGCTTGGTCGGGAATCACAATCATCAGTTTGATAATAGTAAAGAAGCGCTCTGATTGGTGTGGAACGTCAGGGAAGGTTGTTATTGAATGCTGCTTACCAAGTTCAGGCCAACATCCTTATCTTCTTCAAGACTGATTCGCTGCATTCATCAGAGCAACAAGCGGAATCCATCGGGATTGCCAAGACCATTATATAAGCCACTGCATTATTGCTACCCCTCCAGCATTGGGAAGATTCAAACAATAAATCAGCAGACAAACCCCTCTGTCTTTGCCATCGAATCGAGAGCATTTTTGAGCACCCAGAAAACGAGCAATACCAAAATAATGGACTCGAGTGAAAAACCTGTGGATCCGGCGACGGAGAATCCCGCCAATGATCCTACCGAACCAGCCGATACCACTGCAGCAACAGACACTAGTAACACAGACAAGAATGATACAACTGGTGCAAACAACGAAGAAAGTGTTATTTCCGAGGAAGAATTGGCCAAGGTGTGTAGCCATTCCATTACTTTCTTCATTCTTCAGAAAGGACGGATGGATTGTACATTCTTTCTTTCATACTTTTATTATTATCCCATCATTACTGACTGACCCTTCTTTGTCATTGTTTTGTTTTTTTCTTTTGGACAGGAAAAAGCCATTTTTGATTCTCTCTTTTCCACTCGACGCCCAAAAGACGGATGGGCTGGTTTGAGTTCTGGCCTCAAGAGTGTCGCCAAGGGCACTGCCGCTGGTGTCGCTTCTCTCATTGCTCAACCCATTGCCGGGGCACAAGAAAGTGGCATCAAGGGATTTGTCTCCGGTTTAGCCACGGGTGTTGTCACGGCGGTGGCGCTTCCCGTTACCGGTGTCTGCGTAGGAGCCTATCAAGTCACCCGGGGAGTTGTCAACTCGGCCGAAGCCATGAAAAACAGCCGACAAGGAATGCTTTGGGACCAAGAAAAGAGAGAATGGTACTACTATGTCCTCGATGCCGAAATGGAGGAAGTCGAAAAATTGGAATCAGAAATGAACAACAAAACCAATACTGCCAATGGAAACTCGCCACAAGAAGAACGAAATGTCAAGGATCGAGAATATTACGATTTACTCAATGTGTCCACCAATGCCTCGCAGACGGAAATCAAAAAGGCATATTACAAAGAAGCACGATTGTGCCATCCCGACAAACGACCTGATGATCCAGACGCTGCCAAGAAATTTCAGACACTCGGACATGCCTATCAAGTACTCAGCAATGAACAAACCAGAGCTCACTATGATAAACACGGAATCATCAATGCCGAATCGGATGTCGCCATGCAGGAAATAGATCCATTTGTCTTTTTTGCCGTCATGTTTGGATCCGAAGCAGTACACCCCTATATTGGAGAACTATGGATTGCCAACAAGGCAGACTCGCTCATGAAGGTAAGTGAAACAATTATTATGCAGCAAGCTTATCACCACAATTCGTTCCAGCTCGATGTTGACTCAATTTTTTGCCGACCCGCGCGAAGGAACAAGCCGAGATGGAATTTCGCAATCAACAACAACAACTAAATGGAGATGAGAAATTGGATTCCTCTCAAGAGGCACGCCAAGAGTATGTAAAGAGAACATCTGCTGCGGTAGAAGCCGACAAATTCAAACAACGAAAGAGAGAAGTGAGGTGTGCTTTCAATCTGCGAAACAGAGTCGAACCTTTTGTGGATGGAACCCAAGAAGAGGAAGAATTTATTGCGCTTTGTCAAGCGGAAGCGGCAAACATCACAAAGGGTGCATTTGGTGATGTCTACTGCAGTGCTATTGGTGGTGCCTTGCTCTTGGAAGCGGAAGAATTCATTGGTTATCAGAAATCATTTATGGGTTACGAGGGACATACCGCGAGACTCAAAAAGAAAGCGAATGCAATCAACAGTGACATGAAATTGGTTGGTGCAGGAATCTCGGCCGCGCGAGCTGGTAGACAAGCCTATCAGGAAGTGGAAAACTTTCAAAAAGAGGCAAAAAGTGCCATGGCTGGCAACAAGAATCCAGTGACACCGGGAGCTCCTGATGGTGCTGACGGAGAAGGAGGAGAGTCCAAGGAGAACGAAATGGGACTGGATTCCGAAAAAACCAAAGTCGCTGCCGAAAAGATTGAAGCGTCACTCCCGGCATTCCTGGAACTTGCCTGGGCTATCAATGGGCGCGATATTACACGTACACTCAAACAAGTTTGTCTCAAGTTGTTTTCCGATGCCAGCGTACCCATTGAGGTGAGACTCAAGCGAGCGGAAGGTGTGAGAATGTTAGGGCATGAATTCCTGGCCATTGGCACTGCCACGGCGCTGACAAAATCCAAGGAAATCGATGCCAAGGAAATCAAAGCACGAGCTGAAGTCGCGGCCATGGCAACTTTGGCAAGAGCTCAGGGACAGGAAGTTTCTGAAAAGGACGCGGAGGAGCTGATCAAGCAGTCCAAGATGCAACAAGCAGCTATGCACGAGCAACAGCAGGCCGCAGAAACCGAATCACGAGGAGGCACGTCGCCATGAGCATAGTATGCATCTGCTGCATATTATTTTAAAGAGTAGTAGTACATTACCTTTTGCATAACACCCGTACCCGCGCTCTCACTTTATGAACATTCCAAAGCACCTCCATTTTGCGACTGCATCCACCTCAGTCACGTTTCACTGAGTACTGATATAGCAACACCAAAATCCTGCAGCGTGTCTAGTAGGCTTGGAATGATCCATGCTACTTAGCTCTTGAGGGATGCAATGTGTCTGAAGGGTTTGCGTGGGAGAAGCTAAGAACCCTGCGACTCCTTAACAACTTCTGCCCATGTATAACAATGGCGCTTGCGGCGGTGGCGCCGAAGAAATTGACGACGACGACCAAGACGATGACGCCGACGCCCAACGACCTACCGTGGCCCGAAAGACGTTAGGGAAGATTTGGAAAGGAAACTCCTGAAAAGACCATCTGACGTGAGCTTGCCCGAATACAAAAGGAACCATTTCCCAAGCAAAAAGGTCAATGGTGGGAGGTTCATGATGATCAGCACAGACTGACCGTTATCTACCTTGTCCTCAGTGCAGTCATCAATAGGTTCAATCAACTTGCATGTCGAAAGTGGAGAGAAGAGGCTCTCCATAACAGTGGTCACTATTTGGATGAAGGGAGGTGTTAGCTTCCGGTCTCAACTATCATCGCTCTATGTTGGAATGATTGAATCATTCAATGCATGAAATCAGCAGCCAGCGGCCCGCATCTTCCCTTGTGAAGATATGCAAAAAGAGTGCGGCGTGGTGGAGCCAGGACCTTCATTGTAGCGTTTGTTTAGACAACATCTACCATAGAACAACATAGGAGAATCAGGAAGCGATGTAATGGTATAGCCATCCAGTTGCCTGCCTGTGTTAATGACCTTTGTTCCCTCACAGACGGGAGTGCACGGTGTGCAACAGACGCTTCACGAGCCAACTGCTTTTGCTTCCCAAAGTCGAAAAGTAACGTGTCTCGCTCGCTTGGAGGACTTAACTTGAGTCGAGTCGAGTCACTCGAGTCACTCGACCGTCCAGGACATACTAACCCTAACGCTGATGTTACTTCGTTACTAAAATTTTTGGGTGGCCTCCAAAACCACAGGCAACAGCCTCTGCAACACCGCTCTCAGCGCCATCGTCTGTGCCTTGGTATCATCTTGACGTTGTCTTCTGCTGCTTCCACCTTCGCCTCCTTTATCATCGAGACTGTAGCAAGATGGTGAGCATGATTCGCAGCGCTGTTGAAGAGTCCAAGAGCCTGAAGTGTCTTGCGTTGTCGCAAGAGCTCTCGTTGGGGATTTCTTTGAATGTGCTTTCCTTGTACTGTTGTTCTGACCATGTTTCTTCTCCCGTTACCCCCAATCATTACTGTAGGGTGTCCGAACCAAGACTATCAAGAAGAGTGCTCGCACTATCGTCGAGAAATATTACACCCGATTGACTTTGGACTTCCACACCAACAAGAGGATCATTGATGAGGTTGCCATTCTTCCCAGTAAGCGTGTGCGCAACAAGATTGCTGGATACACAACACACTTGATGCGCCGAATTGCTAAGGGACCCGTCCGAGGTATTTCCCTGAAACTGCAAGAAGAAGAAAGAGAGCGTCGTTTGGACTTTGTCCCCGAAGTCTCTGCTTTGGAACAGGAAACTATCCAGATTGATCCTGATACTCGGGACCTGTTGGCCTCTTTGGGATTTGGAGATATTGATGGAGTAGCAGTCAACACTTCACACCGTGATTAGATCCACACAATCATAACAATAGCACAGAATTAGGAGCAAAGGAAAGTAGTTTCCTCGTGCGGTAGGCAGTTATCTGCTTGTCTTTCATTACGCTGGGTTATGTTCCAGGAGGTGTTCTTCTACGTACCGGTAACGGTACAGTGGCAGCAGGACAAATAATAGTTCATTCTAACAGTCGCCTAGATCATTATCCCTTTCGCCCCATACATCTCAAGTTTCTGGAAGAGAGGCCAGGGTTGGGAAGAACGACAGCATGCTACCCACACTGTCTAGATAGTTGGACTACGACAGTCAGGTCTGTCCTACCGTTTTGCCTTACTCGTCCAGGTTCATCGTGGGATCATGCTCAGGGAAGGTGAGCAGAGGCATACAATACCATTTCGTCAATGCTCAGTTCCACAACACCCCCTATCAACCCTATTCTTTTGTAAGTACCCGCGAGCTCCTCTTTGGTCAAACCGTTTCCCTCACCATCGTAGCCATCCCCAGTTTGCAACGTCGTCCCCAGCTTCAGACCATTGATCCCATGCGAGAAGCGCCCTACTTCGTGCAGTCCCATAGTTTCTATTCGAGACTGCAGCTTGGTGGCATAGTCTGCATACGTGACCAGAAAGTCTGGTGGCAATTTCATGGCAGAGCAGGACCCCTCGATGGAGTCTTGGCAAGAGGTTGGGTCTGACACCATCACAGGGTAAGCTTGATCCACAAACCCTACTGGATCTTTGGCAAACTGCTCGCTCTCGCAGAGGATTTTGGGGTCGGAACGGCAGGATGGGGAGCAGTCCAACGACCAAGTTGAGAACCGCACTGGACCAGGGCCATGCAGATAGCTGTGCAGAGGAGTGGAGTGACAAGCCCCCGTCAAATAGTGGACAGAGAACGTGTGCCGTGAATGGCTTTCGCTTTGTTGCATCGTAGAGTACTCTTGTGCCATGGCTGCAATCTTGTGATTCACACTGATTGGTGCATTCTGATGGAACAGCCCCAGATAAAGGAGGGCAATGAGATTGGGTAGAAAGAGCAATGCCAACCAAAACATTACAAGCCCATTCGTGGCACGTGCTTTGGACAACCACAACACCAATGATCGGACATGCGGTCCCGCTTGAAGGCAAAACAGAGGCAGGATGGGCAACAGGAAGCGAAACTCCTTATGACCGGACAGAGAATGTGCTAGTGCGTAGGTTGCAATGATTATCCATACATTGCGGCGTGCCATAGTGTTGTTGGGAGGAGGACTTTTTGCGACAACCAACAACCACAAGTCGTTCAAGACAAAGGGCAGCCAAAGTCCTGTAATGGCCGGTATTCCCGCTGTAATATACCAATGCCAAGGATGGGATCCGTACAAGGCCGAGTTCCCCAGTAGCACATTGAAATGAAAACTCCCCAGGAAGGGAATCGTCCAAAAGCCGTAAACGCAGTAATCCACCACGCAAGCTATTCCAATGCCCATGGCACCAAAGACAGCACATGTGCCTAGCAGTGTGACAAGCGCAGGTTGCAGTTTTGAATACCAAGCAGTGGCAGATGATTGTTGCGTGCTTTCCTGTGATTGCTGAATAGCCAGTATCACTCCCATGGGAACCCATGCAGCGATGGAAGAAAACCTCATGGCCACACTGCATCCTCCCAAGAGGAAGCAAAGACAGTGCCGGATTGTCGAACTCATTGTACAGTACATAGCAGTATTCTTTTTTCCCAAAATTTCCGGCGCCAAAAGAACCATGCTGATTGTCAGGAGCGTGGTTTCCATAGTATTGCTGTAGGTTCTAACCAGTGTATAGCCATGGAACCACGATGCCATGCTGCAAAAGAGGCAATAATAAGGTTCCTCACTGACGCTGGTAGTCCAATGTGCCAGAATCCAAACGGCCACATCGGTAGGTGCTGCCGCCATGATGGCCATGAGCCACTTGGGACCTTGGGATACCCAAAAGTGAGAATCCCACTTCCTTTTTTCCAACCAAAGGTAAAAGAAGTGAAAGGGTAGCACCGATAGATACGATCGTATTGGTCCTTGGAAAGATCGGTCCAAGAACGAAAGACTTGTCTTATCCATGGGCCGTCGTTTCCATTCCCAGGTGTATCCTTCACAGTCCAAGTTGAGGGAAGAAGACTTGTGCTGATTATTCGCCCAAAAGACTTGGCAATAGGCAGGTTCCAAGGTTTGCCAGAATTCATCGGGATCAAAGAAGGATTGGACCAGAAACGTGTTGAGCAGACGAAAGGTGCATACCCCAAGAAAAACTGCGACTGTGGTCTTTATTTTGGGCCACATGATAGAATTCAATAAGAGGTTATAAGAGCATTACATCGATCACTCCTGTTGCTCTGCCGGTATTACCGGTATGGGGAAGGCGTCAAAAGAAGACCGAAGGACGATCGAAGATGTGGAGGTGGGTTGATGGTGCGGTTTTACTTTTCTCTTTCGGGCTTCGCATGTCTCTGGCCGCTCTGCAATTTTATTCGACGAAAGCACGCATCACAAATTCTTCTAATCGGAATGGAGCTCCTGCCTACTAGCTAGTAAGGCAGAGCTATGCATGCATCTCAAATATAGCTTGCTTCGTCTGGTCAATGTTCTATATTTACTGTATGTATACACATTATAGTTACTAGTGTCTACCGTATAATTTCTGTCATAAAATACATGTGTACAAGGGCTTGAGCTGGCCCAATAGCAAGGAACTCATTCCATCATGTTGGAGTTCCTGTGCAATTGCGTGAAACAGCAGCCCGAGTGAAACCTAAGAGTACAGGTGAGGAGAATCCTTCTCCGTCTTGGCAGCCATTCCTGTTTTAGTTGGTCTTCTTGGTGGCGGTGGCACGGGAGTGATCCAAGATCTTGCCTTTGATTTGGAACCGATCCAGGGCAAACTTGGAGAGTCCGTTGACAATCAACCACCCCCAGTAGAGTTGCAAGAACAGCAAAAAGACGGCTCCCAACCAGGAGATGCTCATGTACAGCTTGTACGCCACTCCTTCCTCGGCCCAGTAGGTGACCGCCAGAGCATACTGCAAGTACTCCAAATGCTGTGGCACAAACATGCCAATGCGGATTGTCAGGAACGCCAGACTAAAGACGAGTCTCGAGGCAAGATAGAGTTGTGGATGGGCCATTCTCCACTGAGCATTGTTTTTGAACGAGTTCATGATTGCCAACGGCACCGACGACAGTTCCGTCATGCCAAGTGCCATGGGTGCATAGTAGCGGAATCCATTGGTCAAAAAGACAGACTTGGAGGATGCTAAAATGACGGCACAGTGATGTACCAGCATTTCCTTACTCTCCCGGACAAACAGAATTCCCATGACAATGCTCCAGATTTGAAATCCAATTTGGATCGAGCCCAGCAAGTACAAACGATCCTCCACGTGCCCTTGAATCTTGTCTTGTGGTGGAATAGTGTCGTTGTTGTCGTCGTTGTTGTGTGGAAGAACCAAGTACTGAAAGTACAACCCCAAGCATCCCAGTGCCAAGTTCGTCACGCAGTTGGTGATTTGATAGGCCAAGCGTCGTCGCTGCTGTGTGACATCATTGCCTTTAGCCACCAGCTTTTTGGCCATGGGAAAGGCTGCTAGATAGACACCCGTAACAGCCACAATCGTCACGGCAATCGATGGCAGCGCAGTCTGCAGGGCATGTTCCGCTGACAGATACACCGGTGCTTCCAAGAGGCGTTGGACCGTCGAAACATCTAGATCTGTCATTGTTCTTGCTTCTTTGTGTTTTTTATGTTGGATAAACTTTGTCTTTCGATTGTATTGTGTGACCTCTTCTTCTTTCTCTTTCTTCCGCAACAAGCAACAGAATGGCAAGATCACAATGTTACAGCGACAAAGCACAACAAAGCTGAGACACCTTGATGTTGACGCTGGTTATCCAAAGAACTTTCGAAGAGAAAAGAGAGATGAGACAGCATGCCGCAAAACGAGGGAGACTTGGTTTGCGCATGCGGAACACTGTTTCCCGCATTGTCATCATTTGGCGGGATTCAATTAGACCCCTGCAGAGCTGCCAGGATGCTCTACATCGTATGCATTGCATCCTCCCATCCAGACCCTTCCTCTGTCCTCAACTCGGACCAGGTCAGGGTAGGATCTAGCGGTACGTGTACCAGTCCAGGTTCCTTTGTTTATCTTTCTTTCTTAACTGCCAGGTACCTCTGCAACCAAAACATGGTTGAATGATTCAATCAAGTCACCTCCTAACCAATGAGAACATCACTCTCTCCTTGGCTCTGAACCTCTGCTTTATTCAACTTGTAACTGTGCGCCTCAGGCTTGATACCAGCTTCTTCTACTCCTGCGCGGCCAAGGCAACACCGTTGAATCTTCAATCGCACCAGAACATGTAGCTTTTGGAAATTTACAAGCCATACCAGTACGCATTGGAGACCAATGGAGACTCTCAATCTGGCACCCCACCAGCCAGATAGATTGTGTCTGGAGCAGACAATGTCACAGAATGCAAATCTACTCTTGGCTCTGGCGGGCGAAAAGCCTGGAAGTGTTCTCCGACACCCTAACAATCTGCGAAGCCAATAATCCCACCGTTTGGCCTCTTTCGGTCAGGATCAAGAAGTTCTGGTACCGTGCTATCTCCCCACCAAGTTCTGTTCGGCTACTGATAATGGCACGCTGATTCAAGATTACCTGCTGTACTCCTCTCTTCGTCCTTTGAACAGGTATCGGTACCAACAACTGCACCATAGGAACTGATTTCCAGCATGTTCCTGTGAGTGTGGCGCAAGACTGGTCGTTTATGCTGGGACTGAAGCAAGAAAGGCTCCTTGACATTCCGCGGGACCCCGCAAAGATCGTCGCCTTTTTGGATCTTTTTTCACCTCTCATTTTTTATTCTTCGAGCCTTCTGACACTCTTCCTCTCCTTTCGTCTTCTACAACCGACCGCATGATTGTTCCTCTCCCTGTCCTTTTGGTGGGCATTACAGCAGTACACGTATTCTTGGCAAGACATTTTCTAATCAACCCACGAAACGCTGGATCCATCGATACAATTAATATGAGTGCCGAGCAAGATGCCGTGACGAAAGAATGGGATGCCTTTGCGGGCGAATGGGATGACATGGCCGCCGGTTACCGAGATGCCTTTGTCGAGCTGTTGTGGCAAGAAACGGGATACGACACTCCCGACAAGCAAAAAGATTTGGTGGTATTGGATTTTGGGTGCGCCACGGGATTGTTGACGGAAGCCATCCACGACAAGGTGCAAAAAGTAGTAGCCATTGATGTTGCTCCAAGTATGGTAAAAGTCTTGCAAGAAAAAATCAAAGCCGCTGAATGGACCAATGTCGATGCCTACTGTGCCGTGGCGGCCAATTTGGATGCCACCCCGCAAGTCAAGACGGCACTGGAAGCCCTCGAGGGAAAGGTTGATGTCATTGCGGCATCGTCCGTACTCAGTTTTGTTCCGGCCGGTGATTTGGAGGCCACAATGAAAGTATTAGCTGGATTGCTCAAACCAGGAACGGGACTCTTGATGCATACCGATTGGATACAAGGCGAACAGCATCCCGAAGGATTTACAGAAGCAAAAGCAGAAGGAATGTACAAAGCGGGAGGATTGCAAGTCAAAACTATGAAAACTCCCATGATGAAGATGGCAGGACACGAATTCTCCGTTTTTCTCGGTGTCGCGACAAAAAGTTAATCGTTTAATTCTGTACTGTAGTTACGGATGTCATGTGCATGTCTAAAATGCAGTCTACTGCTGGATCGAAACACAAAGTCGCAAAATCAAATCAGTTTTATCAGCCAACAATCAACCAATAGCAACCCTACAGTGCTTGCTCGCCTAATGGAACATGGTTGTGCCAAGATCGTTGTGAATCATGTTTCGTTTTGGTTTCATGGACTTGTCATGCTGTATGGCATACTCAAAGGCAGAGCAAAAAACAAAAACAAAACAAAATTCTATTTACTTCCCGATAACCTTGCCTGCATGGATTTCAAGCGTAAAGGAGACTCAATTGTAAGGCTGAAAACGGAGCCACGGTGTGCTGCGTCTGAATCCGCATTGCTCCTCTTTCTCTATCCGTTGGTGCTCAGGCTGTCTCCAGCTCCATTGCCCCATCGTGCTTTTCTGGTGCTAACCTCTTTTCCTCCTCTTCTTGTTCCTTTTTCCTTTTCAATCTCGCAAGGCGTTCGGGTGTAGCTTGTTGTATCAATGGCTCTCTGTAAAGAGTGTACTGCCATGCCGTGTAGTATTCGTTGCCCTGATCGTCATGGACAATCTCGTTTACACGTCCTGAGTCACTTAAAATCTGTCGTCTCCAATGCTCCAAGAAGAGTCTTTCCCAGCCCTTTTCAAAGGTATTGTTCAGGAACTGCTCACTGTGGACATAGTCGTGCATTAGCTCGACGAGTTCGCCTTGGGTATAGTTCCATTGCGGATCCAGCTGCAGCACCGGCAAGTCCTGGAATAAGGCATCGAACTCTCGCTGTCGTTCCACAATGGGTATCACACCATTGAGGAGCAGCTCGTAGTGCCGGTAACAGTCATTCCCGTTTCCTCGAGGTGACAAACCAAACGGGTATTGCGAGGCGGCGGTATAGGTTTCCCTAAGAGTCGCTTTGGTTTGTTGATTGCACGAGATCTTGTCCAATGGCGTCATAGTCCGATTGTTGCATGCCATCTCCCACGGGCCTTGCCGATGCAAAGCATTATTGTGCACGTTAAAGTTGGCAAATAGCAAAGGCGTGGTATCCCGCGCAGATTGCCACAGCTTTGGGTCGGTCCAACGGGACTTGTCTCCGCCAAACGGGTTGGAATAGTTTCGAGCTCGCATGAGAATATCCATAGTGGGTTGTTGGGGCAAAACACTGCCAGCCAGACCCAAGTTCATCATTCGAAAGAGTGAGTGGTTCGCGTTGTTATCGTAGTTTGGGTTGATGCCGTACCATGCCAGCAAGAGGGGGTCTGTATCCAGACGATCCTTGAAATATCGAATGGGAGATCCGCCATCGGTTTTGCTCGTGATGAGAACGTATGGAACTGTGATCTTGGGGCGATGAACTTTGAAGAACCTAGCGATCGGTCCCCGGTAACTGTCCGCGTGGATAACCACTCCCGGTCTCAAGCAGGGAATGATCTCGTCGGTCAATTCGGATGCAAAGAATTGCTGGTGTGGAGATGGGGCCGTGCCGAAGAGGAGCAAATCTGCAAGGTCTTGGCCATCCACAGAGTTTTTGATGCGGTGTTTGTCCTGATTCAATGAAATTGCCACCGCTTGGGCACAACAAGTTACATTGCAATGCTTTTGATAGCGGAACCACGTGGCTCTTGTAATGACTGTGGATTCTTGAAAGGCCGTTTTCATAACGGGTTGTCGGGGATTCTTCCGTGGTAAGCGAACATCTGCAAATCGAACATGCCTCAATGGTTGCGTGTCGCTGTGAGCATATCGCCGTACCATGTCATTGCCTCGATTAAATAGGAGGCCCTTTTGGAGATGTGCCTCCAATGGACTCAGCTCATTTTGCACTGGTTGCTGCTTCCCTGTCATTCTTCTTTTTTGGTTTGCAAGAATGGGTTTGGCAACCTGCCTTGATTCTGGCAGATTGACAAGACCATTTGCTGCGGTTTCCAAAGTGCATCTAGGCTCACTGCTGATCATAACATAAAACAGTGTTACCGACAGGAGGATTGCAAATTGTAGAGTCTGAAGCACACAAGGCTGCCCTCCTTTTGATCGATTTGCGGTCATGGTTTTTGCTGCACTTTGTCAATTGACCTATCTATTCCTTTTTTTCTTCTCCAAAGAGCCAGGGTTCAATGGTGGATAAGTGTCTGATGGAAGAGGTTGGCTATGAATTTAAGAATGGATAGCTGAAGGCTGGATCTTGTAGATTATGTGGAGTTTATGTGGAACTCCTTTGGTTTTGGGGTGTCCTTGGGCTGTCCCAAAAGAAACAATGGCCATAACACTGCCACCACGCGCGCAAGTATTCTAAAAAGCTGGCTACCGGTATCGTAGGCTGCTCGGGCCGGGGACCCACCAAGTTCTAGCTAGCTATTAGTAGCGTACATGTACCAATAGCTAGTAACTCAAAATGGTTTCAGACAAGAAGTGCTTGAGGACAGCTTTGAGGAACACCCATGAGCCAGGGCCCAGGTGTTGCCCATTCAAGTCTGTTCACCGGCCACACTGGCCTCCTGTGAGAAGGTGTGACAGTTAAGCATGACAGTGATACATGGAGCTTATATGATTTTCGCTACTCTAGAGAGGCAAAGTGGAAAAAAGCATCAGACCTTCCTTTTCCTTCTTCCGCCTCGATAGCACGAAAATATGCATCGACGGCAATGGAATTGTTAAACAGATACCATACATAGTCTACCGGTACCATATTGTGATGCATGTGCATTATATAAAGTGTACATCTAGCTAGTATTGAGTTCATGCAGTAGTATCGTGTCGAGAAATGCAAGTGTTGCCTTCCTGGAAGGTACAGATTCGTGTCATTGATTGTCGTTTGTAATTTGTTCATCTTACACATCTCGGAAGCATCATCAGGCATCCAAAAAGTCTGGGCTGGTGGAGAGTAGATAGAAAATGATATTCAAATCATGCCGACTCTTGGTCAGCAAGTCCAAGAAGTGGTGCCAGTCGGTGTCCACGTAGAGCTGGACCTGACGCAATCCGAGTTGATTGAGTGACAGATAAAAGTCCATCTTGGCCTTGACATCGCCTTCGGCTTCGGGGTAGATTCTACGCAACATGTAGTTGGTTTCCAACATGTTCAAGAATGCCAAGAATCCTCGAGCCTTGTTGTCGCCAAAAATCCGCTGCAGCATGATGGACTGCAATGCCCGGTTGTTTTGCAATGCCTGGGCAAGGACAATAGCTCCGTCATTATCGACGCCAACGGTGTTCATGGCAAATTCTTGTAGACACGTATTGTGTGCCAACATGTCTGCCACGGCGCGAGCGGCGGGGATGCCCATGACGAGATTGTCACATCCACGCATATTGAATTGCAGCAGAGTGGTATTGTCTCGCAATGCCTCCGCCACGAGAACGCATCCATCATCGTCGAGACCACTGAAATTGATCATTCCAAAGGTTTCCAGTGTGGAATTGTTGCGTAACATGTCGGCCACAGCACGGTAACTGGCTACGCCATGATCGGCGTATCCCATTTCTCCCAATTCCAAATGTTCCATGGTATCATTGTACTGTACAATGTTGGCAATGAGAATCAAATGCTCCTCGTTCATGGTCAATCTCCAGAGACGCAATTCTTGCAATTGAGGCAACTGACAGAGCGATCGCAAGCTTTCGACGGAAACTTCTCCGCCTCGTTCCAGTTCTAATTCGACTTTTTGAATACTGTGAACACGCGCCAGGGCTTGCACTAAAGTTTCCAGTGAGAGTCCTGCTCCCATGACAATGGCATTGGTACACTTGAAGGCTTGCAGTTGCTGTAGACCTTGAATGGCTTGAAGGAATTCTCGTGATTCCACATCATCTCGACCGAGCAATTGCGCCGTATGCAGTGTAATTCGTTCCAAATTGAGGGCTCGTTGCAACAGAGACGTCAACAAGGGCAGGGGCGCCACAAAGTTGTGCAAATGCAACTTGGTCAGGGGCAATCCGCCCAAGGCGTCAAACAGTTGATGACACTGATCATAATTGAGCGAACAAATCATTTCTCCTTCTAGCTGCAGCGTTTCAATGGTGTTGTTGCTGTGGACGGCATCCAAAAAGTCGTCCAAATCATCGCCCAAATCCAACGCGGAATCCAAGTCCAACGTGGTGCCGTCGCGAGCATCATTGCGACGGAGCGAATCGGCGGGAGAATCACATTTTATATCACCACTGTCTTCGTCCGTAGGAGGAGCATGCAGAATATCAATCGTCTCCGAGTCGGGACTCTGGTGAAGTGTCATTGTTGTTTGTTTGTTTGTTTGTTTGTAGATTGATGGATATCTAGACTGCTACTTTTGAGGTATCTTGTTTCTTTGTTGATACGGTATTAATAGATCAGGGAAGAAACAGGTAATGCACAAGTGGCTTGAGATCAAAAGTGCATTCCACTCTTCCTCTTGCGGTGCAGCAGGCTAACCAGCCTTCCGTACGATTGCTTTCCTCTTTTTGTTCGTGGTGATTGCTATCCTAACTATGCCGGTTGCCCAGCTCTTTCACTAATACGATGCTGTTGAGCTGTTGAGGCCACTTTCCATGGTGACGCTCCTTAGACGATGTTCCGTTTTCGATTTGCCGTTGCTTCGCTTCTTTGGAGGCACTTGGGATTCAACAGAATCTTTCAATCACGAATGAGGGTCCGGGATTAGCAAGCAAGACGTGTCAACTTCCACTGTGCGGAATGATCAATCGGCCTTGGGCGCAGTCACTACGGTAGGACTGACTATGAAGCAGTTCGGACCACAAACTACCGGTAGCTAGCAGGCAACAGGCAAGGCATATGAAAGCAGCACAGTAAGAGAGACCTCGCACGCCTTTAAAAATAAAAATAAAAAGACAACTTTTCCAAAAGTAATCTACAAACCACAGTGTCCCTCAGGATTGCCGAACTTCATGCACTACATGATGCACCACGTGATGAATGTGCTGATGGACGACCATTTGAGGGGCATGGTTCTGCTTTCCTCCAAAACGCCGTTGAAAGAACCCCGCCAAACCGCCCTTGTTTGGTTGTGCAGCACTGATCTCGGCTTGAGCTAGATCTGTCGTCTGTGCAGCGAATTGACCTATATCAGTGTTTTGCATCCACGAGGAGATGAGCGATTCCACAAGGCCACCCGTCTCTTGACCACCGTAGTGATTGTCATTGTAGGTGCCGATTCCTGCCGACTTGTCGTCGTCGCCCCTGTTCGCTTTCTTCTTGTTGCGCTTGTTAGGCTTGTGGTGGTGGCTCTTTTCGTTTGCGACGCCGAACGAAATTGGTTCCAAGCCTGTACTCACGACTTTTGGGCAGAACAAGAACTGCCCCCACGACCTGTCCATTTGCAACGAAGAAGAAGATTGGCACATGCTCAATTCCATTCCGACTAGTCGCGGGAGGAACGGAAGAACTAATACGGCAAACAACAACACGACAAGGGCGGCTCTCTTGTGCTTGCTGTCGTGAGCTGTTGCGGAGTCCGGTGTCGCTGCATTGTCTGTGATCGGTTGCATATCTGACTGGACATTCGTTGCCTCTGTGGTGCGTGGACTGGACGCTTGCGTGGGATTATTACTCGTCGCTTGGCCTTGACTTCCCGCTCTGCCTTTTAAGGATACGGGAGGAGCTGCTGATTTGCCACCAGACTGACCACGTCGATGGGGAGGCACATACGCCTGCGTCTTGGATTTTGTTGTAGTATCCTTTTTGCGCTTGTGAGGGGGCACATACGGTTGTTTTTGCTTTTGCTCATATTCTTCTTTCTTGGTTTCATTGTCATTGGCAGACCGAGCCGTTCGAACTGCTTTCGTTGATTGTGGCTGCCCATTCACTAAACTCTTGACACTTTGTACTTGACTGTCAAACCAAGACGACATGGCATCGCCCAGGACTTTGCGTCCTCGCTGAGGATGTCTGTCCCATTCCGCCATGATTCTCGATTCCTCGCAGCGATAATCCAATCTTTGCCAAAATTCCTCCTTGGAAATGACATTGGGGACCAACGACTCATAAAACAGAGCCACTTCGGGGTATTCCTCTAGCTTTGCTTGTCGGGCTTCCTCTGCTTTGCGAGTGTAGAAATTGGGATAGAATTGTTTCAGAAAGGCTTGCAGAGCCTTTAGATCCCCATCATCGGAAGCTGCCTCCAAGCCAAGAGGCTGCGTATAGGTACTCTCCCGATTCCGCCTTTTCGATGCCTCTAGAGCAGCTTGGTGTCGCCATGGATTCAACATCCTCTCCTCCTTGCCTTGGGTCGCTGTGACTTGTTGTTGAGTTGTTGAGGTTGGCACGAGGGGTGCAAGTTGTTCTGTGGGAGCTTTGCACAAGATGACGTGGTTTCTTCATTCAAGCAACAGGATTTTTCGTCGAAAATAGTTATTTTTGTTGAAATTGGACGAAAATGCTGGCGCAAACCGTGGAAAACGAGCCAACTAAACCTGCAGAGCCAGCAGCAAAACCTGCAGGAGAGCCGAGGGAAAAACCTTTGAGGTTACTAGCTAGTAGTACAGTACGCGCCGTTATGTCTGCAAGGTCCTGAAATGGGACCAGTTTCACGCTTTTGTGTTAGTTTCACGCTTTTTGTTAGTTTCACCGAAAATGGACCACCGTTTCCTTGAAACTAACCCAAAAGCGTGAAACTAAACCAAAAAGCGTGAAACTAACCAAAAACGCGTGAAACTAACCAAAAAGCGTGAAACTAGTACAGTATCTGTCATAGTAAATCAATGTAAACACGACTTAAAGCGTGAAACTAACTCAAAAGCGTGAAACTAACCCAAAAGCGTGAAACTAACCCAAAAAGCGTGAAACTAACCAAAAAGGGTGAAACTAACAAAAAGCGTGAAACTAACCCAAAAGCGTGAAACTAACAAAAAGGGTGAAACTATCGTTTGAGTCCCGTTTCAGGACCTTGCTGCTGTCTGCAGGCTTGAGAGATCTTTGCAGCTACTGCTAGCTAGCTAGACGAAAGGTAGATAGATATCCAAGGTGCAGTCTCCTGACTCTGTCAGAGCATTTGTTTCAACAAGTTGTTTGACTACAAGACCAGGATGGCAAGCTACGGGTAAAGACTCGGATTGCTACATGTACAAATAGTAACACAAAAAATGGCGTCTCCTTTGACCTCCTGCATCATGATGGGTCCTGTGGAGGGCATGCGAAGTTTCATGACAGATAGTGCCCTTGATGACCTCATCCTTCCTGGTCATATTCCATCATTGACAGTGACTAGTGGCGCGTCACTTCATTTGGCACCATCTACTACTAGCCAGCTAGCTAGCTGTTCATTGCTAGACCAACTTGACCTTGGCGAAAGACTTCATCGTGCCTCCCTTCTTAGAGGCAACCAGCATCACCAGGGCAAATCCAGCAACTGCCCAATGTACAAGGTAAGGTCCAATGATGCTTTCAACAGTAACCAAAGGACCCAAACAGACAAGAAAGAAGGCCAGCATCAAGGCTTGGGCTGGGAAAGTGAGAGAATCACGAGCCCAGGTAGCCAAGTGAAGTAAAGCAGCCACAAAAGATGGCATTCCTTCATCATTCAGAAGGTGTTGGTTCTCACACATCTTTGGTGATACGCCCAAACAGAACATCCTCAAAGGGGAAACCAAGATGTGGGAGAGAGTTTGTAGGGAAATGTAACATGAAGTACCACCTTGGATTTCCACATATTCTGGAGACATGCCATCCTTGAAAGGTGTGGCGTATGTAGAGGACAAAATGCCATCCACAATGATGGTGCCATCAGCTGTAAGAGGGGCATAGACACCTTTCCTGGTGACAGTCACAACCTTCTCAACTTTGACAGGTTGATCACCTTCAAGCAACAGAAACTGACCAACCTTGACAGATCCTGCCTGAACCGGATGGTAATGACCAGCCACAAATAGCAAATGGTCCTTGGTGATCTCCAAATACTTGCTTCTACCGAAGTGTACCTGTAAGAACTCTGCCTCTGCATCAGGGTTATGATGGGCAAATGCATAGACAGTCTGGTATCCACCTGTCATTGTGAGGACCTTGTCCCCCACTGCCAAGTCCTTCATCACAGTGGTGCCCTTGCCCAAAACCTCTACACTGTTATTCACAGAAAAGCAGAAGTCAGGTGTAGGTGCAGGTGTAGGATCATCAGACTGGTCATCAGAATTGGATGAACATGAATGGCATAAAGCATCAAATCCAGAACCCGTCCATCCTGGTGTTTTGGCATTGGGACAACTTGTATCATCAACGAAATATTGTTGAAAGGTGTCTGTTTCCTGAACATGATCATTCCAGGCGCATAAGTTCTGGTTAAAAGCAGCTGCCTTGTAAAACCTTTTGCCCGTTTACAGAAGAGAAAGTAGATGAGATAACCAATGCATCATGAAATGAAACCGGCAACCCACTTTTCCCAGCACTCACATAATCCTAAAAGTTTCCACTGAACCCACATTCCAACCACTAATATCTTGGTTGAATGCGGCTGCACGACTGAACAGTGTTTGAGTTTGATTGAAAGCATCTGAATTTAGAAACACCCCCAAACCTAAAGACTCACTTGAACATGGCTTCCATGTTAGTGATACGGGATGTGTCCCAAGGAGAAATATCTTGGTTGAAAGAATCAGTATTAGAGAACATTTCAGAGCTGGTTGTGGCACTGGAAAGGTCCCAGTTGGAAATGTCACGGTTGAACTCCTTGGCGTACAGGAACGTGCCCTGGAAGGATGTGACTCTGGATGTGTCCCAGCTGTTGAGATCTTGGTTGAACGACTCGGCGTTGAGAAACATGAACGACATATCAGTCACCTGGCTTGTTTGCCATTGACTAATGTCATCGTTGAAAGATGGAAAACCGTTGAACAACTGTCTAAAGTCATCCACCAGGGACACATCCCAAGTGGAAATGTGACCATAGTCGGACGTTCCGTACCAGTTCCATAAAAGAATTGCATCGCCGAGGGCAGATTTGTCAGGGATGGCTGTCAGAGATCGGGCAACCTGATGGGTGTGGGAAGCACCACCAGGCCCATCTCTGCCCTCGTCCTTGCGAAGTGAAGCAGCATAGGCAGCGCCATTTTGAGGTTGAGAGGGGACAAAACCCAATGTTGTGATAAAGATTGCAGCTGAAGGCTTCATGGTTTGCTTGTTTGATAGATTAATGAGCTGCGTGGGCCGAATTCGTCTCAGAGTAGCTACCAGGTACGAGCTACAGTACTGCACCTACCGACGGAGGGGGTTCAAACTTCAGTCTTCGGTTTTGGTTTGAATGATTCTATCATTCGGTATTCGGTATTCGGTTCGCCGTTGGGGCGGGCTGTGAGAAGCGGAATGGGAAGACAGTCGTGTAGAGGAGAAAGATGCGGTAAAATTAGTAGAAATATATTTCATTTAAGGTTTACCTTCTAAGCTACCTATCTCAAATCATCTTCACCTCCGTTTCGGTTGCTAGCTAGCTTGCGGTACTTAGAGGATACCGGTACTGTACTAGCTAGAGAGGAGTGATTCGCCTGTGGGATGTTATTTCTATCGCAGAAAGCTTCTTTTTGTACATTATGGAGGACTCCGCACCGTTACCTAAAGTACTCTGTACAAGTGTACGAGTACCAGTACACCAGTACTATTAATTAATAGTATGACATACCGGTACGGCCTGAACCGAATCGAATCGAATATCGAATCATTCAATCGAATCTTGGAATACATGTGTGACAATTCGCAACGAGACCAGGGAAAATGACATCCAGGACCGTTCCACAGTCGCACTCTTGGATGTTTGGGTTCCAAAAGGATGCCGGAGACCGCTTCGCTCGACGAGGCAACCAGAACTTTGTGGCAACGTGGATTGGCTCTGTCAAAAGGAGGTCAAACACAGCGGTTGGCTCCCTTCCTTTCGTTGGTGCACTTGATCGAGTCGAGTGACACGTCACGCAGCCTTGCACCCTTGCACCCTTGAAAGAAACCGAAGATGAGTAGTGAGAGTCTCTGAGCTTGCAGAGCACAGGATTTCCCCTCCATGTGGCTTTGATGAAGACTTGAGTGCCTGGAATGTGTCAAGTGCTACAACCATGTATTGGATGGCTGCTTTTCGATTTCCCAGGTTTTGACAAGAGGGCAAGCTTGGAGCTCTGGGATGTTTCAAAGGTAGGATTTCAGGATTGGAGTGCGTGCTTCGGTCCAAGTTTATGTTTGTGCCTTCAGCTTTTCCATGTTTTCTTTTATCCAAGGTGGCCCCATGCACTAGCCCCTTCAACCACACCTGTCTGTTTCAATGCTGCAGGATATGATGAAGTATGGATGGGCAGAACCATCACAACAATTGTGGCCAATTAATTATCTGGGAGGAGATGCTTGCTCGAAGACGAGGCAACCAGGTACCGTATGGTCCCAAGCAACCCCAAGCTGGGATTCTGTTTCGGAAGAGTTTCCCCTTCTGTTGTACATGCTGAGTCGAGTCATCAAGTGAGCTGTGAGAGGAGCTAGCCTGAACCCACACCGACATGAGTAGCTCAAGACAAGTCTGTAGTGCTCTCTGCCATGGATCCCCAATAGAATAGAAACCATCGAATTGATGCCCCGCTGTCGTTCTAGCTACCGGTAGTGTGCAAATAGAACTTAATCCCTCCGGGGACTTTGTAATTCCCAAGTTAATTGTGTGGTACCGGTACGACCGTATCGTACGAAGGTGTCATGGTGTGCATGCCGTGCTCGTGCATGCCGTGCTCGTGCACTGTGGACGAAAGATGTCCAAGCAGCTTCGCTGAGGCACCCCGGATGCGAAAGAAGTCCTGTGCTCTTTCCGTACGGCACCGGTACGCATGTCTTTTTTAGTCCATTCCCAAAGCGAATGCCTGAGAGCCTTCGCTAAAATCAAGAAGATGCAAGTGAGCATTATCTGAGGCAATTAGTTGCGGGGAATGGGCTTTCCCTGCACATTGTTTGGGTCAAACTGCTAGTTAGAGCTAATCTTCCACTTTGAGTCATGCTTCCAGATTGTGTTATTCTTCCAGATTACGTCATTCTTCCAGATTACGTCATCTGGTACTTATTTCTACGTGTTTTTACGTAGAGTCTTCCAGATTGTGTCATTCTTCCAGATTGTGTCATTCTTCCGGATTGTGTCATTCTACTATTTTCAGTCATTCTTCCAAAACAAAACACTGAGAACCTGGCAAACTGTTAATACACGTATTCCCGCAACTCCCGTTGCCTGCCTCTTTATTTTTAGCAGTTTTCGATTGTGGTCACACTTTCTATCGCCTCGATTCGATTGAGAATCTCCAACAATACGACTCCAGCACAGCCGCAAAGTGTTTGGCTACTTTACGACAGTATCAAGGATTACTGTACTGCAACCCAAACATCATCCATCAGCTATCCTTCTAACTATCAGTCTTGCGCTTGTCCCCACAGTTTTCTTCACCGCTGCTTCGCTTCGTTTATCGCTCCTGCGGTAGCTACACTGTATCGCGAGGATACCAACTGTAGATCCATCCACCATGACAATCAAGAAGACCGCCAACGGTGACGAAGAAAACCAATGGGAGCAAGAGGAAGATGAAGTCTACCTCCCACGAGAAGAAGATCCCGTGGAAAAGCCGGCCAAGGTTCTCGATGATGATAACAACAACGCGAATGTTCCCGACGTCGAAGAAGAAGGACGACTGCCGGCAGCCTGTTACTGTTCGATTACCAAACAAATCATGGGCGATCCCGTGGTGGGACCCAATGGTGATTCCTTTGAAAAGGAAGCCGTCATGGAACGACAAGGTGGAGAGTTACTCAGCTACTATCCCAATCGAGCCTTGCGGGCGTATATGGACGAGCAACAGGAAGTGTTGGGAGAGGAAGGTTCCGTCCGTGGGACACTGCGCAAACTCGACAACAATCTGCGAACCAATTGGGATCGCATGTTGGAGAATACATCCCTGGCTACCGCATTGGGTGGAGAGTCACGACCGTTGCCAGATGGTGAGTGAACAAACAAACAACAAAAGGCAGTCGTGTTGTATGGTTGCCTCGGTCAGCAACTCGCTCATCCTGTTTCGCTGCTCTGATGTACGTGTGTGAAGAATTCTATTGCACATTGACGCTAGATCTACCCCATGAGCCAGTCATCGACCCCGAGGGGTTCACCTATGAGAAGGTGCGTTAAAGTTCCTTGCAGCCAAGGGTTTTCTTGTATCGTATATACGCTCACACTTCTTTGGGGCGAAAACAGGATGCGATTGTCCATTGGGTGAGACACAATGGTGATTCGCCCGTCACTCGAAAGCCACTCAGTGTGGATCAGCTCTACGACAACAATGCCGTTCTTTGTATTCTTTTGGAAGAATCCGAAAAACCAGAAGATAACCTGCATCCTTGTATTCGACGTTGGAAAGAAGAACTCATGAACCCTCCTCCCTCCATTGTGCCTCCCGACACTACCGTCAATGCTCTCACCACCACGAGTAGTAGTGGTATGGGTGGCATTCCCATGAATGGGGAACAATCCACGGAAGAAACCACGACAACCAGAACCTATCCGACAACTCACGAAGAAATGGAAGAACGATTGCGACGAGAGCATCGGGCATCCATGATCAGTCTCTTGCTGATCATTGTCATTATCTCTTTTGCACTGATATACCTGCCATTCTATTTGGTGGTATTCGTGCTCGCTTTTTGCAGTTGCATGTACGCACGACGCAGATTCCACGAGCGTCATCATCAGCGTGCCTAATAAGCGAGCAACGCAAAACGATTGATTGGTCTTTTTCCAATCTGGAACAATACATTTGTATGATACATAGAAACAGCTACATATGATACTGCCACATTAATGAAACACAGAACAACACACAGTGCGGACTTGGTTTACTCGACGGGCACATCGTTAGTTCACTCTACGAGCACATCGTCGCGCTAGTTTTGTTGTAAACTTGTGTGGGCACTTTCGTCTGGAAGTTTCAAAAACGCAAGTCGAGCAGGGGGAGCACGGGACGCAGGTCGCCAACGGGCTATGATAGGCAGAGGACACGATGATATTTACATGATGATCTAGATGAATACCTGGTATATTGCTCTCTACTATTGATTCAATGTGCATCTTCGTCAATCCAACAACCAGAGCAGAAGCAACATGCGTGCCACTGGAAATGACGCCGGTAACAACTTGTGGTATGCAACGGCGCGAGACTACATGTACTGGAATCGTCACCGGAGCTCGTCGTCAGATACGCTCGAATCTTGGACCTCCAATGTGGCTGCATGCGAGTCTTCCCCAGCGGCATCAGGCTGCTCCCTGTTTTGGAAGGCTTCAATTTTGTCAATCTTGGCGTCGATGAAGGGAAGAACCTCGCTCGTACTAGCCGCGAATTGCCGGGCCAGATCATAGTCACCCTTGCTGGCATGCGCCACGGCCACGCGGAGGAGGGTCTTGTTGTCCACGAGCTGCTCGAGTCGTCCCGTTTGCTCCAGAAAGTCAATAACGACCAGTCCAGCCGTTTTGACGTCATCGATTAAACACAAGAACTCAATGTAATTCCGAATGAATCGTTTGTCAAGTGCAATTGGGTTACCTTGATCATCCTGCGTTTCTTCCAGTTGGCCCAGAATGCTCTCCACGGTGGCAAGGTAGGAATCCAAAATGTACTGTTTCTTGTTTGGATTTATCAGCAACTTGTCGTCAACCAGTCGCCTGGTAGCTTTCCCTACCGATTCCAAGACAAACGTAAAGGAATCAATGCTGGGTGACCATCCTTGGGATTGGAACATTTCCAACAATGACAGGCAGCTATCCACGTTGCCTCTCCACGCATGAGCCGACAAAACAATGTTCAACAGAGAGGGAGTAAACTGCACTGTATCCTCCTCACCCGCAACGAACGCGTCCAGGAGACCATTCACTCGCTCCATGCAACGTGGATCAGACCTTATGGAACAAAGCAACACAAAACAGAAGAACAAGGCAGGTCAGGTCGGGTCAGGTGGATTTGTACAACATCACACATGTCCCGATTCGATCGAAATCATG
The DNA here is from genome assembly GCA_903772945.1 of Seminavis robusta. Taxonomy (NCBI): domain Eukaryota; phylum Bacillariophyta; class Bacillariophyceae; order Naviculales; family Naviculaceae; genus Seminavis; species Seminavis robusta. The sequence continues at coordinate 29,343 of CAICTM010000013.1, forward strand.
CACCTCGTACACACTTACCGTAGCAAAGCAGTCGTCAAAGAACGGACAAAGGCACTCGAGTGTTTGTACCCTTTCTCTTCCATATCGTTGAGTACGACCAAGGCGCTATCGCACAAGTGGGGGTTCTTGGCAAAGCACAAGACTGTGCTTTCGTATATATCTTTGGTTGGTTCCATGCCAAATAGGTCCAAGGCATCCCAAATCAGCATCGTAAACTCTACATGATTGTGGCGAGCGGCTGCGTCGGCCATGTACTCAAGTGTCGACATGCCCATAACGTAGGAATGCGGTGGTCGTATCAGATCCAGTCGCTTTTTGAGCTCCATCAGTTCCTTCTCGACATGTTTTTGTTGTTGGATGTCACCATTGCTGTTTTCTAACCGTTCATTGACTTGTCTCTCAATATCGGCAACCTCCTCCTGTTGCTGCTGAATGATTTCCACTGTCTGTCGTTGCAATTCGAGCACCGCATCCAGAGCGACATGGGACCCCTGGATGTTTGGCGTGTATGGAAACATGTTTTCCACAACCGTCAAGACAATGTGAGGAAGTGGACGAAACCCTCCCTGCACAGTCCGATGCAACACATCATGATAGGGCAGATTGTCCATCCGACTGTATTTGGCACAAGTCAACAAATGCTGAAAGTACTTGGGTGGCAGGTCGAGCTCCATATTGGACATTTTCGCATACAAATGCCATGCCCATCGTCCCACATCGGCCGATCGTTGTGTCACCAAGGAAGTGACCAAGTGTGGATAGCACTCTTCTTGAATATCAATGTGCAATTGCTTGAGCTCGGACGACAAACCACTCACCATGGTTCTGATTTCCGAGTGTAGATTTTTGACCGGGTCAACGAGCCGAACAGCAATACACATTCGTCGATACAGGAATGCGATTTGTTCTTTTTCCAACGTGCTGGATGCCACTCTTGTTTGTTGCGCTGTTGTTATCGGTGAGCTGTCTTGTTGTTGTTCAAAGACATCTGTCTGGGTTCGTGCCAGAATGTAGTGGAGGATTTCGTAGGCATGAAAGGGGTGCGAGTACGTCAAGTAATCGAAAAAGTCCATGACAAGATCGAGTGACAGCTCCATGCCACGATGGAAGGTGGCGTGTTGAAAAATCTGAATGGCTCGATCAGGATTTCGAAACTTTTTCATAGCCATTTGTAGGTGATACTCGGCCTCTTTCTGCTGACTGGACTTTTGCTCTCTGTTGTTGCGAGTGTCATTATTATTTGAAGCTTGCTTCTTTGACCATGTAGTAGATTGTTGTTGTTGTTGTTGTGGAAGTAGTTGTGATGGCTGTGATTTTGTTTGGTCCTCCAATAGTACTTGATCCTCACATGATTCTTCTTCTTCCACTTTGGGATCTTCATGGTAGTTTTCTTCTTGTTCTTCTCGCAGATCTTCCAACTCATGATAGTCATCATCAGGCTCCAATGCAGAAGCAGCAGCCGATGCACTCCCCCATGAAGACCCCCCTCCAAGAAATTGTCCCCGCTTGTATCCCTGAAAGATGTCGGCATCTCTCCATGATGTTGTCTGATGTTGCTGTTGGCGTGCTATTAACAGATTCTGGGGCATGCTGTTGTATGCCTTGAGGGTTCGAAACAGGTCTTTAGCTCCTTTCTTGGTTGTGGCTTCCGTAGATGATGATAGCGACGTAGGATCATGCAACGACTCCTCCTCTGTACGGTGTGGATTGGCATGTGTTGACAACCTGGAGACTGGTTGATTTTGAAAAAGTAAAGCACCCAACGGTGGTATCTTCCCGTGCTTATTAGTAGACACAATGGGACGACGTCTGGAAGCAATTGCTGAGGCAGTACGCAGAGTACGGGTAGCACTTTGAGCACGCCACATGATTCAAGTCCTGATTGGGTATCTATCTATTTCTTTGTAATAGTCAAACGATGGATCTGACCGTGAAAGTGGGATGGGGTGTCAAGAATATTAGGATCTTGGAATTCTTGAAAAAGTGGCGAGTCAATTGGCACAGATAGATGAACTTTGGATTCAATCCACAATGTAACTCAGCTGAGATCTCCAGCAAGTTCAAAGAATCAGAATAGATCTTCTTAGTTTGGGGATAGTGGGTTGGGGAGTAGTACTGGCACTGTAGCATCAATGCTCAAGGCTTCCAAGAGATCGGGTGTCGCCTTTTTGTTCCAAGAATTAGGATTGGTTGGTTCTTGTCGTGCCACCGCTTTTAGCAGTAAGAAGCCAATTGAGCTGTAAATGCAAAGAGGAATCCATTTTCAACCAGCTACTGACAAGGACGGCAAAAGTGCATGCGCGATAGAAGGAGGGTCTGAGGCGACGCTGTCAAGAGCACGCTGGTTCGTTCCTCGCCAGTTAGATTGCGAACCACCACCCAGCTAATCCAGAGTACACAGAGACTGCAAATCAAATCGCACAGCTCTCGACCTCACAGAGCTCACAAATCAACGACAACAAAAACCAACACAGAACAACACAGAACAGAAAAAACCAATCTACAACAACATGATGACACAGATTGAAAACTACAGCATATATGAAGTCTCTAGTTGGCTCATCCAACATGGGTTTGGTAGCCATGTGGATGTGTTCAGAAGCTGTGAAGTGAATGGGGCTTTCTTGGTGGAAATGACCCCAACTGAGCTAATAGATGATCTTGGCTTCACTCCACTGGAAGCCACCAATCTCTTGGATGCCATTCAGAGAGAAAAGTCAGGGTGTGTGCCTACTGCAACTGCTTATGCTGTAAACACGTATGTTCCTTCTGCGGCTGCCATGGGGTCCTTCAATCCTTCGCCCAACAACAGATCCTACATGCCAGCTCCAGCCACCAACACTCCTTCCAGTTTTACACCTCCAGATCCTCGTATCCAGCTTCTTGAAACAGAAAACAATGCTCTAAAGCAACAAAATGCTGCCTTAGAGGCAGACACCATGCATCTTCAGGGAGAGCTTCAGAATTTGAAAGCCATGTATGATCAACTAGTGCAACAACAACAGCAAGCCATTGTGCCTGCTCAACCACAACCAGCTTACACACCCCCTCCACCCCCTCAACAAACTTACACACCCACTCCACCCCCTCAACCAACTTATACACCCACTCCACCACCCCAACCAACTTATACACCTGCCCCATCTCCCCAACCAACATATCCAACTCAGACATACTACCAACAGGCACCACAGCAACAGCAAGTCGATTACAGTCAACAGCAGGCACCACCACAACCACAACAAACATATGCTACACAGCCCAACACAATGGGTGCAACCACTGCCACAACTACCGATCCCAACAAGAACAATGGCATGAAAAAGACTGGATTCAATGTGATCAAGGGTGCAGGTGTTGGAGCTCTAGGAGGAGCCACCATGGGAGCTGTTGCAGGAGCCATACTCCCTGGCATGGATGCTGGTGACGGTGCCAAAGCAGGTGCTGCCATGGGTGCTTTGGGAGGAGGTGTTAGTGGATTTATGAAAAAATAAACGCACATAACTCAGCCAAGAACTAATAAGGACTAAATCCGAAATACATTTGCTTCTTTTGTCACTTGATGGCTTTTAGCTACTTTCTGCAGTAGACTAACAACACTCGACCAGGGTCTGTGGTACTACCGGTATTCCAGTTGCCCTGAGATGTTAGGCCGAATGGGGAGAACCCAGCTCTACACCTGTACCGTTAGGGCACAATTGGAAACGCTGCGGTAGTACTGCCTAGCAGCTTGAACGTTGTCGCAGGTAAAAAGCTGGTGGAAGAATGGAACAAGGCAAAGCAGCTTTTTGGTAATCGACCTCTCAGGGTGGTACCGGTACCCATGGATGGTCCTTTCGTGGTGTGGTATCTAGCTCTAGCTACCGGTAGTTCACATGCGAAGCAATGGATCCAGTCTTTCGTTGCGGTCAAACGACACAATACCAACCAACCACCTCCATTGACTGCGGTACCATATGGAAGATGGCTCCTGGAAGCACACAAGGTGATTTATCTATAAATTTAGCATTCCATTTACCACCATTCACTTTTCAGTGACAGCTACATTCCTGACACACACATTGTACTGCGAATTGTTCCGGGTGACAATCGACTCGTATTATGGCCAATGCCGTGTTGTCACAGAGATTGCCGGGGACATGCCCCGATAGCTGATTGTTGTAAATATCCAACATGGTCAATTGGGTCAGCAATCCCAGTTCGGACGGAATCTCTCCAAAGAAGATGTTCCCCCACAAGGATAACCAATCCAAGTTGGTCATCAATCCCAATTCGGTTCGAATACCCCCCACCAAATCATTGCCTCCCAGATAGAGATCTTCCAATGCCGTCAATGCTATAATTTCGGTAGGGATATTGCCGCTAATGTGATTTCCCCAAAGGCGGATTTTGGTCAAGGCGGTTAATAGACCAATTTCGGAGGGGAGCGTCCCTGTTAGACCCTTTTCAGCGCGATCAATGACGGTGGTGTTGGCAATGTGGTAGGTTTCCCCAAAGAGCTCGACTGTTGTTGTTGTGGTAACAGAAATTGCGGTGGGCGAAGCGGACGGTGCACTGGAGGACGGTGGAAGTTGATTGGTCGTATTTTCATTGATTCTTCGTCTTCTTCTTCTGCTTCTTTGTGTTGTCGTTGCTGTTGTTGTGGCTGCTGATGCTATTGCTGGTGCTTGGGTTGGCAATGCGGTTGGAACGTGAACGGTGGTAGGATCCCTCCTCCGCAGTGCTAAGTCAGTGTCAACATCCTTGTCGGAAATGGCAGAAGACGGAGAATCCCGCTGGAGTGTGTAGGATTTGGTGTCTTCGTCTCCACTACTACATGTACCATCCGTGTAAAACCAAGCCAGCGCAGCAACCGTGGTGGCGGCAATGACCATGATCATAGTCATGGTAACAACCTTCATGATGATACCGATGATGGGATGATGAGATCTCTCTTGTGTTGTGCGAGGATGGGTTACCTCAACCGACAACCACAAGGCTTCCGTTGATGATCCACCTGCCCAAAACCCCCATTCGCAATCAAAAATAATGTGCTTTTTGACATCACCCAAGCGTCCAGGACTTTATGGGGGGGTTAGGCAGCAGCGCGGGGGAGGGAAAAGAAAAAAAAAGGGAGAGGGTTATCGGTTGAGTTCCGAATTCCCGTTTGAGAGCAGGCAGGGCTAATGATCCGGTCACGAAAATGCCAGTAATTAACCAAGAAGAGGGGAAAAGGCAATGACCTGGTATTCCCCCCCATGTCCTTTAAGTATCCAACCATGGGTAAGACGTCCGAAGAACAATAATATGTCAGCAAACACATCACAACTGCCATCAACCGAATTCAAATCGCTGGAATCTTCAACGGCTAATCACTTTCGCTCCTTTCCTTGGCTCGCACCAAACCTTCCACAAATTCAAATCAAGGAGCCAACCTCCGAAACCATCGCAAGGTACAACTGTAAGTGATTGATTGTTGTTTGTTTCGATAAAGATTGACAATGGCGGTTGTTTGTTCGCAATAGCTCATGATATTTCTACTGCTACTACTGTTACTATGGATAAAGAACGTTCGATCGCTCCGTCGTATCGCTCGCTGGATATACCATCGCTCGAAACTCGGTGCAGCTCGGAAACTCGGCGCAGCTCGGAAACTCAGTGCAACCACTGCTCTGTTGTGGTGACACGACAACAACAACCACTACTACCTTGTGCTTTGCTTGGTGCCTTCAAGTCAGCGTCTACATGGGTAGGGGCACGTACTGCTGGCAACAATAGATCGCTACTGCCACAACTCGCGAAAATCAAACCTCGCTGGATTACAACGCCGGATTACAACAAATCGTCGACAATGAGGATCCCCACTACTTCTCCCGCCTTCTCCAATTGGCTGCAAAGTGCCAACAGATACCCATTCAATGAGCTGAGGGTAACAAGGCAAGGATTCACCTGCAAGTATGTCATTTGTGGGTACAACAGTGATGAGGAGGATAACTTCTGTTTGGCAACAAGAAACCTGGAAGTGACTGTTCTTGAGGAGTTGATACTGCAAGGAGCATGCAAGCCACTTCCTCCTTCCATGACCGACATCATGGATTACATGCTTGGTCCAGGCCTTCAGAAAAGTCCAAAATGGTTCAGAGCTGTTGTCTCCACTCTTTCTGAAATGTTGGAGTCACCACATCCCGCTGGCTGTGAAAGGAAGGACATCCTCATTGAGTGCATCTATTGGTTAGTGAGGGAAAGGATCAGTGAGAGCTATGAGGTTTCCTCCCTTGAAGGACAGTTTTATATGGATGCTTGGCATTTTTATTGTTGCCGCTGGTATGACAATGAGAAGATTACTTCCTTCCAGGAATTGGCTGAGCTGAGTGAGAGTATGGTTATTGATTTCATTGGCAATGATTCAGATGATGAGTGAGACTATGGTTGATGATTTCATTGGCAATATGTAAGTTACTTTCTAAATTAGAGATGAATTTGATGTACCTAAAGAGTTGTTGCTGTTGTTGCTTATGCCTGATATCCATTCAATCGAGTTTGACAGGTAGCATCATGAGGTGGTCTTCCTCTCCTGTTAGTCAACCACTGGCAGTATCTCTGACAGCAGCCAATCGGTGGAGGTTGATGGAAAGGATTTGGCAGTATTGGTTGGAATCTTTGCTGCATCTGTAAGTGGAGTTGCATCATTTGAATCTGTTGTTGTCTGTATAGAAGCAGGTTACCAACATAAGCATTTTTTTCTCGTTTGTGCCACAGGAGCTGCTTGTGGTGGTGGATTGGGTGGTGGAGGCTGGAGCAGTGGAACCGGCTGTGGTTGTGGTTGTGGTGGAGGTTGTTGCTGTGGTTGAGGTTGAGGTTGTGAAACTGGAACTGGACTGGTGCAAGCTGCACACAAACAGCAATCATTTGGTGCATACTTTTGTCTCTTTGGTTTGAATGAAACAATGAAGTCTGAAAAGAATCTCTCTCCAGTGTCAGGTGGCAATGGCTCTGCATTTGGGAAGGGGGCATCCACACCAGCAGCTTCTGCTAGCTCATTCAGGTAAGCCAACTCTGAGTAGTTCCAGTATGGAACAACCTTTTCCCAACCAGCTGGCATTGACCTCCTTTCATCCACACTGATTCTTGACAGGAAGGCTCTCTTGTGCCTGATCTTGAGGTTGTATCTAGCAGTGCCAGCAAGATTGAGTGCGTCAGCAAGAGACCTCCTCATTCCACTATTAGCAAAGTGAGCAAACTTGTCATGGAAAGCCTCTAACTTTGACTCTCCTCTCTTTGACAGATACTCTGGGAGATTGTGCTTGGAATTGGAGATGGCTGGATTGTGTCATACATTTGCTCCAGTGGCAGTGGATCAGCCAGGTGAGGGGCTTTGTCAATACAGTTCTCTACTGCTGGCTTGGTATCTTGAGTGAACAAGGTGTAGTTCTTGGCTGGATCCAGTCTGCCCTGTCCTGGCTGGCTACCATCACTGGCAGTAACCTTGTATCTGCAGAACACTGTTGCAACTTCTGTCTCATTGTCTCAGGTTCTCTCATCTTCTTTCTTAGAAACTTGGAGTACCTGTCTCTGAAGACCTTGGAGGCTTGCATTTCGGAGATCTCAGGCATGGAGTAGTGCTTGCCATTGGGGAGAGACCATTCTTCAATGCATGCAGCAGCTTCTCATAGTCATCAGGTGAGTACACATACAAGCAATCCAAGAGGTCTGTGAGTGCTGAGAGTATCGATGTGTCCTTTTCTCAAGTTGACAGTATCCTTTTTTCATAATGAAACAGACCAAGCCTTCCTTCAATTCCTGGGAAGAGGATCTCCCAGTAGTCATCCTTGTGCGCTATGTGTCGCTGTACATGGCAGCAGGGTTGAAGTGGCTCTCCTGCAGCTGCATGAGCATGGGAGAAGTGGATTGTCTTTGTGGTGGGAACAAAGCACAGCAGAGGCAATCTCACCAGTCTCTGTGGCAGCATCCCAAACAGCAGCAGCACCAAGACTTCTGCTGTAGTTCTTCACCACCTGAAAGGTATGGTCTTGGCAGAAGATCCTTTGTTGCACTTTACACTTTGGATTTCTCTTGTGTCCTGTCATTGTCACTAATCCTCCATGCATTCCTGTTGGTAGCAGACGCCGCATCATACATGTCACGGATGTCTCACCAAGGGGAGGAAACAGTCTATGTAAGTCCCATCTTTGAAGGATTGGTTCTCTCATTCCCTCCCAATAGGAGTAGTATGACATCATTCTCTAATGTACTCCCTGTTGATTGCATTGTAGATAGGCGGCTGCAGAGGTCGCCATTGCCATAGGTCAACATGATGTCTTCAAAAGCCTCTGTGGCAGTTCTCTGCAAGTGGCATGTTTTGTTTGGCAGGGCATACTTGGAGTCCACAGGATAGAGCAGGGCTGCATGCTGTGGGATGGTGCACAAGACCTCTGCACTGTTGGCTTTGAAGACTCTCTTGTAGCACCGGCACTCCATTTCCATAACCATGCACCAAGATGGAGGTCCGGTGAGTCCAAATAGTGGGAAGAGAGTCTTGTTTCTTGACCAATTTGTCCTTATATTCTTGAGTTTGCCAGAGCATCTCCATCAGGACAAGCCACAGTATTCCACACCTTTCCAGTCCAAGAGGAGTTTCTGGCCAACAATGGGTTAGTGGGGATTTAATTGCTCCTTTGTGGATGAACTGTCATGGTGAGTCCTTCAAAGTGTTGGCTGATTATGTCTTGATTCCTTGTGCTGGTAATGGATTCTGACACTGCTTCTGCCATTGCTACATTGCCAGTGGTGCTCCTTTCTCTTGTGACTTTCCACAAAGGCAGTATCCTTCACAAGAGCTGTGACTCTTTTACACAGAGCAGCTGGAGTGGACATTGCTTCCTTTTCCTGCTGCCGGCTCTGCTTTGGTTTCTTGCTGTGTTTGTTCTAGCAGCGAAGAAGGCTCTCCATTCTCTTTGTTGATGCTTCCACTTCCTTCTCATTCAGTGGAAGAGGAGCACTGAATGCCTTGTGAGTCTCCTGCTCTCTCTGAAGGTTTCCATTGTGAGCTCATTCAGAGGTCCTCTTCCTCTTGTTATTGTATTCTTAATACAGAAGACAGAGTGTGATTTTGGGGACTCTGAGACCAAAATGTCTGCCTTACAGATGAACAGTTTCAGTGGATCAAAACTTCTGCTCCTCCTCCCAGTGTTGTTTGTGGTCCTTCTCTCTCGCTCTCTTGGAGGATCTGTTGTTGTTGTGGCTGTTGGCGGCGAGTTGAAATGCCTCTTCTGTTGGGACTTTCTCTGTTGACTTTGACAGCCCATTCCTCCTCCATTGTGGGTGGTAGCTTCTGTTGTTGTCATGGTCGTCTTTTGCTGCTGCTACTCGCTTGTTTGGCTGGGAAAATGACTGTCGAGTGGAGAAGAAGAGCGCCATCGTCGCGATCGATCGGCTTTCACGGAATCTTTCTTTCGCGAAAACAGAAACAAGAAATTTGGAACTTTATAGCACAGTTTCCCTGTAAATATTTATAGACGGTACGTTAAGTATATTTGAATCTTTCATGACGCACTTGCTGATGTATTAGCTTGATTAGCCAATCACATTACTGCTTTCTGCCGCTTTCGCCCTGTTCGGGTCTTCGCCAGAAACTTTCTTGCTTGGTGCTCCTCGTGCCTTACAAGTTTGGACCCACAATGTCTGCAGTAGAGTTAGAGCTAAACATTGGCTTCAGTACCCCCGGGATTTGAAACGGCGCCAGCACAAGCATATGCAGCACAAACGATCTGTTCCCTTTCCCAGAACATCAGGTTCTCTCAATGCTACCAGTACTACTCTATCTCTAGCTAGCTAGCTAAGTGTTTGCCATCATGAACTGGACGAAGAAGATCATCTTGATGTCCCTGGCAATGTTCGGGTCTCTCTGTGCTCGATCTGTTCAAAATCGCATTGAAAAGGGCGTCGTTCTGCAAGACTCTATTCCTCTTTATCGATTCGATGCCAAAGCCAAGGCGACCGTAACGTATGTGTCCATTCTCAAGAACTCATCGCCCACACATATGGATCTCAAGGCGGCGGCATTGTTGAAAATAGTTCGACGACACCACGGACAAGTGGGGTATTTGGGGAAGTGTTTTGCAGTTGCCATTGAATCCAAACAGTTTGAATCCGCCGACTGCGATTTGGTCGTTGTGACTTACTGGAAACGACCCCATCCGCTCATGTCGCCCTCCTTTGGATTTTCCAATTTTCGATCCGAACTCGACCAACAAAAGACTTGGACCGTACATCAGGCGCAAAAAATGGTCAACAGTGGACACTCCGTACAAGCCGTACTCATGGCCATGGTGGTTCATGGATTTTTGCCCTTTTTCATGAACATTTACGCGGCCGTCACGGGGTTCGAATACACATTTGAGCCCATGTCACCAGTGCCAATAATGGATACCGATAGTGTCAGGAGAAGCACAGAAGAAATCACAAAAGCAAACGACAACAGCCAAGAAATTGCAGAAAACGACAACAACGAAACAGACAATGATGAAAATAAGAATGAAAATGACACCACAGAGGAAGACAAACACGACAAAAGCATCAATAAACAAGAAGAGGATGAACAAGAATGCGTGGTAGATCCACAAGCTGCCAAGATGCAAAAAGTGGCCAAACTTATGCTAAGCAACGATGAAAAGGAGCCCGAAGATGAACCAGCCTATGTTTGGAACTTTGTGCAAAAGGGAACCATGAGCCCCGAGGATGAAGAAAAAGATCGCAAGTACAGCCACAAATTTCTACAGATGATCACCTATCATGATGGAGGGCCCATGCACACGGCGCCGTTGGAACCGGCCGATTCCTCCAAGGATGGGTCCTATGCCATGCTGGCGGCAGTCTACTATCCCAGTCGAGCATTCTTCAGCAAGCTCATCAATTCGTCATGGATGTATGAAGCAATACAAGACAAGCGACCGGGAGATGATAGTTACTGTGTCGTCACAGTGCCAATGAGACAAGACAAACTCTGGATGCAACTAGCAAAGAATTAGCCATCATCTAGCTAGTGTGATGGTGAAGTAACAACTATTGAGGGAAACAAAGTGGCATCTCGACAACCAGTTCATCACCACTCGGTCCGTCCATCGCACACAAAACAAGACGATTTTGAACTTTTAGTAATAGCTAGTACGTAAAAGGAATTTGCAATCGTACCGGTACAGGTACCACTGCTGATCAGCCTCGTCAGCTTTAATAAGCTGCGGTGCGCACATCCATTGTCTTTTTTTCTTCATAGCTACGATTGACGCAATTTTGCAATCCTCCAACGTGGGCGGCAAGCAGAAGGTTACCAGTATGGTGCGAACCAGCAAAGCCATCGCTTACGAGAATCGAATCATTCAACCGAGGCATTTCGTTTTGTGCGATTCCATTCCTCCTTGGCTGGTTGGTTGTCTCCTTAGTTTTACCACCACCTCGTTGCTTAGCTAGCTAGCTCGATAGATAGATTCGTAAGTGTACGATCAACTGGACACAGCCACTTGTTCTTCTTGACAGTGAAACAGTAGACGGGTGAGAGGGGGGCGATTGTCTGGCTAGCTAGTCAGCTATTGCCCGTTCTTGGACTGGACTCGACTCCACTCGAATACGCAACACACACCGTTGGCAGCAAAGATCTAAACGCAAGCAAAGCCCACGAACCTTGCAGACAGCCAGCGCGCCTCCGCAAAGAACAACTACCGCAAAGATGGCTTCTGCCAATCACACAAACAGCGCCACAGCACTTCAAAACAAGATTACGTCATTGTCTTTAGTACTACCTGAGGATTTCCATGTTGTGCGGGGCAGTTCCGTATTTCAAGGGGGCGGGGAAAATACATCTTGGAAGAAGAGTGTGCAAGCTGCGGAGTAACTTCTAGAGAAGACTTCGAATGAGAGAACAATACGGTCAGTGTCAATACCGGCAGCTAGCAGCTAATAGCGGTCTTATTGAGAAGAGGAGGATGCATGTATTACCTCGTAATTTGCGTACTCTGTACTGGCTGAGTAGAGCCATTCAGGAGCCTTCAACGGAAGGCCCAGCATACCGGTACCTGATAGAGAACGTGCCTGCCAGACTGAAGACCTGCCTCCGACTGTCACTCGAAACCAATCTAGCTACCGGTACCTTTTGAAGCCAGCAATGAAGTTTAATATCACCTTTATAAAATGTCATACGATATGATCATCCTTGGCTGCTTCTCCCTGTACACTCGTACATTTCCCCCGCATCTTGAATCATATCTTCGATTCACTCATTCCGCATGCAGCCATGCCACTGCGGTTCGCATGGAACCGGTACACTGGTGGTACTGGTACCCTGAACTTTGCCGGGTCTCGCTACCTGTCCCATGCTACCATACAATAACATGCCTCATCTGCATCATTTGCATTTTTGATATTTGCTCCAACCCCCTGCTACTCCGCAGCACAAATGGGGAAGTTCTCATTTACTACTTAGTTTTAAGCAAAACGGGCAACCTAACATCACCTAGTAGCATAAAGATCAGTCAGCCTTTACGCCTTGGCATTAAGGCAAATTGCAGTATCTATACCCTTACATTTAGAAATATTTGGTGCAAAATTGACCCCTTCTAGTAAACACCCAATATGACACTATCAACTACACTATCTCAACAAAGTAAGACAATGTCATTCAAAACAACATCATTGCTGACGAATACCATTCAACAACTAGGTCAATTGGTTGGATATTGACTGAGATCTGGTAACCAGCAGTTGGTGGCTTTTTGATCACAAAATCATCTTTCAGTCATGCTCCTAGGAACATTCAGGTGGAATTCCTCATTTGTTTCCAAAGTGATCCAGAGGTTTTCCCCATTTTTGCGGCTTTCCTCATTTTGGCTGGTTTCCACTCTTGCCCGGCCAGTCTCGCCTTAAGTGCCATCTCGCCTCTAAACCAGCACCTCCAGGTAAAACAGAGGTAATTGAAAAAACTCTTTTTGGAAAAAAGAAAATCACTCTTTTAAGTTGAGTCCCACTCAGACAGCTGTCTTAAAGCATAAGACAATAACTCTGTCTTAAGACGGCCGTCTTAAACTTAAGACGATGACCGTCTTAAAGAAGTCATTGTCTTATGCTTAAGACGATGTCTTTTTTGTGTCAGGAGGATGGAGTAGTTTTATAATTTAATGACTAAACAATCTCCACATCCCCCTGAATGTTTCAGACGCCGTCTTATGTATAAGACAATGACCATCTTTTAAGACAATGACTGTCTTATGTTTAAGACGGTCTTATACTCTATAAGACAGCTGTCTTAAGACAGAGTCATCGTCTGATACTTTAAGACAGCTGGTTATCTTGTAAATTTTAACAAAACTGTTTATAGCTTTTTTCCAAGAATCAATCTTTTTACCCCAAGGTGCAGAGGAGACGTGTTCCTGTATAGTACCGGTAGTGACCAACTGCCCCCGCAACAACGTCAGACACTGCAGGTGTCTTGGGCTGTCTCAATACCCTTTTTGAAACGAAAATGCGGACGCAAGAGGCAGCTTGGGAACCTATTCAGGATCTGGAGCACTGTGTTGGTGCAGCTCACGAAGACGTAGTCGGACATCATTCTGCTTTCTGCTGATTCGATTCGATTCTACGCCAAGCAGGGTTCTGAAGACTTGCTGGTGGACGCCACATCATTATTCTGCCTCAGCTTGTGTTTGTGAGGCTGGAGACCTTCAAATCAACCTCAATTTGCTGAATGTTGATTGATGATGGTCCGATAGCTTCATTTCGACGACTTTCTCATTTTATGAACCTTGAAAATCACGTGAGATCCCAATAACTTCCGGTTTCACTAAACAGCACCCCGACCATGTCTTATCCATACATCGAAGTAAACAACAGCGGCGTTTACCTTTTGCAACAGGGCAACTATGCCGCCGCCATGCCAGCATTCCTCCTGGCATTGGACGTATTCAAGCGACAGGTTGCTGTCTCTGCAATGGAGGAGTTTCACGGCGCCGCCATTGACTATCGGTGCAACTCTTCCTCTGCCGCACTCCCTCCACCTCCTGCCTCCCTTTACGACTGCCCATCTGATCAGTTTCCTCGCGATCACAGCTTCTTTCACAGTGTTTCCTTCAGAACAGACGAGCTCGATCGCAAGACGGCGACGGACCGTCTTCATTTCCACAGTCGAGCATTCGTTCTTTCAGAACGCTTGGAAAAGGATCCTACCGCCAAACACAGACGCGATGGTACCTCTGGAATGATCCTCTTCAATATCGGCGCAACTTTGCACGCACAAGCTATGCGCACGGGAGACAGTCAAGTCCTCCGTAAGGCACTTCTTGTCTACAAGTTGGCTCAGTCTTCCGCCGAGGAATGGGCGCTCTACAGCGGAGGGAAACGCAGCCTCCTGCTCATGTCTGTCGTGAACAACTTGGCACTTGCACACTGTCAGCTAATGCAAGTTGAGGAGTCTACGACCTCACTGCGACTGCTGCGGCAATTGGTGATTGAGACCGACGACCTGCAGCCTGATGATCGCAGCGCTATTGATTGGAATGTCGTGCTGCACTCAGAGAGTCGAATGGAGGAGTCGCCAGCTCCGGCTGCTTGATGGAAAAGGGGTCCATTGGTGACGACAACACTATGACACTACATGTAGTACTAGTTTATGCAAACTTCATAAGCTAAAGGCACGGGCACATTTCTCTTCTTTTATGCGTAGACTTCAATGAACTTGTACCGTACGGTACCGATTGGGACGTTGTTGTTGCAGGAGCAGACTGTACTGATATTCAAGTTGTATCATGATTGTTCAGTGAGACTTCCTGAAATCATGGTCATTCCAAAGGAGGCACAACAACCGCTTTCTCTCCAGGGCCCACTCCCGGACCCACAGCCGGAAATGCAACATGCCAACACCAAGACCTACTCCTTGACTTACTCCTGATCCAACTCCAGGCCCCACTCCTGGTCCGGCATCTCGATCTACACCTGGCCCTTCCGGCACTCCTGGACTCCCCGGTACTCGGAACTTTAGTTAGCACCATCTCCAGCTCGACAGCCTACCGGTACTTCTGGACCTATCCACAAAGTTATCGTTCCATGAGAAAGTTTGATGACCAAGCCTTGTCGAGGCCAGCACGACCGACAAGCCACAAGGCTCAAGTGGGTTGAGGCTTTTAATTATGGGATCGTCTCGGATTATGCCCACTCCTTGGGACGCCACGGAAGAAATGGCCAAGGATGTTTTCCCCAACATCAACGGTCTCTTGTTCATTGTAGGGAACAGTATCCTCCCCGTTGTTGTCGGACCTTGTGTGAATTGGCCATCCATCAACAAGGATTACAACAGCTTGCCGTTCGTCAGCACCATTGAAAGTCGGAACCCTCTGAAGTATCCCTGATATGGCGTTTAGGATCACCCTGAGAAATGCAGTTTTGAGTATACAACAGAATCAGGGACCAACACGCCGTTTGAGATCATCAACCACTCTGCCGATGCTGTTTACTTTTCGTTTCATTTGGCTTTGTTTTTTGTGAGCTTGGCACGGAAGAATCTTGTTTGGGCAAGCATGTCTAATCAAGCGGCTAACCGTTGCCCTTTGATTTATGACTACGAAGTTCGAAGTGGGCCCAAGTTCCAGCAGTATTATCGCATCCCAGCTGTTGAAAACAAGGATGCGAATGGAAGAGTCCGTTTTGTGGGCAGGGACTACTCGAGGAGGCTTGATGATTACAGTCGTACTTGGCAGATCATGTACTAGCTAGTATGCGGGCATCTACAAGACGGAATACCGTACTCAGACGAATACGGCTGAAACACTTTCAACATGTACTATTTGTTCGCCGCAAGTTTTGTTCTCGGGGCCAAACTACAATAGCTATTACCGCTACCATAGCAAGTAAAAAAACTTCCAAAATAGTCGCGGTTCCGTCCCCTCCTGAGGAGACCGTGGTGATTTTCCACGGCGTGTCAGGGTGAAGGCACGGACGAGAAAGATACGGTGTCAAGTTGAGGTGGGTGATGACATCGATTGGTTGGCGGTTGGCAGGTCTGTCGATCCTCATTCATTGTTGAAGGAAGCCACCCAAAAAACTACCGTAAAGGGAGTTGATAAGACGAAGAGATTGGAAGCAACATCAGCTCACACCCCCAAGCGGCAAATCTATCTCTCAACCCAGAAGAATTGAGAAGCCTAGTTAGGTTCTGGAAATTGAGCATACCATTGCTAGTATTTTGTTTCAATCCATCCTAGCATCCACTATGATGAGTTCTCTCTTGACAACAATTTGCATGTTCCTGCTGCTTCAGGTGTCCCACACCTTTGTGGTCAATCCACAAGCCTCGTCTTTCCTAGGATCAGCGAACAATTTGAAATCTTCAAGTTCCTCGACAGCTTCTACTCTGCTCTGTATGTCATACAAGAATGTGTTTGTGGCGGGAGGCTCGAAGGGTGTGGGTCGACTTGTGATTGACAAATTGTTGGCCACAGGCGCTCAAGTCAAGGCACTGGTCCGGAGTCCAGAAGTGGCAGAAGAGTTGAGTGCCATTGACGGTGTGACTGCCATTGTGGGCGATGCCTTTGAACAAAAGGCGGTTGAAAATGCCATGGATGGCTGCGATGCTGCCATTACCACGTTGGGAGGTTCCACCCAAGACAGGCGCGTGGATTATGAAGGCAACAACAACGTGATTGAATCGGCAGGAATACTGGGAGTCCAACGTGTGATTTTGGTGACTAGCGTTGGCTGTGGCGACAGCAAGGAGGCGGCTCCACCGAGTGTGTTTGAAGTTCTCAAGGATGTCTTGGCAGCCAAAGAACGAGCGGAAAATATCTTGATCAAGTACTATACCAACACCAACTGGACCATTATCCGGCCAGGAGGACTAGTGACAGAACCAATGACCGGGAAGGCTTGTTTGACAGAGAACAATCTTGTCATTGGCAGCATTCATCGTGAAGATGTGGCCGATCTGGTGGTCAAGGCTTTGAATTCCCCAAACACGGAGCGAAAAGTATTCAGTGCCTTGGATCCCTCTATTGTGAGTGCTCCCTCTGTTGTGAGCGGGGGCAAAACATTTGATGCTTTTGAACTTGTCGCTTGAAAAATAGTAAAGAGATACCTCGAAAATGGGCAATCTTTATTACCTATTTCCACCTATCTATCTATCTAGGTACAAAATTCCTGAAACGGTTCAGCCGATGGGAGATCAGGGATCAACCAAAGCAATTCCAAAGTACTAGTACCCAGTACTGATATTCTCAACTTGATATGGCATCATTCGTCTCCTAAATATGCATTGCAATCAACTACTTCTTCTTGTCTTCGTCTTCTCCTCCACTCTTGTCAGTTGCCAACTCTCCTTCCTCTGTTTGGTTGCTCGCTAATTTTTCCAACATGTCTTTTCCTACCAAATCCTCCACACTCATCTCCAATACGTTCTCGTCGTTGATAACGTTGACATTTTCACCCAACTTGGCCATAGCTTTTTCAATATCATAGCTCTCGCCTTCAAAAATGCCCAGTCGATCGGCAATAAGATGCAAATTTTGACAACCAGGACATCGGACCAGAACAACACCATTTTGATAGGAATGTTCAGAGAATTGCTTGATAGATCGTGTCTCGCAGACGTTGCAGGTATAGACAATGGCCAACTTTTTGCCCCCGGCTTGAGCGCCTGGAATTTGAAATTCATCAGAAACCTTGTCGTCGTCGTCGCTGGTATTTTCAGCCTGCTTATTCTTGGCATCATCTCCCCCAGCATTAGAAGAGGAAGACAATGCACGATAACGCGTCCATATTGCTCGTTGAGGGAGACAGCAATGTGGGTGTTGATGGTGGCAGCCAAATGATCGGTGCGCGTGCGTAGAAAATGCCAAAATTGAAGAACTCTTTCCTGGCTGCTTCGCCAAGCGAGAAATAGTATGAGTCTTTCTGCTAACAATACCCATTCTGGAGGACACACCTCTATTTGAAGGAATGGATCGGGCAGGGAAAGTTCGTGGTATCATCATGGTCGAGGAGTGACAAGTCAGAGAAAGGCGATTGATTCAACGAAGTGAACCCAAACAACCCCACACTATCAATTGAATCCCAATCTTGATCCGGTGCCGTAACAGCTCCCGCTGGCTTTCTTCTCACCTGCGTATCCAAACCCCAGTCGTCAGAAAGCTTCAACTCCCGCGCACCGTTGCGAGAAACGCTCTGGGCAAGAGTCGACTTCGGAAACGGAAACTGCCAGAAGGTTGTTGGAACCATGCTCCAATTATTTTGGAGAATTCGTGTAGCCTCTAGTAGTAATTCTACGACAGGTTGAAGTTTTCCTTGGGTTTGTGGCAAGTGATGTGTAAACGCTCACAATTTACCTACTTAGGCGTTACATGATGACTTGTAAATGGTCACATTTTACTTACTTAGGAATCACAGTTAGCTAGCTTAACGGCCGTTAAGTTACTTAGCGTGAAATTGTCACATGGTTCCAGAAGATACGCCCTTCCCCCTCCTGTGGCTCACTGCCGGGAGCTCGCCCGGCCGGCTTCGACTTAAATGTCAAGCCTAACGGCTTTCCATTTAAGTCTCATCCGGCCGGGCTCGCTCCCGTTCCAGTTCCCCACCAGTTGGTGGAAGGGCGTTCCTCTACAGAATGGCACTACCTGGTACCGAAACCAGTCAACAAGCCTACAACACCGTACGATGCATATGTCCACTCGTGTCAGGCTCTCTTTTGACTGATTTCGACGCTCCGCATCCGGCCTCCAGAAACGAGGCGTGACTCGAGCAGTTTCAAACGGCCACATTCGCTCCTTGCAAAATCTTTGACCAAACAAGCTCATAAATTCCAGGTCTACAATCCCGTCGTCTGATCAGAAAGAAAGCAGCCATCTTTTACTACAAGCCAAAGCCCGCCTTCACTCCTTTGGCGAGAGAACTGCCAACTTTTAACAAGACAACAAACATGCCACACCTAACTAACAAACAGATGAAAGCTCTGACAGATGAATTGATTTGCCCAATCACCTTGGAATTTCCATGGGATCCTGTCATGGCTGAGGATGGACATGTATATGATAGGGACGCTATTGAGCAGCACTTCCGCGACCATCGTGGGGATCTCAAGTCACCAATCAGCAACAAAAAGATGGGAAAGAACCTCTTGCCAGCAACCCAGCACCGCAACAGCATTGAAGCCTTGGTCGATTCTGGTGTCGTTGATCCAGCTTTGCCAGCCAAATGGAATGATATGGCAAAGCAGAAGATTGAACATGAAAAGTTGACGAAGAACTTGGTGAAGAAGGCAGAGAGTGGTGATTCAACTGCGATGTACCGACTTGGACTCAACTATGAACATGGTCGCGATGGTTTCAAGCAAGACCAGAAGTTGGCCTTTCAGTGGTACAAGAGAGCCCTGCCAAAAATGTGTTTGGAACAGCCGCATTAGGGCAGTGTTATTTGGTTGGTTTTGGTACATCCAAGAACGCGCATATGGGCATCATGTATGTTACTCTTGCAGCAGGTCAAGGATCAAATGTCGCAGCATATCATTTGGGGATGGCATTTGAAACTGGCATTTATGGCGTCGTGATTGCAAATAAAGCAGAGTCCATCTACTGGTTGGAGAAGGCCAGTGGGACCTGTCGCTACGATCATATGAGTGATCTCGCCCGACACGCGCTTAAGCAGAAGATCACGGAGATGAGAGCCCGCCAACAAAGGTGGACTCAGAATCGAGATTTTGGTGGTGTTGCTCTTTGATCCCGCTGCTTCAAAGGGGCTAGGACAGCCGTCACAGAAGGTGTGATGTCTGCGATGTACATGTAGGTGGATGATGCCCTTCCTTCTTGGTATCAGTAATTGGCTTGAGTACAGACCAATAACTATAATGAACTGCTTCATCTGCTATCTACTACCTAGTTTTTTAAATCTAATGCATGTATGCATAGTCTCGTAGCTCCACTGGTACCGTACCGGCACATGCTCGTGTTCATCAAGGCTTCCCCACGGTGAGCAAGATGCTCCACGAGACACAGTCCAAGTGCTCTGTGGAAGGTGCAAGGTATAGTGCAGCCACCCAACCAACCAGAACTCTGGCATATGATGCATATGCGTGCTGTCAAATGATTATGTCCCTGTACGGTAGTTGATCTACACTGTAGTCTTCCTCCTCGCTACTACTGAGGAAATCTTCCTCCTCGCCATTGCTGAGGAAATCCTCGTCCGGGTCTTCTTGGCCACCATTCTCAAGGATGTATTAATAGTCTAAAAATTGCGGTTCCCCTTGGCATGCACGGGCGCGAGGCAATTCTTGAGGGCCACCTTCGCGTCGTCACTCGACTCGCTTTGTGTGGGAAAGGAAAAGAAAAGAAAACAAAGACGATGACTGACGACAACAACCAAGAATTTCAAGCATGAGGACAACAACCACAGTATGAATAATAGCTGGTGGCTTTGTCCAACACACAGTATTTTAGCATGCTCACTTTTTGCTGCATTTGATACTTAGGCAAGAACGGATGACACACACCATTTGGTTGCTGCGCTCTAGCATTGCAGACAAACAGCATACCGAGCCCCATTCAATCGTGCTATTCAAGCACCTTCTCGACAAGACAACCCACTCGAAAAACGAGCTACCACCATTCTTTACCATGGCGAAAACACTCTTGATTCTGGGCGGATATGGAAACACAGGGAAGCTCATTGCCAACTTGCTCCTGGAGATACGCAAAGATACTTCCATTGTCCTTGCGGGACGCAACTTGGCTGAAGCCCAAAAAGAAACCGATCGACTCAACCAAGCCTTTGAAGGGCATCGTGTCTTCGCAAGGCAAGTGGATGCCTCTTCAGCGACAAGCTTGCAAGCCGCCTTGAGTGATGATGTCGATGTGCTGGTCGTAGCATCCAGTACAACGGCCTTGACCCAGCAGGTCATGCAAGCCGCAATTGATGTCAATGTTGACTACTACGATATTCAATACAGTGATTCGCATCGACTAGAAGTCTTGGAATCCCTCAAATCTGACATTGAATCGTCAGGAAAGACATTTGTCGTGGAAGGAGGCTTTCACCCGGGAGTTCCTGCCGCTCTTGTGCGCTATGCTGCGACACAGCTGGATCATGTAGTCGAGGCGGATGTGTATGGCAACATTTCAGAGAATTGGAAAGAAGTGCATGTACGCAAGGAAACTGAAGAAGAGTTCTTTGGTCAAATGACGGAAATGAAGAGCGATATCTACTCGAATGGAAAATGGGAGGCACAGGGCTGGCAAGTCGTCCGCGACTATGAGTTTGCAGAACCCTTTCACAAGCGAGCATGCGCCCCCATGTTTCTCAATGAATTACGCAGTCTCCCGACCCTTCTTCCCAGTCTGGAGCATGTCGGCTTTTGGATTACGGGCTTCGATCCAGTGTCGACGTTTGTCGCTTTGCCCCTATCCTTGGGTGTCAGCGCTCTTTTCCCCAAGACAATGACAAAGCCCATGGCCCGGTTTTTCACGTGGAGCTTGAAGACCTTTTCGAGACCGCCCTATGGAACTATGCTCGCTCTGGAAGCGCACGACGCACGCAAGGAAAAACAGCAGAACCCTTCCAAGCTGCACGTCACCATTGGGCATCAAGACAGCTACTTTCTGACGGCCGTGGCAGCTGTGGCTGGTCTTTTGCAATTGTTGGACGACGACACCAAGACCACGCCTGGATTGCATTGTCAGGCGCACTTTGTCGACCCAGAGCGCTTTGTATCTGATTTGGAGCGCTTAGGACTCAATGTCACAATCAAGAAGACAACCTAAGCTGTGACACGAAGAACAGTGTATTTATCTTCCAAGAGATAGACACAACAAGTAGGTGTAAACCGTAGACAACTAACTAAACGAAAGTATTATATTGAGGCTGTCGCCTGCTAGATTATTCCACATAGCAGAGCCATAGCAGTACCCAGATACATGTACTGGTACCTCGGTCCAGACATACGAAGATGCCCCATTGCAAGTGCTGAACGCTCTGCTGTCATGTTCCTCTTTGGACGAGTTTCCACTTTGCATGTCGACCGTGTGGTTCAGGTATGCACGGCGAGGAAACTGCGCAAGCGCGCCGCAAGATCCAATCGAATTGCATGCGAAGGGCGAAAGATCGGCCATGGTCGCCCTCATTGATACATGCTGTTGTTGCGGAGACTGTAGACAACGAAACTAACTAACTAGCTAGCGAGACAGAGAATACAAGACAGCAAGTACACATAATGACAAGCAATAGCGGCATTCTGAGTTCCTTGACGGCGACTCTGGGCCCCGAAGTGGTGTCCAAGATTGAATCCTCCAAGATTTTATTAGTGGGGAGCGGCGGCATTGGGTGTGAATTGATCAAGAATTTGACGTTGACCGGCTTTCGCCATGTGGAGACAATTGACATGGATACCATTGATGTGTCGAATTTGAATCGTCAGCTGTTGTTTCGCAGTCAACACGTCGGCAAGTCGAAATGCGAAGTGGCTTGTCAAGTGGCCGTGGAAATGCTGGGCACTACAACGACGGGTGCTGATGAAGAGAACAAGCAGCCCATTGTGTACCAGGCGCATCATGGCAATGTCTGTGACAATACGAAATTCAATGTGCACTTTGTCAAGAAATTCGATCTCGTCTTGAACGCGCTCGACAATGTAACGGCGCGTCGACGCGTCAATCGACTCTGCTTGGCGGCCAGTGTGCCTCTGGTAGAAGCGGGCACGACGGGCTATTTGGGACAAGTCAATGTCATGGACAAGGCCAGTGGCGTCGCTTGTTACGAGTGTATCACGCAAGAAACACAAAAGGTTTATCCCATTTGTACCATTCGATCCACTCCCAGCATGCCCGTACACACCATTGTGTGGGCCAAGGAACTCTACAAATTGCTCTTTGCCGATAAATTGGACGAGTCCATGCTCTACGAAGATCCACAAGGAGAAGAACCATCCACCTACATGAAATCTGTCGACGAGTTGCGGACAATTCTCAAAGACAAGGCAAAATCCAAAGACTATGTCGTGGAAGCGGCCACGGCCTTGATCAAGGCACTCTACGTCGCAGAAATTCAAAAACAACTCGATATGGGGCGCTATGCCGGAGCCAAGAAAACACCCGCCATTCTCGGTGACGACATTATTACCAACGGCGCGGCCAAAGACCAAACAGCTCCCTCGCAAACCAAAGCCACCGATCAATTGTGGACCCCCACCGAATGTGTCACGGAAGTCGTGGCGTGTCTCTTGGAGGCGCATGCCGCCGAACCCGACACTCTCCTCCAGGCATTCGATAAAGACGATGATTTGGCCATGAGATTCGTAGCCAGTGCTTCCAATTTGCGCAGTCATGTCTTTCAAATTACACCACTCCAATCACTCTACAGTGCCAAGGGAATTGCCGGCAATATTATCCCCGCCATTGCAACTACCAATGCCGTTGTGGCTGGATTGCAAATGATTCAAGTCATCAACATTCTCAAGGCAAAAATGGAAAAAAAGGAAGGCGGTAATCTCATGGAACACTGTCGATACATTAATTGTATTCGACAATGCACTCGCAATGGTCTCTTTCTAATACCTTGCAAGTTGCAACCCCCCAATCCCAAATGCTTTGTTTGTCGGGATGCCACCCTCCAACTTGCCATTAATGTGAACAATTGGACATTGCAAACATTTCTCCAGCGCATTGTCAAAAAGGAACTGGGATTTGAAGAACCCACGCTCTTGTTGGAAGACGATTACATTTGGGAAGAAGGAGAGGATGCCGATTCTCAGGCCTATAAAGTCAATCTGCCCAAGGTTCTTTCCAAATTGCCCTGTGGAGGGATGCAGCATGGAACCGTCTTGAAGATTGAAGACTTTTCGCAAGATTTGCAAGTCAACGTGGCCATTGCGCATCAAGATGTCTGGGAAGGCGAACAGTACGATAACCCCGAGCAACAATTCCACATTGGGGGAGATGTCCCCGTGGCCGATTCCAAACCCGCTGCCAAACCAGCCCCGGCGGCTGCCAAAAAGGAAGAAGACAAAAAGGAGAAGGTTGTCGATGACGACAGTGACATTGAATGCTGGGATGGAGGCAATGACGGTGACTCCAAGCCAGCTGCTAAGAAACGACCGTCGGAGAACAAGAATGGTGATGATGAACCGAAGAAGAAGAAGGCAAAAACTGCGGATGATGATGATGATGTGGAGGTTATCGAAATTGACTAGATCAACTCCCGGGGCAAGGGGCTTGCAAGGAACACAAAACAGAATGACAGGAGCACACATGTATCTGTGCTCCTGACTACAAGTGACGGTAGTAGGCTCTAACAACTATAACCAGGGGATGTTGTTACAGAATCTTACATGCTTTGCAAAGTACAAAATGTTAGGCAATTCATCCGGCAATTATGTTCTTTTTCGACAAAAAGGAATGGGCTCGAATGGGGAGTGCCTTTCCAGCATTGTCTCTATCGGCTGGGGATTCTCTGCCAGAAAATGTTCAAGGTATCATCCTCCTCCTCATCGTCAAGCCCCAACAATACGGCCATGTCTGACAAATCCACATAAAAGGCTTCACTTTCATCGTCGCGAAGGTCATCCTTGCTTTCCTTCTCCTCCTGTACAATGCCTAATGCAGGATCACCTTGCGCGTATTGGTGGCGGTCAAGTGGTGTGTACAGTGCTCGTTTGCTGGTCGGCTTGAAAGCAAAGGCTGAATTCAGATTGGGGCGATCATAGCGGGACGTCGAAGGAATCCGCTTGGGTGGTTTGATCTTGACTGTCTTGATGGGTCGAAGGCTCTCTTTCTCTTTGGCCTCGTTGCTTCGTTCCTTCCTTCTCTTATGCAAGGCGGATTTCACTCCATTTGTCACAACACTCATATCCACCAACGGTGGTGGTTTGCCACTGGCCGACCGCTTGGTGTTCCATTCCCGAGCCACCTTGATATCTTTGGCCCAAAACGCACCCTTGCTCTCCGTTGGTGCCACTTCTTTAAAGTGAAACATGAGAATCCCGGCAGCCCAAATACAAACGATATTGACCACTGTCAATGTAAAGGAGATGGCTCCAATCTGGGCAAAGTCGCCAGCCGTATAATCATTATCCACCGTGACAACATCAAAAGCGAGCAGAATCGAGTGCATGAAACAGATTCCAGCATTGACTGCTGGGGGCAACAAGGACGCCGAAATGGCAACCCCGACCAGACTGGATGTGTTGCCTCCTAAAATCGACAAGCAGACACCTGCACCTGAAGGAATGGCAACTGCCACACCCGTCAACAACCCAATCACATCACCTCTCGATTCCATTTCACTTGTGGGCCAATTTTCACGAGCGTCCTTCGTAAAACCTGCCAAAATGCCAATCAGCAATCCAATCAGTACACAAACCATCAAGGCCATTGATTCATTGAAAAGGCTTCCAGTGACCAGGGGCCAATCTCTGACTCGACTGCCAAAGGTTAGACCCAGCACTGTCGTTGGAGAAGAGGGAATGTTAGAAATGAATTATGTATTGCGCAGCGGAAACGCCAAAGTGCCGCAATGGACTGACTCACCGGGACCCATGATTGGCGACACCAACATGGATGCCACAATGACAACGGTATTGTCGGTGATAAGTCCAATACCGGCCAGGATGCCTGCAATGGTCAAGAGAGCGATGAAATCAAAACTCAGAGCCGCTCCATTTTGTATCTGCTCTCTAACTTGTTCGATCCTGAGGCGGGTTGCTGCATTCTTCCATTCAGCCTTGGCTTCGGCAATCAGCCGTTCCGCCCGCATCTTTTCCGCATCGGCATCCAGCGCAACACTGCCGAGCACGGAAATAGAGGCGCCCTTGGTGGCGACACTCAGGGCACCATCGCTGGCGTCCGGAGGCAGAGTCTCGTCCTGCTTGGAAGACGACTCTCCGGTTGTTTCTGTGGACGACGCTCCTGCTGTCATGTTCGATTCATTGTTGGGTATCATGAGATACGGAGAAGCCGTCCTGCAAAGTTCTGCCTTGTAGACAGAAACAGTTCCGACGTTTGTTCCAACTCCAATATGTTCCAGACGAGCCAAGATAATTCCCAAAGAGGCTGGACGAGCCATTACTTCCACACGAATCCATGATGTGGGATCTCCGTTTTGCCGAATTTCTCGAATAATCGATCCACGTCGTTTGAAAGGAGCAATTTCATCTCGATTGACATTCTTATCCTGGACGTGATTATAGGTTGGGAGGTTTAAAAAGTGATACTCTGCCAACAACTTTTGGAACTGAATACGAAGCAGCTCCTCGATGTGAACCTCTCGCTTTCTTGGATCTCTGTGGTCATTCTTGACGGCTGCAGCTTGTTCTGGGGTGATTTCTTGGCTTTCTGTGGAATCTACCTGAACAATGTCCCTCATGGGCATAGCTTCTTCATCCTGTGGTTCCACACCCGATAAGAGACTTATAGCGGTGAGGACACTGTCGATACTTCGAGTGCTTCGATGTGTCCTGGTACTTGCATTGCTACCCTTTTTGGATGGTGGATTATCACCGTTGGCTGACAATTTAGAAGATATACTCAAGGAAGCGATCATGCTGTCCACACTATGAGTGATTCGGTGTTTTTTCTTGCTGCTTCTGCTGCTGCTGCTGCTAGATTTTTTCTCGGCAAACGTAGTGGTTGTGTCATTGAGAGGTACGAGGGCTGTGGTGGTTGTGACACTTGTGGGCCCGGATGGCTGTTCCGAGTTTCTGATTGTACCTCGTAGCAGAGGATGATCCTTGTCTGCCGCCGATCCTGGGGGAGTGCTAGCAGAGTCATTTGCTGCTTTATCACTCTTGGGCTCTTCTATATCATTCTCATCATTATCGTTTCCTTCTATCTTGTCCAATTCTTCCGATTCTACGTCGTCTTCTTCTTGGGTAATGGTAAAATAACACGGAGCCACAACCGAGACCAAGAGAGCTTTGGTCGTTGTTGTAGGACCATCGTCTTCTGCAAAGGACTCACTGGGAAGAGATCCCAAGCGACGGTGCTTGGGGACAACTGATGCACTCATGTTGTTTGGGATGAACGACACCTCTCACGTTCCGGGAGATAGCAGTGGGAATTTTTGGAGGCGACAGCAGCAATGAGAGGGAAGTACGTCTTGATTTTTTGATTCGCGTTTCGCGGAACATTGGATGCACAGTAACTGCTTCCAACGGTCAATACTGTGCCGTGAAAAAGCGGCACGACACGGTTTTGGGCGATGGAAGTTACCGGATTGGGTGGATCGAGCTTTCTTTTGTCCTGCTATGCTGTCTAGCTAGCTAGCTGTAGCTAGAGCCACAGGCTGCTGCTGCTAGCTAGCACTATCTAGAAATCCCCCAGCACCTGCCCAAGCCTTTTGGTAACGGTATGTACTAGTACCATTCTAAAAGCAATAATAAGCATACTTGATGTGCAAGTATTAGTACATGTATGGTGCAGTCGTCTTGCTGGCTGGTCTTGGCCTCGTCAGAAGCTACAAGAAGGCACCCCTGAACGGTGACCATAGATACTAATAGTGCATGAATGCATCAGTTCCAGGTACGATACGGTGGATGCAGAGTCAGAAAGCCGGCTTGGCTTTGCTAGACTACTCTTTGTTTCCGAAATAAGGTTCACCAATGGCTCTTACAGAATATACCGGTAGAGCAAACACTGACAGGAAGCCGAATAAGCCACAACGTTGCATTGAGCACGCGCATGGTTTCAAGACAGTTTTGTCTTTGCCTGGGAAGACACATGGGTGGCAACACAAACCTGCGTCTAAGAATGATACAAGTAGATTTATTCTTTCTTATCGAGTTGGAAAATTGTTGGGCGTTCCAACCGATTCGATTCGCTGGAGGAGAAAATGTCTTTTGGGAGGCATTGATGGGCGTTTTGGTTCGTGTCGACGGCCTCCTGATGCATCCTCGTTGCTGTGCCGTAGCACTGACTGCCATTCTGATCACCTGGCATTGTCTCACTTGATTTGAATGATAGATTCTGAACAAAATCGTGTATTGTTACAATGTTGATTCGATTCGGCTGGTTGCTTTTCTTCATAGATCTGAGTGCCAGGGTAATACGTAGAAGAACATGAGGCACCAATGGGAGAAAGCTCCAGCAATGACAGCACAGTGCCATATTTCGTGAAATCCAAACGTTTTGGATATGGATTTGGTTGTTCTGTTGTGTACACGAAACCCCCAACCGTGTAGAAAACACCACCAATAAAGAAAAGTCCGAATCCAGACCAATGTAGTACTTGCAGCAACCAAAATGTCATGCAAGCTCCCATCCAGCCCAGTGTAATGTACATGGTCATCGACCACCATTTGGGTATCTGCACAAAAAAGACGGATGTCATGACCATGCCCATGATGGAAAGTCCCCAAACCACCATGGAGAACGTCCAGCCAATACTGGAATCGTGATAATATACCAGACACAGCGGCGTGAACGTCCCCGCAATTAATGGGTAAATTGCCACGTAATCCAAGGTCCGAAGACACAGCTCCACTCGGGGTGTCCCAATGATGGAATGGTGGAGAGTGGAGCACAGAAACAAAAAGATCAAACTGGCTCCGTAGAGGGAAAAACTGACAATTTTCCAAGGATTTCCCTGCTCCGAAGCTTGGGTGATTAATAGCACCGTCCCCAGAATGCTCAACAGGGTGGCGCTTAGATGAGACGCTGCATTGAAAACTTCATCGGTTGCGTGGATACTGCCATCCCGAGATCGAGCAGGGACGGTACCAAAGTCGGCAACACGCCATGTGTAGGAAGCCCTGTCCTCTCGCACGATATCACTCTGCGTTTGGGTGATGATGGAACTCTTGTTCTTCTCGTCGGGATGAAGTTGTTGTTGTTGCGGCGAGGACGATTGATAGGATCCTTCCAACAGGGAAGACTGCGCATTAGAATTTGGCATTCTGCTACCGGTACTAGTACTTATTATACATGCACTTAGTTTCTATAATAGCAATGTAATCAGTGTCTGTCAAGACTTCACTTGATTGACTCGACTCGACTCGGTTGTGGTGTGTGATGAGAGCCCAAAGAAAATTCGAGAAAATTCAGAATTGCAAGTCACAATTAATTGTGGATGCACCGGTTTAAAATAACGCAACAAAATGTCGCCCAGCTCTACCGGTACCGGTACCGGTAGCGTCAACTGGTCCTGCCTACCTCATGATACGACAGTACCAGTACGAGTACACGTTTCCGCTGGAGTGGCCGGCAACGGGAGTTGTCTATGGCTTAATAATAAACAAACGCCTATTGGTCAGTTTACCTTGTCGCCGTGGACGACCTGAGGTGCGTTCCTAACCAAACTCCATGTGTGTCCTCCGTGCATACGCGAAACACATTTATTTTCATCGATTTATTTAGGCGTACGGATCAAGATTTCATTCCTATCCATGTGACACACATACGCGGTACGCAAAAGAAACACCACCGCAAATCCCCAACTCTAACGAAAATCACCGAATGATTCGATTCGATTCGATTCGATTCAGTAATTCGAATCGAATCATCGAATCGAATCAGCCGGGATAAACAGCATCGTTCGATCGAAGCTACTAGCTAGCTAGTAGTAAGACCGTACTAGTACGGTAGCTTGGATCGCTGTTATCTCTACCATACGTTCATTAGAGTTGGGGATTTGTGACCGTGACTGAGTTCGGCTGGCTCTAACGTTTTGATTGGTCCTACGCGAATTCTTTTTTCTCATTAATTTTGGTACGGCGAATTGAGAATGCAAAATTGCAGATACGCCGTACCAAAATTAATGAGAAAAAAGAGGGAAAGCCAGCCGACTTTAACAGTTATCTTGATTTCGCGTATGCACGGAGGAATAAAGAGGTCAAAATGACTGGTTAGGAACGATCCTGAGACCGAGGATACAAAGTTCTGAATATTTTCTTTTTGGTTGACACCGGTTCGCCGTGCTCCTATTTGTGCCTCGAGGCCATGACGGCTCTT
The DNA here is from genome assembly GCA_903772945.1 of Seminavis robusta. NCBI lineage: Eukaryota > Bacillariophyta > Bacillariophyceae > Naviculales > Naviculaceae > Seminavis > Seminavis robusta. The sequence goes on from CAICTM010000013.1 coordinate 59,276, forward strand.
ATTGGCAACCCCATTATTTGTGCCGTGCCAGGAAGTCCCCCGATTGGCGATCGTGGAAGTCGCAAAAGCCGTTAAAGTCGCGCAAGTCGTGCAAGTCGCGATTTAAGTCGTTCCAAGTCGCGCAAAGTCGCATCAAGTCGCGCAAGTCGCGATTAAAGTGGTTCCAAGTCGCGATTTTTCTCTAGTAAAAAGCAAGTAAAGTCGCACCAAGTCGCCCTAGTCGCGAAAGTCGTGCTTCAAGTCGCGATTTAAGGCTTCAAGTCGCGATTTAAAATCGCGACTTAGAAACCGCGACTAGCGCGACTTGGCTTTCTAGTCGCGAAAGTGATGTCATCGGGGGACTTCCGGAGCAACTAAAGTGTGGTTGTACAGGACGAATTATTCCGAATGCCGTTTCATATGTCGCCATTAGGAACCAAAGAAGTACCAGGGAAATTCTGTAGAGTAAATGTGCTTGGCATGGACTTTCTACAGCTTGCCCGCTTGTGTATGACAGTGAACACTCCTCCAATCCAGCTTTTCCGGCTTTTCAAGAGCGACGACCGGAGTATGTACCAAGATTATCCAGACGAGGATCTAGATGGAATTTAGCGCTCACCTGTGGATGTATCCCAATGTATGTCTCAAAGTTCGGCCTCCTCAGCCTTTGAAACGGCAGCTTCTGGCGATTGGCTTTGTCTGCATCGCGTTTGGTTGAGTTGTTGAGTCAGACGACTTCACAACATCACAACCATTCTTCCTCGTTGCTGAAATCTTTAAGGTTCACCTTGGGGGTTGAAGTTTAACGGCGTGAAGTTTCCTGTCGTTTGCGCAGGGCAGAGTTGAACGCGGGACGACTTGGTTTAATTCCATTAGTTTTTAAACTTACTTGTCGAAATGCTTGTCGAAATCTTCTTCTGCTACAGGTACTACTACTGTAGCTAGTTATTAGAGGTAGGTATCTCTATATTGTTATCACATGACTGATCCGCACTGTTTGGTTGTTTCCTTGCAGGAGTCGCACTGACAGATAGGAATGCCCGTGAGACCCAACAGCAGTTCCATGTTCCTTGATCACACGAGCGCACTTTTTCTCAGGAAAAATATCCCACGTTGAGCGGTCCAGTATTTTCCCATTAAAGTCCACCTCCACATTTGGATTGTCCAAGAATTGAGGTTTGGCTACATCCTTGCCACAGCAGAAACAAATGATCACCATGCCCACTTCCATTTTGGGGAGTTTGAACACCATGCGACCGTTTTCGGGGGACTTGGCTTCTACTGCAGCGCAATGGTCTGGAAATTGACACATTTCGGGTTTGTCAACGTATAGGGAAGCTTCTAATCGATTCACCATGTGCCATCGGTCGCCCATTCCTTCTTGATACTCCTTCCAATCTTGGTTTTCTCCCTTAAACGGGTTCAAGTCGTCGTTGGGTTTTGCAATGCTAGCCCCCCAAAAACCATAGGTGGGAATTTCTAGATTGAGACATTTCGGTGCCTGATCCACTTTGCAATATCGAGGGTCACAAAACAGGGGATCTTTCATTTGTTGTCCCATAATGATGGGTCGATCTCTCCACCAAGCGGCCTCGGCTACAGTGTGGTTTCTGGGCACAATGGGCTTGGTTTTGGATTTGGCAAACTTTTTCGTGGCCATGACTGCTTCGATTCGGTCGAGCGCAGCCAGCATGGCGGTCGTATAACTATAGGCCAATGCATCCGAAATGTATTGAAAGCCAAGGGGCCCGGGGTGCCAATTTCGCAAAATGACGCCCAAGGATTCTCTCCGTTCCGCATTGGTTTCGTTGAGACCGTATCTCGTGGTATTATGAAGTCCATCTCCCGAGTGCTGTCCCTCAAAGATGGGGTCCCCTCTCTTCCATTGATATTGACCTGAGGCTATCGCATACCGCATGCAAAAGGCATTGTATCCATACTCTTGATAGGCTTCGAACATTTCGTTCTCGTGCGGATTGCCGCCCTCTTGCTGCCCTAAGCAAGCTTCTTCGAAGAGGACATTGACGAGGTGAACTGGTGGGCTGTTAGGCAATAGTTGGGTCCATCGAACCAATTTCTCGCGTTCCTTTCGTCCGTCCATGTCATCTCCCACTTCAAAGTAGCTCCAACTATAGTGCACAATATCCGAGTCCGGGGAAACGTTTTGCTGGATGCACCAAACTTGGTTCTTGTGGGAGTCGCCACAACTTCCTCCCTGACCCGCATTTTGGATTTCGAGTTTCATACCGGCAGCCTCCCAAATTGGGGAGAAGGTTCTTTCTAATTGATGTTGATAGTTATCGTAGGCGCAGTTGTCGTGTCCAGCTGCCACCGAGCTGCCAATAACTCCAATCTTAAAGACGCTTTGATGGGGATTGAGCAAGGCCCGTGCCATGGTGTCGACCAGTTTCTCTTCCCTGGCAGTTCTCTTTCCGAAAAAAACCCACCCATTGGCCCAACCACCGGGTCCAATAAGGATCGATTGAGCACCTCCTTTGTGCTTGCTGTAATATTCCTCCAGTTCACTGAGAAGTTGTTGGCCTTTTCGGCGAATGGCCTGTACTTTTTGCATGTTCATGAAATAGTCGCCGTCGGTTTTGGTCGTCTTGTCGTCGCCCTTGGGTTTGGATTCGACATCTCCATCTAGCAGGTCCTGATGTTCTACCATACATGTCCATCGTCCCAAATGATAACACCCCACCATGACAGCCACAAAAAGGACTATATATCGGGTGAAGGATCGCTTGGATATTTGAATATTTTCATCCGAGCTGGCATTGGTAGGACTCGTCACTGGAGTCTGGGAAGGGGTAGCATCGGTCAGCGGCTTTAACTCAATCTCACTGGCATCACTTCTTAGGCCCTTCTTCTTGCTTCCATTGCGCTGTGAATGAAGCTTTAACATCTGCACCATGACTACCTGTATAACTACTAGTACTGCTGCACGTGGTTCTTCCGTCGATCATTGCCGCCAAAGCTTGCTAGTACTAGTACAGTAGAAAGGTTCGGTGCTTTTCCGCGAAACAAAATAAATGACATCGGAAACGCTGGCGTTGCGCGATGACCAGGCTGACCACACACAGCCGCTTTGCAGGCTTAATGTGCAGCTTCATCCCCATGAAGCGGAACCCCAGACGAAAATTGTCTTGCATCCACATAAGCATAGCACTTGGGTGGAGGTGCATCTCTCCCAAGTGGCCCAAGAAACCAGTGGGGTGGAGCCAGAGACATCCCTCCCCTCTCGCGATTGCATCCGTTATTCTTCCATTCCATCACTACACTTGGTAGCTAGTAGCTACGGGAAGAGCTGCGTACAATGGTGCCGTACCGAAACCGCTGGCGTAGCATTTCAACCTTGGGAATGCTCCACTCACGTAAGGTTGACCAAAGGCTGTAGACCTTGTCATTAATTTGCATATTAAAATGCTACCTTCCAGTACCCATTGTGAGACAACCGACACCTGTATAGTAACCGACACATATAGTATGCTATCCTACCAATGCACTGAAAAAGATAATCGTCCGGATGACAAGCCAAAAAGACTCCTACATGTAACAGTGGACTTAGCATTTTGCTAGTTTATTTGCTATTTACAGTAGTACGAGTTGCCCTTGATTATTAAACTGGTAGAGTGATCGCTTTACTTCCGTACTCATCTGGTGTGTTGCTGTCCTCGCATCTATAATATAAAAATTACACCAAGAATCCCAAGGTATCTCCATTGGTCTTGGCTTTCTTGACCAACCTTGTTCGCAAGTGGTAGGCTCCGACCCATTGGCAAAAGTCACCAATGTATTGACTGTGAAGAGAAATGGCTTTTCCACGGATCTTGTTGAGCTTGTCGTTTCCAAGCACAATCTTGGCACCGTAGACGGCGGGAGAGAACACACCAAACTTGGCCTGAGATCCCATTTCCAAACTCGACTTGTGAGTTCGTTGCGCTGGTCTAACAGCAGGAGCAGCCTTGGTGGACACGACAAACGAAGATCCACCGGTAGCACCGCCCATGGGACCCACAAAGGCACTAGTGGATGCAACCAAAAACACGGCAAGGAGACACAAACGAAGGAAGGATTTCATGGTGTTACTGTTGTTGGGTGAGATGAATAAAGATATTATGTCGACAGGAATGCTTTATCTTATTTGATCTAAGTGACGATGACTGTTGGCCGCAACACGCAAAGATGGATCACAAGCAACAAAGCAGAAGCATCATCGTGCTCACCACGAGACGAGAAAGGATTGCGTTGTTGCACCAACAGGTCGGGTCGAGCCAGACATACGTATGCGTCCGACTGAATGAATCATTGAGTCCCGGATTACCTCAGCACTTTGAGAATTCACGCAGATACTAGCTAGAGTATTGATCTTGAAAAATGAAAGCTAAATGTTTCTTCTCGAAGAGATCGACCTGCGCTCACATTTTTATTTACTAGTATGACGTGTCATTGTCATCTGCTCCCAAAGAAAAGCAACAGCTGCGAAGCTTCCTTTTTGGTTTCGTCGTCGACGTTGACTCAGCTGTGGTTCTTTTCGCAGCAGCCTCACTTATATTATAGTCTAATTACTTTTTGTTCTTCTAATAAACAAGAAAGATACCATGATCCGCCAATCCGTTGTTCTGATCGTCGCTTTGCTGGCCCAAGATGGAGCCGCCTTTGCTCCCATGGCCAAGCCATCGTCCGCTGTTGCGAGCAAGACACAACTGAACTTTGGGATTCCCTCTTTTCTTACACCCAAACAGGACGATGACGAAGAGGGTGACAAGATAGAGGCTCTTCCTAAGAAAGAATTGACTTTGGCCGGAGTGGTGCAGCTCATTACAGCAGGAGCTGGAGCTCCCTTTTTGGGAGACTTTCAGGGTGTCGACGAAGAAACTGGAAAATTCATGTTTTCTTTGGAAGCCAACAACTTGGTGGACGAGGACGGAAATTCCAAGCAAACTCAAATGCCTTACTTTGAGCAGGGATGGGTGGATCCTGAAGATGCCAAGAAGGCAGCAGAAGGATTCAAATTCCCTTGGCAAAAGTAAAGAAAACATGACAAATTTGACAAAAACTGGAATAGCCGAGAGATTAATGCCGAAAGTGCTGAAAGAAGGCTCTGGAGGAACTGAACGAATGAATCGAATCCTCAGTCAATCGAGCTGGACACGTACTAAAGCAGTTGACAATCTATTGTAAATAACCCTTTGATTGATCATTCAGAAGGCCCAATTTACGTGGTATACTGTTCGGTTGTTAGGAAGCTGTTTGTCGAGGCGGATAGATCAGCTTTGTGCGGGATCTACTTGTTTTGGAGAATCTTAGCCTACTTCTGCCACACCATACACGAGCAAGTGCTCTTCAAGACCATTATTTTCTGAAAGTGATCAGTCCTGTTCCCACAGGCAGGCTTGTTTGTCACCCTAACGAAGGGACTTTCGCTATTGGTTCGTGCCTTTGAGTGGAAAAGCCACAGGTTCCTTTTCTAGAGATTCATTCCTGTTCCGATTTGCCGCGACATGAGGGTCCACACAAAGTCACACAGTACAGTAAAGGTTATTGGGGCTGTCTGTCTCAGGATGGATGGAATGTTGTTTTCGGTGTTGATGTTGGTGTTGGGATCAACCAAAACCAATATGCCGCGACATGAGGGTCCACACAGAGTTTCATCCCACAGTAGACTACAGCAAAGGTTTGCATTGGGCTGTCAGTCTCAGGATGGACGGAATGTTGGTGGCGGTGTTGCCAAGGTTGGGGTTTGCGATTGCGGGAGTACTCTCACGTTAGGGTTGGAGTGAGTGACGCACGTCAAGAACAAGACTGATGTCTGAATCACGCTTGAAGTATCCAACGGAAGTTGCCGTTGCCAAATCAACACAAACCAACCAAACCGAGGGCAAAGGGCAACCTTGCTGTTGAGAGTCAACTGAAACGAACGTTTGTAACGTTAGGACAGTGCGCTAACCAACAGGTACGCACTTTGGCGTCAGGAGAGCGAAGACCACTGTTCCTTTTTGGGGACAGGTGGTATGAGAAGAATTGATTGGACACCACTCTTCAAAGACACTGCAAGAGGCAGATGCCTGCCAGTTTTTGCTGGGGTTCGCACATCCAATGATTTCGGAAGGGCCAATTTTTGCTTGGGTTCGCACATCCGATGATTTCGGAAGGGTAGCTTCCTTGATGTGATGGATCGGCATGTCCATGCATGCATGGGTCAGTATCGCTAGCTAGCTACATGTATTCTAAAGAGTACTAGTAGGTCGAGCATCTCGAGGACAAATCACTGCAATGTATGGCAATGCTGGCCTCTAAAGACCAAAGAGGTGCGGTACACAATACTATTGGCACATCTGTGGAAGTTATAGACTGAACATCACTTGTTTATAACAGAATTAATCTTTGAAACTTGAAGGGTCTCTTGCCTTGCAAATGTGGGTCTCCCCAAACACTTGCATTCCTTCTTGTTAGCTCGCTTTGGTTTGCTTTGGTACACAGGTATATTTAAAAAACGGATGTGGGGATCTTCGTTCCACCACTACAAGTCTGGAACTAAGCAAGATGGCTGCTTGCTTAAGTCACAATGAAGTAGCTGTCTCCTTCGGCTCCGTCCTTTCCGGCGTATTCGACCACATAAGGCTCGACATAAGCCGTCATGGGGAATTCCACAGTGGCAGTGTTGACCAGTCGGACAACATTACCAGTTCCAGGGGTCTCAATCACAGTGAAGAATGGGCGCTCCATACCGTCTTCTGTGTATACTTGGAATACTTGCTTGTTATTGTTGGGACCTTGCAACAATTCAACTCGTGCATTCAGGGGACGTCCATCCGTCATTAGCAGAACTTGGACACTGGCTACCTGGGGAGAAAACGGGTAGGTATGGATAGCACCTCCTTGAATAACCTTTGGAGAACTCCTTTCTGAAAGGTCACTGAAGACATCGCCAATAGAACCTTCCACATCAGGCATAACACAAGCTGAAAGAGGGAATTCCAGAGGACCAGTATTGCGAATAGCAATTGCATTTGGTCCACTGGGTGTCGCGATAACACAGCTGAAAGGACGCAGCATACCATCTTCAATGTAAACCTTCATTTTCTGAGGGGTATTATCAGGTCCTTGCCACAATTCGATGTCAGTATTCAGTGGACGGCCATCAGTCTTCAAAAATACCTGCACACGTTCCACGGAAGAGCTGGTTCCAGACCATGTTCGAAGGGAGCTACCTTGAACAGTTACCGGTGTTAACTTGCTGAAAACAGTCGAGGCCAGTTGGACATCAGCCGCTCGCTTGGCGGGATTTTCTCCGTCAGCTCTTCCTAGGGCTCCACTAGTGGCTGCTGGGACTGGCGGTGAGGACGCAAAGGCTGGACCTCCCATACCACTTGGAGAAGGGGAAGCCACACCTGGTCCAGGCGGGCCAGGTTGTGGTTGAAAGCTGTGTAGTTTGGTCACCAAAGGGTGCGCCGGCTTTACGATAAAGGCCGAAGCTCCCCAAGAGATGGTGGCAAGTGCCAAAAACTTGATGTGAATATTCATGATTGTCTGTTTTTCCAAGTAGATGTTGGGTAGCAAAAGGATAAGAGAGAAATAACACAAGCAATTCGCTTCAGTTAGTTGAGATTGACTTTGTCTTTTATTGGCTGTCCCTGCACCAAAACCGAAGATCCCGTGCAGTAGAAACAACGCCAAGTACGTGCGTACCTGATTTTATTGATAGCGACCTGTACGAGTATTGATGCTACTCGATTGCCTGACAACTGATAAAGGATTCTGTATAGGAGAAGAGGACAATGGGATTGTTGATGAGTATTGTGGTTTGCCGTTTTAATAACCTCGGAAACTCAAAGGCAAGATCTCGGCGCCAATCCAAACAATTCGTTTTGGGATCTTACCTTGGTATTTGTGTCTTTGAGCTGATGGCTTGGAAGGCAGCTTGCGATGCCCATCACTGACACCTTCGGGGGCAACCCCCTTCTACCACCGTGTACCACGACGTGCCCTCAACGTACTCGAGTAATAGAAAAATCGCTGAAAAACTGAGGGGGTATGATGCCCACTTACGTCATTCACCAGTTTCTTATTGGCCCAGCTGCAAGCTGCTACGCTTGACGAAAGATCTTTTTGATTGGCGGAACAGCTTCCGGACAGGTGTGCTACCTCAAGTTTGGCAGCTGCTCCATAAAAGGTTGAACGTAAAAGCAGCTGTGGATCAACCAAGAGCCCATCTCTTGGGCTTTTGGACGAGCAATGACAGAGCTTTCAGGTGGAACGTCCACGCCTTCCACTGTACCAGGTACCACTGGGTTGGCGAAATGCTGCACTTCAATTGATACTTTTTTTTATAAATATTAAAATGAACAAATGGGGCTTGAGAGTAGATAGTTTATCTACTGACGCCAGTCGGGGCCAGGCTTAAGCCAAGAAGAGTCGAAATTCAGGACAAGGTTCCATGGGATCAGGGGCGAGAAATTGATGGCCATTACGGGGGCCAAAGGGTTTGGCTTCGTGGGATCCACAGAGACATAAATGGGTAGCTTTCACAAGAGCAATAGAGATGCGGTAAAATAGATGTGCAATCTGAGAAAAATATGTAGAGAAACAAAAAGATACTAGTACTAGTCTAGCTAGTAGAGTGACTAAAGTCCATAGAGAGACCTCGTGTAGGTTTTAGGTACTCTTAGATTCTAAAGGACGGAACAGCACCGTATTGGCTCCCATAAAGGGCAGTGTGGCCTTTTGAATCGCGGGATCCTTGGCTTGCAAGTAAACTAGCAAGTCTTGATAGGTACTGACCATGGCACGTTCTAGTTGGTTGCTGGTTGTTGCTGTAGACTCGTCTTGAATCTTTCTGGTGGGCAATCGTCGGTGTGGGAACAATCGGCAATACACACAGCAGGGGACAATGACGAGGGGTATTCTTTGCTGAACGGCTACATCGACAATGGCATCAGTGGCTTCGTCCGGGTGCAACGCCACGATTGCTCGACAGTTTCGTACTGCGTCGTGTGTATTATCACAAACAGGAACCGTGGCATTGTCCGTATTGCGACGATTGCTATCCACCCCCGGCGGTGGAGTACCAAACCAAGCACGCAGGGATTGGAACGGCTTGATCGGTTGACAATAGTAGATGGGGTCTCCTCCTGGATTGATTATTGGATAGGGTGTGTTGTTGCTTGGTGATGATGGTCGTTGCTTTGCTGCTTGCCCCCGTTCTCCCAAAGCTCTTTTCCAGAGCTTGCGATCCCTCGACGGCAGTTTTCCAACAGCCTCTCTTGGATCCACCACCGTACTCTGAATTCCCAGCATACCCAATGCCATGGATACATGCCCTGATCCTCCCGCGACATCCAGCACCCCCGATCCCCCGTTGAGATATTCCAAGGCACGTTGTTTCAGCAGACCTGTCGCCTGGTCTGTAGTTGGAATGGAGTTGGCCCACGTAGATGGATTGCCAAGGTCGTGATTTTCGTGTTCGTCGGCATTATCATCATCATCGTTGTTGGTTGCCAGACTAGCCATGACCATGTGCAGCAAGAAATTGGCCACAAACTCTCCCTGTTTTCGTTTTTCGAGACCCCCCGCATGGTGTGCCATGCATCCATTTTGCTGCTGCTGTTGCTGTTGTTGGGTGGTATTTGGTGGTTTCTTTTTGACCTCTGTTTGTTTTTGATGATATAGTTTTTGCTGCCATGCTTGACATTTGGATATTCCCCAGAAAGTAGGTTTAATCAATCGTATCACGTTTTGAGCATCTGGAATGGAATGTACTGTCACCACGAAGCGAGGATCCCTCCAGTTGAATGCAGTTTCAGCTTCTTCTGTTTGGCTGTTGTTGGTGGTGGGAGCAGTAGTAGAGTTTTTTGTTTCTCTTGTGGTATGATCAAGTAGTTGATTGGTGCTTGTGGCGGCATCTCGATAGATCCCTCGTTGAATGTGTACCAGATCCCCATTTTTGCAGTACCGTCGAAGGTACGATCGTAGCTCCTTGACAACGTGAGCCGAACAGGTATGGTGGAATTGAATCCGGACCAAGACGTGATAATGATCGTCTTCTTCTTCGTCAATATTATTACTATCCACCAGCGGATCGTCGCCAACCACCACCACATTCATGGTGGTATAGAATCCTCGCACGCAACGACCCACCAATATTCCTGTGATACTGTCGGTATTGACATTAGTATCATCGACAGTGGTCTTGACAGTGACAGCCTCTTGATTATTGTCATCCTTCACCTCGGCACTTTCTGCCCCTGCTACCTCTTCCAAGACATTTTCGTTTATCTCGTCGTTGTCATTATCTTCTTCAGGCAAGCAGGCTAGCATCCTCTGGCTGCGTCTTAGCTGGATGACAGGTAGATGGCAGGCCAGGACCACGAGCAGCCACTCGAACAACTACCACTGCTGCTTGCCTGAAATCAACCTCAAGCAATACAGTAAGGTATGGATGGTGGGTGGTGGGAGGACGAAAGACGAGAGAGGTTTTACGCAGATCCATTCTCAGGGAGAAGAGGATCGTTTCGGGGAGAAGAGGCAAAGGTTTAAAAACGGAACACGCACCATTCCCATTTCCTTGCTTGACACCAAAGATACCTTTTTCTTACACCAATGAATCATTAGCTTGATGCCTTTCCGGTGACTCCAACGTTCTCATGAGGGACATTTTTGTTGAGCCAATACCGTAGCCCCTATTAGAACGAATAATCAAAGCGAGGTAGTCTACCGTATTCAAAGGGTGGGCTCGCTCTGCAGTCTGTTACTGTAGTTGAAGTCAGCTCCAACCTTCGAGTTCAGGTTGTATTGTCCGACGATGACAGAGTTGAAAGTGACCATGAGGACCCACAGGTGTTGGTCTCGTAAAGTGGTGACAGTGGCACTGATCATGATGGGTAGCCACCACTGTCATTTCTCAATGGCCTTTACGTCGACGTCGTCGTCGTCATCCACGACGAAAAGCCATTGGGGACGAGCAGTGCCATTCGCCGCCACCAAGAGTCGTATTGATCAAGAACACGACGACGACTATTCTCGCGGTCTCTCTCCTCGTCAAGAACGCGCGCAGATTCAAAAGGAACACATCCCTCTTTACGATGAAGGAAGCAAGTGGCCTCGTCGCTGTTGGAATCTTCTGACCAAACCCTTTCGACGTCATCATCAGAAACCAGGGACACTGATACTCATCAAGAGTGGAGAATCCAAGTGGAAAAAACGAGGAATCTTTACCGGATGGACCAATAGCAATAATCAGGTCACGCTCACGCCACAAGGAGAACAGGAATGTCGTCATGCCTCGCGCTTGTTGCTCGAAGCGGGATATTCCTGCGATCAGGTACATTGTTCCATGCTCAATCGAGCCATTCAATCCGTATGGATCATCAACAAGGAAACCGGATCCATTTTCCTGCCAGTGTACAAGTCGTGGCGTCTCAATGAACGCATGTATGGGTCCTTGCAGGGCATTTCCAAAAAGGCGGCGGGCCTCAAGTTTGGACAAGATGTTGTCCAGAGTTGGTAAGTTGTTTTGTTTTCTACTGCCATCTACCATACCGTTTGTGTGAAGAAAACGATGTTTTGTTTTACCATTCTTTCCTCATCCTTGCCATTATCATTATGATTGCCTTGTTCGCCAGGAGACGAAGTTTCAAGGCTCGGCCTCCTCCAATGTCCAAATCAGATCCTGACCACCCCATTCATGACAGACGATATGCCAATATTGACCCAGACCTCATACCATCCAGTGAATCCCTGCAGGATTGCATGAAACGACAAAAACCGCTCTGGGATTATCGCATTGCACCAGCACTCAAAGCAGGCTCCAATGTCATGGTACTGGCACATTCCAATTCACTACGAGGATTGGCAAAGATTATTGATGGCATTGATGATACCGTCATTGAGGATATCGCATTTCCACCGGGCATTCCCGTCGTATACAAATTCCAATTCGACGACAATAACTACAATAAACTCAAACCACTGGTACCACCCGAGGGGTCCTTGGTACAGGAGCATACCACGGGAGTCTTTTTGGAAAAACCAGGACTCCTCAAGGAAGCCCTCCTGCGACAGACCCAATGGCAAACATCCGTACCGGGAGCGGCCGATATTGAATTGGCACCCACCGTCAAGAGAATGAACAATATGGAGGAATCCTTGCTGCTCTTGAAAAAGGAACAGGAATTGGAACATTGGGCTGCAACACACCCCAATCACCAAACAGATTTTCTACACAATGTGCCATCGCCTTTTCATCATTCTCCACAAGAAAGCAATCCGAATCGTGGGATTTTGGAGGCGATCCATCGAACCATCCAACGCGTCCAGCCAACGGAGGAAAACACAAGCGAGGCCTACATTATTAATGGTGATAATGATCAGGGAGAATTTGAAGAGCCAATGCATACTAACACAAACAACAACAACATCAATGCGGCAGATGGCAATTCCATGACGGGTCCCCGCGTCGTTCCCAACATGGCTTACGGCATCGACATTGCTCCCGAGGATCCAGTGGTTGTGTTTGTTCGCCATGGAACGACACCACACAATGAACTGGGGCTCTTCACAGGATGGGAGGACCCGCCCTTGTCCGATCAGGGTGTGGACGATGCCAAACGAGCTGGCCAGTTGCTGAAACAACACGGCTTTGAATTTGATGTGGTCTACAGTTCCTGGCTGCAAAGAGCCATTGATACTGCCTTTTACATCCAAACAGAGCTGGACATGCAGTGGCTGCCCCTAGTCAAGAGCTGGAGGCTCAATGAACGCCATTATGGTAAACTCACGGGGCAAAGCAAGAAGATGGTTGCGAACACGTATGGCCAGGACCAGCTCAAGATATGGAGGCGCTCGTTTGATGTTCCACCGCCCAAAGCATCCTCGTACTCCTTTAGTTACCCTGGAAACGACTATCGGCGAATCAAATATGCCAAAGACATTCGCATCTCCCTTACCGAGACATTCTGCAGATCTATTGAAGCCAGACGTTTTGAGCTTCACCGGAAATGGCCCAAGGCGGAAAGTCTCAAGACGTGTATGAAACGCAGCATTCCGTTCTATACGCGTCGAATAGTCCCGGAAGCAGTCAAAAAGGGCAAACGAGTGCTGGTGACAAGCCACGAGAATGCCATTCGCGGCATCCTTATGCATCTTTGCGAGATACCACCGGAACACATGAATGATTTGCACCTGCCAAACGGGCTCCCTCTCATTTATAATGTGAGGAGGAAATGCATCAGTCTTCTGCACGATGGAACGGAAAAAGACCCCATGGAAGTTTATGATTTTGGATCGGCTGCTCAGTACCTGTTTCGCCCTTGTGAGATTACCGATGAAGATTTTGCCAGGATGGAGGAGCATGCGTCTGCTGTGGTGGAATCCATGGACGTGTTGTTACAAGCAAAGAAGACCGAAGCGCTTACCTGAGCGCGGCATGACGTGACGAGATTCCATTCTGTTACCAAGTCTTCCTGTGCCGTTGACCAATTTTTGCTTGTGTGCGTGTAGAGTCGATCCCAGATGGAGACGTCCATATGACACCCAACCACACTGCCGATTCTTCAATCGGGTGGGACGACATCCAATGCTTGTGTCAATCAAGCAGTCATCATGGGATGACTTTGGACAAGAAATCAATAGCTGCTAGCCACATGAATCGATTCTAGCTAGGTAAACACTGAGTCCAGCTACACACGTCCAATATTTTGATGGTCATATTTATTTGTTTTACTTCCGCTGTCACACTAGGCGTGCGCCCACCCGGTACCTACACTTGCTTCTCGCGCAATGTGATCAAGACTGCCAGCTTGGGGGCTTGAAGCCTTGATGCGTCGGGATGCAAGTGCACCATGTATTAATAGCATGGTTTTGCAGAGTTGTTATGTTATGACCGTACCCTTACTGCAGGAACAGCATACGCGTGGGTTACGAGGGTGTGCTCATTTACAGCCATGGGACATCGCATTCCTTCACTTGGATGTCACTCAGAGCGATCCGTACCCTTTACATTGCTCGTTCGGGCTTGAACGTGGGAACCACAAGAGACCTGAAGTCAAGACCTTCAATGGAAAGGCACTCAAAGCAGCTCTCAAAGCTACCGGTATCCACACTTCGGAACAACAGAATCTGTTTGTATTCTTCATTGCTTTGTATGGTTGGTCCTTCAGCACTCGAGCGAGGTAGATACGGTTCGTACTACTCTTGAGCACGGTACACGTACTATGTGGCTAACTTGGGTGGTACTAGTAGAGCTTTGGGGTATCTTTGCAATCTTGTACCGGTGGCCACCCTACGTCACGCAAAAGGCTTAATTCTAGGACCGTTCAAACACTTCCACATGCTCGCAATTACCTTGATAATAAGTTTCTATATGCTTCAAATTGGTTATTCAAAGACTTCATGACTGCATCCTTGAGATGAGAGCTACAGTTGTAGCTAGCTAGGTGGTACCGGTAATAATATCGGCAGTTTGCACTAGTCTAGTACCTTGGCTGTTGTCAAAGCCATCGTCATCATCCTTATTAGTACCGGTACCAGTAGTAGATCATTCCATAGGAGGAGTCATATCCAAAGGATATTGTGTTACAGTGTACTAGCTAGCTAGTAGCTAGTACTGGAGTTCCAGCACTTGCGCGTTTGACCTTGAAGTACCACTGTACAGTACCGGTACCGTGAAAGTATCCGGTACAAAACTGGTGCCTGGAATTGCTCACTAAAACCATACTACGCAATAATCGAATAATAATCTACCATTTGAGGGAAACGTAATCACATTTGAAAGAAACTAACCTTTCGGTAATACGGATCCCTTCCTATGAATACTGTACAGTGTAGCAGACAGGGGGTAGAGAGCACTACATACAGCCTGTGCGTATGAACAGGATTTTTAGAGAGCCAGCCTGCAGTCAAATTTTGGCCTGGCAGGCGACGCGATTCCTGTGCAATTGTACAGGCGACGTGATTCCTGTGCAATTGTACAGGATCGACGTGATTCCTGTGCAATTGTACAGGATCGACGTGATTCATGTGCAATTGTACAGGATCCGACCTCCTGTTCAATTGCACAGGAAATCTGGCGTGCTTCTGCATGCTGGTTGAAGGCAGCAATATCTTTTGATTTCCCGAAACCCCTGAGTCGTACAACAAAGCCAGAAGCACGACAAGCGTTGACAAAATATGGTGCAAGCATTTTAGTGCAAGCATTTTAGTGCGAAACTCAGCAGTATTGGTAGAGAATTCCTTTGGGAGCCAGTGCACAATAGCAGTGTTGGGCTCCGATCGGTTGCAAGTATTGTGACCGAGTGTTGGAATAAGATTGATTTCCTTTCTGTCTCCATCGTCTTTGAGAGAGCCGGCTACTTGAATGATTACGGGTGGAGACGTCCATACCTCAATCGTGCATGAAACCGACCCTAAAATAGGGTCGGATTAGGGTCGGATTCCCTTTAGGGTCAGGTTTCGAAACCGACCCTAAAAATAGGGACGGTTTCTGAAAAACCGTCCCTAATTTAGGGTCGGGTTAGAAAAATGTCCCTATATTTGATCATCAGCTTGACTGAACGCAGAGGACATGCTTGACTGTAATGCTGAACGTAATGGCAGATCTATTTGTTACTGTTGAGTAATGAGAAAGCCTACCCAGAAAAAAACGTCACAATTCCTGTGCATTTGAACAGGAAGTCGAGCTCCTGTACATATGTACAGCCTCCTGTACATATGAACAGGCAGGCCGTCCATTTCCTGTGCATTTGAACAGGACGTCGAGCTCCTGTATATATGTACAGCCTCCTGTACATATGAACAGGCAGGCCCTGTGCAATTGAACAGGCGTCGCTATCCTGTTCGATTGCACAGGAAATGGACGTTTTTGAATTCAGGCCAAAAAAATGGCTGGCCTTGCTCTCAATCTGCAGGCTTCCTCCCTGTTCATATGCACAGGCTGTATGTACCGGTAGTGCTCTCTACCCCCTGTCGTACTTTAGCTCAGTAATCGCGACTAAATTCCTGAATAGAATCCACGTTCCGCCTATGTACCGGTACCATAAACCAGAAACGTGGACCCAAATAAATAAGCCGAGCGTTCCTTTGGGTTCATAATGGTACTGTTGGAGCAGTAAATATTACCACCGAAAAACTGAGTACTCTGCTGAGCACAGTAGACTATTAATACCACTACCGCAAGTCTTGGAAAATGCTTCGTGTCTTTGGATTTAAAAGGTCACTTGCACTTTTAAACTTTCTTGTCGCTTGGGTGGTGGCATCAATCGTTGCAAAGTGCGAAAGAAAAAATTGGCCACAACGCACCGTCGTTTGTCCTCATTTCTTTCACTTCGATAACTGCTTCAGCAACAGGTCTATTCAGTGTACTTTTATACGCATCATGCCCATCGACACGTCTGCTTCAGTGGCGGAAGCCAGCGCCATTGGTTGGTTTGACTTTGCCATTGCGACGATTTGTGCATGGCTGGTGCCTCGACTGATTAGTCGTCAGCGACTATACCATCGAACACTGCGTCGGTCTCCCATGTGGATCAACGAGAAGGTTCGCATGTTCATGGACGTCTCGGAGAATCCCCGCGATTTTGCTGAACGCGCCATTACCCGATCCATGCTACAAGCCATTGGAATCTCGGTCTTTATCTATACCGTGACCGCCCTGGTATTGTCACTGTTGACACGCAATTTGGATTTTCGCACGTCGTACATTGTGGTGGGATTATCCAATTTTGTGGGATCCGCCTTTGTCTTTTTGCTGTCCTTTTCGGCGCCGCGATGGCTGGGGATCTACTCGAGCCAGCACAGCAACGGCCGTCGCATCCCGTTGGGAGCCAACCTCAAGACACTCTGTATTCGAGTGCGACTCCAAGTATTCCACACATTCCTCAAAGTCTATCCACTCACGATACCCTTCTTCTTGGGAGCCAGACCCACCACCGTGCCGGCATCGGTCTTTATTGGATCCATGCTGGGATTCTTCCTTTGCCTCTCCATTGACTTTGGAAATCGAGAAATCAAAGATCGCAAAAATCTACGCAAATTTGCACTCGCCGTTGCGGGAGGATTCATTCTCGCGTCGGCCTATCTATTCAGTTATGGATGCAGTTATGTCGAAGAAGTCTGGGGAGATAATCAGGCGGCCGCGGACGACAATCTGGTAGAAGGAATCGCCTTTTTGTGTTGGACGGTGGCAGGAGTTTTGCTCCACGTCGCCACCTGGAAATATTCCAAAATGATGGTGGCTTCGGGAAAACACGAAAAGGTCAAACGCCCAAAGACTTTTTTTGGTTCCTCCGTATTCATCTCCCATCGACACCTCGACAATCCGGAAAGCAAACACAAATCACGGTTTTCCATGCTCTTGTCCGGCAGAAGCTTGTTCAAATCAACCCGCAACACCAACAGCATTCAGGAACCTGCCAGAACCAGCAATTCGTCCATGGATCATCATCACAGCAACCACGCTGTCAATAGTCATCCCAGTATACGGCATTTGCAGATTGAACCACCCATTGTCGAAGAAGAGGAGGAGGCGTCCAGATCAACGTCCATACGGGAGGACCCTTCTTCCTCCAAACTCGATCATTCAACGGCCAAATTGGAAGATGATGATGATCTCGAAAATGTGCACGTCAGTGTTTCCTTTGAAGATGAAGGTCAACCCGACAAAAACGTCGAGAAAAATGACACGGCATCCACTGTGGTAGAAAACGAAGAATACAAGTGCAGGGATTCCTTCGTAGACGAAGAAAACAATCATCGTGGACCAGCAACGGTGAAAGAAGAAGAAAATCTTGACAATCAACAACAGATTGACAACTACAGCAATCACGATCCGCTATCCGGAAACTCGGCTCACGAATTTAATGAAAGGATATCGTGCACTGCGGGACCTCCTGGAGTTGACTTGGGATCGAGCAAGCTGGAAGAGGAGGAGGAGGAAGAAGAAGAATTAGAAGAACCAGATGAAGAGGACTGGGACATGTCCAAACTGCACCTTGTCAACGTCATTTGCTGTGGTCTCAACTGTGGTCCTGGGGGCAAAAAGAAACCCTTTGCCAAACGAGCTCTCAACTGTTGTAGTTGGACATTTTGGTTTGTGCTCTTGGCGGCGTCCCTGTTCTTT
Organism: Seminavis robusta; assembly: GCA_903772945.1. Classification (NCBI taxonomy): domain Eukaryota; phylum Bacillariophyta; class Bacillariophyceae; order Naviculales; family Naviculaceae; genus Seminavis; species Seminavis robusta. The sequence goes on from CAICTM010000013.1 coordinate 77,370, forward strand.
GTCGTACTACTCATTGGGGCGCAGTACCAGGAAAAGACAGTACGAAGACTTTTGCCACGTGTCAACGCAATTCTGTACGACTTTCAGAATGAGGGGGAGGTGTGTGCCTTTGATGCGCGGGGTGAAAGCACTTTGCGGGCCAAAGTCGAAGCGACACAACGAAATTTCACCAACAGAGACGAGGCTCATTCGGCGGGATACTCGGTTTTGCACTGCGGGGCCTGTGGGGCTTGCAGCAATTATAATGACCTTCGTCAGCAGTACACAACTCGAGAAATTCTGGGACAGGTAGCACTCAAGGTAAGCCAGGACGGTTGATAGTCCAGTACCTCGAGCGGTGGATTCGATCGGTTCCTCCACGCGACAATAACGAATCGTTGTTCTTTCATCTCTTTTTCGTTTGGTTACTATGAATGCAGTGCGCCAAAAAAGTCCTCTTTGGTGGCGGTTTTGAGAAACTGAAGCAGTGCACAATGGAAGAAACTTTGTTCCTCGACGCGTGTGCTGCTTGCTGGACACAGGACTATATCTGCGTCAAGCAGAATTGTATCTTCATTAGCATCAGGGCATTCATGATCAACACAGTCACCAACTTGCAAGTGGGCGAGAATGATGTAACGCCGTCAGCATGTGAAGAGGTAAGTCTTGTTTCGTTTTTGCTTCTGTACAGGGTCAGGATCTGATGGCATTCCCTTGGTTTGAAACCACTCCTGACCACTCCTGATGCAGGCAATGTGTGAGGCCACAGAGATCACAGGTTACGTTGGTTTCGTCCCCTGTTCGGGGGCAAGTCGCAGGCGAATGAACGTCACATCCAGCATCGCTAGACCCGGAAATCAGCAATGCAAAATTGTTGATGTACCAAGTTGGGAACGCTTTTTTGGGCCCAGTACTGGCAACAATGACTTTATTGAAGATTGGAATGCAACAACTCTGTACAGGTAGAAGTTTACATGACAATGAAACATATTCTTTGGTCTGTGTGCCCTGCCGGGATCACGGATCTAGCTAGTAATGAAAAAGTAGGAGAGGAATGGTTACGGTACACAATGCATAAAGTAAATTGGCTGCTTACGTGACATCCATCTACATCCCTCTCAAATGCATAAATTCCGTAGTGAGCTCGAGAGTCCTGCCTTGGATTGTGGCGGGTGCTTCCAGCTAGCTAGTTGTCTTGAGGTGGACTGTCACTCCCATCATGAGCGCGGTTCATTCGAGTATCGAATCGAATCGAATCAACGACCTTTTTGTGGATTCATTCGAATCGAGTCGAACCCAGACCGTGGAAAGCCAGATCTCGAATCCAAACGTCTTGCCGCAAGGGACATGCCGCAATGGATCCGAATGAGCCACGCCTGTTGTCGTTGTCTTTGGGACATCATCAATTGGGATAAGAAGACAGAAGTGATTGCGTAGAACAAAACGAGGACAAAGAAGGAAGGAAAGGCGAAAGAGAATGGCGCAATCTCACAAGATCAGTGAAGCCGGCAGCGGTATCAGGGGGTGCCAAACTCCAGGAACGTGTTTGAGCACTATCGGGTCTTGGGAAAACTGCAGCGTCTCAGTTTGAATCAATAGAAGTATCAAAGCTGTTTACTCATTGCATCACAGCTTTGCAAATTCTTTGGGAGAGCCACATTGATACGGCCGGACGCCTTTTGAATACTGCCATCGTCGTGTGGATTGGTCCTCGTACCGTACCGGTACCAATGGGGAAGAGGTTCGTTCGAAGGCCGCTGGCAGGTTATGATAGGCCTGCCCATTTTGCTTACGACTGTACAGTATACCTTACATGTGGATACGATCAAAAGGCCACAATTGATAAAACGGTTTTGTTTAGGCCCGACTTGGTGTGCATGTGAGCAAGACAGCCTCGGGGAGCGCTAGCTGCTCATCAATAGAACCATCAATGGTGAACTATGCATATGATACTAGTAAGAGGCAGCTGCAGGGCTACTACAAGTGTAGCTATGATAGATAGAGGGCATAGCCGAACCCTCGGCCTCCCGACCTCTCTAGCTAGCTAGCTAGCCAGGTAGAGGTGTCATACTAGCTAGTAGAGTACGATACCTGATGATAGCAAGCACGGCGTGTCACGGCATAAAGTCTGGGATTATTGATCGTTGTATGTGCGGCTGGCGGTTGAGAGTTCGCCTCTCCATTTCGGGTTTTCGGGTGAAGTGATAACGATTCAATCGCTTGCGGCTTCAAGGGCCTGAATGTGAATCAGCTACAGTCGTAGTGGGACATTCACAATAGTGCGTACATACCCCAGTTGATGTCAGCAACGAGAGGAAGAGGCCATGGAGGGGGCGATAAAGGAATTCGAGGCGGCGTTTGAGCCCTTCTTGAAGGAATGGTCAACTCGACCGGGTGAGCCGGACTACACGAAAGAGGAGTGTATCCAGATTCGTGTCAATGGCAAGGAGAAGAAGATCTTCAAGTGTTGGCTGAGAGGAAATGGCAGAGGAGCGAAATCAAAGCTCGCCAAGTTACTTTTGCAGACCAGAGAGGGGTCTCACGCCACCACGGAGCTGAAGCTTCCCAAAGCAGGCTTCCGAGCCAGCAAAGACCTGACGCTGGAAGCTAAGCAGGCACTTTGTTTTGACATGATTCTGGTCTGGCTTTTAGTAGGCGATGATGTATTCACTTCAGTGTTCGCGGGATGCCGCCTCTGTTCTCGTGAACTGTATGCGTTGGCAGCCTATCTTGGGCTGGTTCAGTTTCAAGGCATGATTGAGAAAAACAATTGGGACACCGATCGAATTGGAAATGTAGCTAATGTTGGCGATGTCTCAAAAGATCATCAAGGCGTGGTCTACAAGTTCGTTCGTTGGAAAGGATGGGGATACATATTGGACAAGGAAACGAGAAAGCAAGTGTGGTTCCACAAGGACTGGGTGGTTCAATCAGCACAGGGACCAACGTTTCAGGTTGGCGAGGAGTGTCTGTACGATGCAACGATGACCGGACGCGGCAAGAGACCAAATGATCCCAAAGCAGTCAATATCCGCACCCTGTCAGGTACACCCTTCAAAAAGCATCAGGTTGAGATGTTCTGTTGAAGTCACCAATTCACTGTAACCGGTACCGGAAAAAGGGTTCTTCTCGTGCGTGGTGAAACTCCTGTTGGAGTGTTTGTCGATGTCCTTTCTTCTCAAGAGCGAAATTTCTTATCTGATTGGGGATCTCATTTCATGTGTACAGGTGGAGCTCTACACCACTGCCAGCTTTATGGTGCCATCTTCGAGTTGCTAGCCCCCCAATGAACCCAATCAAAAATGTTTGCCTGACGATGATCCGGGCCTCCGCTGCTTCCATCATACGGTATAGCTAGTACTGTGTCTACTGTTTTAAAAGCTCACAAGACCATTGCAGTATATGCAAAGAAGAATAGAGTATGTAATATTATAGAGGTACCAAGGTATCAGAATTCATGTCAAAACCATACAGTTCATGCCTTGGTAGAGAAAAGTTCATACACAGCGCTTTGCCACATCACAATGTCTGTAGGATGTATGAAATAAATCAGATCCGTCAAAGTCGATTGTCTCTCAAGTGATGTCATGCCTCTTCGATGTTAGCCGTATGACCATACGATTTGTAGTGTGCTTTGGGAATTCAATCCATTGAGTTTTAGTTTTTGGTTTGTTGCTTTCGTTCGGTTTCCACGTCGCACGCGCGCCTGTAGAGTACTCAGGACTCAATCTAGTCACTCCTTTGTTGGTTTACTTTCTTTCGCCTTCTCTCCACAAAATGGCGTTTGCGTGGTCTTGGTTTGGTCATTATTTAATTTCAGTCGAGATCGATCGAGACTGGTATTCAGGAGAGCAGGGAGTGGCACAGAAGAGCTTGGAAAGCTACTACTAGCTAGTAGCCGAGTACATAGTCGATTAATAAGCTACTCGAGTGCTAGCTAGAGATTCGATTGAGAAGAAAACAAAGTGAAAGCCGAGAAACCGAGCAGCAGCTTGACAAAGTCATTTTCGATTGGAATTTTTGCACAATGACAGACCCAGCTGCAGAAGAAAAGGACACCTCTGCGTTGCGAGACAACATCAACAAAAAGGGATCCAACGCGTACTATTTTGCCCATGCCAATACCGCCTCAGGACCAGACTGGGACGGCAAGCTCGAGCCAAAATTGTTGGCCACGACGTCCTCCTCGGTTTCCGATTCCCAAAACCGACGACACAGTTCCTTTGATGTCAGCAAGAGCAACATTACATCGTACGCATTTTGTGACGAAGGAGCCACCGTGAAACTGTACATAACAATGGAAGGTGTCGGCGAAAAGTGCACAGAAGAAGACATTACCCTGGAGAATACCGAGAATTCGTTTTGTTTCGCCATTGAGAATTACAAGGAAGAGCCCATGTGTTTGAGTTTTCTCAAACTGACTGCCGAAGTTTCCAAGGTTACCTTCAAGCTCAAACCAGATCGAGTAGTTCTCATTCTTCGAAAGGTGGACAAGTCCAAAACATGGCACACAATCAACGACAAGGGAACAGCAGATCATGAAGTCGTGTAATACACTTAAGATGGTATCGGGAGAGATACTGGAGCTATGGAGTTATGTTATACATTGCAAACAATGTCTATGGTGGCGCAAGCTCTGGACGGATGGAAGTTATTTTGTCAGGAAAGTAATCGGATTTGGTACTGCAATTGGTGTGGTACAAGGCCAAGCAAACTGCATGTTAGACAAAGCAAAGATAAGCTTGAAAGAGGAATATAGAATTAAAAAGCAACTTTGTCTTCCTTCGTTGGGATCAGAGTCAAGGGAGACACAAATCATCTAGCGACACATCCATGCAACCAACCACCCAATGACAGCCAGAGGCTTGCAATGTGTGTGCTCACTGGCGATGATGCCTAGAGCTACCGGTATTCATCATGTCTCCACTTGTACAAATAGTATAATGGCTTTCTTTACACATAACACATAGCAAAGCGGACCAGCTACAATCTCAGGATTTAACTAGTCCAGATATCTACCAAATAGCGTTTGTCTTTCTTCATCTTTTCCACATACAGTTTGGCTGCTTTCTCATCACTTCCATCCAGGCCTTCCCCAATAATTTGTGTCAGAGCTGACTGCACATCCTTCGCCATGGCATTGCCGTCTCCACAAATGAAGACGCTGGCTTTCTTCTCCAGTATCAAAGATCGCAAACGGGCGGAACAGTCCGTGTCGTGCAGCATAATGTCTTGCACATACTTGCGCTTGTGGCCATTGCTGCTGCCGTTGGTGTCTCGGGAAAAAGCTGTATACAAGCTGGCAATGGTCCCATCGGCCTTGAGATCTTGCATGTCCGAACGGTACAGCCAGTCATGATCTTGGTGGCGGCAGCCAAAAAAGACATCGACGCTACCGACGGATTGATTCTTCCTCATAAAGTCGGCACCCACGCTCAACCCACTGGCGTCTCCTTTGCTGATCTTCAAATCGTCTTCCTCCATCTCAAAGCCTCCGCGCCAGGTGCCTTCCACGACCGACGATGCGGCTTCCTTGGATTCCATGTTGGAGAGCATCGCACGTCGATGTTGCAGAAAGCCCATAAATGGTGCTGATAATACATACATCATGTAGGGCAAGCAAGACATTGCGTGTAAGAGTGGAAAGTATGAAAGTGTTGGACAACATGAGAATAGATGATGAAAACTTACCAATACCTGTTCCCGGTCCGATCAGGACCATGGGCGTGGCCAAACTGGCGGGCATTCTAAAGTCGGCGGTTGGCTTGGGGAAGATCTTCACAGTCATGGGAGCAGCTCCAGCAGAACCTCCAGCCAAGAAGGATGAGGAAAGCACCTCTAAATGGCTTGTGGCAATACCCTTTTTGCGTCGGAGCCCACGTTCTGCTTGGTCCACTGACAGCAGCGATGGAGTGACGTAGTCAACCACGGAGAAGGACACGGTCAAGCTCAACTCTTGTTGACTGGCAAGTGGACTCGAGCTCACGGAATAGTATCGCGGAGGAATTCCCGGCAGGATGCCCAGTAAAGCAGTCAAAGGAATGCATTGGCAGGACGGGAACTCTTGCAAAATGTCCACAACGGACAATCGCTGTTGGTCGACAAAGCACTCGAATGCCTTTTCTCCTTCTGGTGTCTTGGATGCCAAGAGTTGCAATGCCTTGCGATCCTCACAGTCAGTAGCATGCTGTGATAGATTGGACAAGATACGTTTGCTCTTGAGTGGCGATGACAAGTCCACTTCTCGACTGATGGCTTCCCGTACAGTCATGGGATTGCCCTTGTCAATGGAGACACGTTGGTCAGGAAGAATGCCCTGGTGTTGCTTCAGCATGCCAAGGACAAAGTCGACTGCGACCGGAGGATTCTCCACGATCAAACCCAACGAGTCACCGGGTGTGTATTCGAGAGTGAAGTCGTCGGGCAATGTCAATGTCAGTTCGATGACCCGCTTTCCATTCCGTTCCACATTGTCCGCACTGACGCTGTCCGAGACTGTCAGCGGGAATAGCTCTGTGTATACATCGGCAGCCTGCTGGATCAGAGAAGCGTCAGCTGAAGCACTAGCACTCAGTATTCCTGCCGCCTTTTGAGCAGCATCCGTGGGAGTGGTTGTCAGGTAGCGCGCATTGCAGATGGTGGATTCGAAAGGCTTTTGGAGGGTGTAATGAATGGCCGAACTGCTGGCGGATGAAACTGTGACACGATCATCGTCCGCAGAGGCAGCTTGCAGTATTTGCTCCTCCTCCAAATGTGAAAGAAGTGCGCAGGATGACATGCTGGTACCAATCTTTGGAAGACAACTAGTGTTGACCTCCTCCAAGGGGCACTTGCAGTCAAGGTTTAAAATGCTGCAAAGAGTTCGGACTCCCGTCGACGACGAAACGACGACTGCCGATTGCTGTTTGAGATCCGCGCTGCTATCCATTTTCTTTTCTTCTTGGATCTCCGAGGATGATTCCTTGGGCGTGCTGTTACTCGTATTTTCCGGTGGGACATTTTCGTCGTTGCCACTGGTTGCCGATGAATCTGGCTGACATGCCAGACTGATCTCTAGCAAAATCGAAGCCACCCAGGGATCCACCACTTCCTCCAGACCCGTGGCTTCATCGGCACAAACCAATGGCTTGGCCCGCGATCCACCCAACACTTCCAATTGCTTGTCCACAGCCTTGCCAATGGCACAAAATACATCATAGTTGGTATCACCCAGTCCCAACACACTAAAGGCTGAATGTTGCAAAGGTGCAGCGGCAATGGTTTGCTTTCGTTTGATCCATCGCGCAAAACGATCTGAATTCTCGGGAGGATCGGCATTGCCAGTGGTGGATGTGACCACCAAGACTCCGTGTTTTCCTCCATTGGCAGGTGCCTTTTCCCAAATGGGCAAACAATTTTTCCTCCATCCGTTCAAGTCACAGCAAACAACCGAAGGAAAGTAGGTGAATGCATCTGGATTGGAAAGAAACATATTGTAGGTTGCTGCCAGGTCCTTTGCGATTTGTTCGGCATTTCCAGTGGCCGAGCCGTAGAGAATAAAGAGGGGAGATTCTGACTTGACATTTTTGTTCAGTGTTTTCGGTTTGGATGTTGGATTTGGTTTGGGAGCCTCTTTGGCAAGTTTGGGCGTTTTCACAATTTCCTCTTCCTTGGGTGGCTCTGTCGTGACTTGCTGCGTGGTGGAAACAGGATCATTGGATTTTTCTTCTTTGATTTTGTTCGAGTTGTTGGATGATGACGATGAGAAACATGCCTTGGTAATTTCCTCCAAGATAGAAGCAGTCCATGGCTCGACTCCTTCTTCTAATCCTGTAGCTTCATCCGCACAAGCCACACGTTTGATGCGTTCTCCCCCAGCCTCTTCTAATTTCTTGTCAAGTGCCTTGGCTGCTCCACAAAAAATGTCATAGTTGGTATCCCCCAACCCCAATACTGCATAGCACACATGCTGGAATGCCTTGGCTTCAATAGTTGTCTTGCGCTTGACATAGCGAGCAAATCGAGAGGCGTTCTCGGGAGCATCGCCGTTTCCAGTGGTCGAACAAACTATCACCAATCCGTGCTTGCGCATTCCCGAGGGAGGAGGTTTGGACCAGACGGAATCGGCATGCTTCTTGAATTTTTCCAGAGCTTCGCAGACCACCGATTGAAATGGAGCTGGAGGACCTTTTGCGGCTAGATCTTTGGCAATGTATTCGGCATTGCCCGTAGCAGAGCCGTAGAGTATATACAACGTGGACATGTTAGCCTGGATGTTACAAAAAATATTGTGAGGTTGTGCAGTGCAGACCAGCAACTCCCGAGGGAAAAGAAGTGATCGATGTGGTTGGTTTCGAGAGGGGAAGCCCTCCTTGCCTCCAATGAAGAACGTTCTAGAATCTTTGGGGGCGTTTCGATGACGTTGCCCAAAAGGGAAGAACGTGTCTCAGGAACCTCACTCGAAGCTTTATTGGCGATACGACCTTTTCGGAAACTCAGGCGGGGTCCTAACCAGTCATTGTGTTCTCTTTATTCCTCCCTTGGTTGGTGAAATCTATTTAACTGTTAAAATCGGCTTGCTTTCCATCCATTTCCATGAAAGCTGCGGTACGGCGAACCATTGATTTCACATTCTCAATTCGCCGTACCGCAGCTTTCGTGGAAATGGATTTCGCTTAGAGCCAGCCGAGCTTCCGAAAACGTCAGTCACCCAACGAATCCCCAACTCTAACCCAACGAATCCCCAACTCTAACGAAAATCGAAAATCGAAAAGTGAGAGATCTCGAGATCGCTGTCATCAGTATAGTAAAAGTGAGAACACAGTAACTCTACCACCGTGGTTGCTAGCACCGTCGTTGTCGTGTAGTTACTCTGCCATAATGGATCTTCAATGATGAGGAATACGAACAAGATGTGGCATTGCTTCTGCAACTATCTATTCTTATGGTTGGTCTTCTACTGTGTCTACCAGGCGAATTAAGGAATCCGTCCATTTTCGAACAACGGTTGCATTGGGATCGGTATTGCCAGAAACACCAGAACCGTGGGACCTTTGCTAGACGACTTCGGATGCGCAGAGAAAGCTTTGATAAGCTGCTTTCATTTTTAGTCGACGACCTGCTTGTTAACGAGACTCAAGCCACGCGAAGGGGTGGATCCATCATACCGGAACTGTGCCTCTACTGTACCCTTCGATATTCGGCCGGCGGCTCCTACCTGGATATTACAGACATTGCTGGAATTTCCCGTAGCTCGTTCTATCGAGTACTATGGAAGACAATAACGGCATTATGCAAGTGTCCGCAGTTGAAGATTCGATTCCCCCGTACTCAACAGGAAATAAAGACTGCAATAGACGGCTTTGCCGGGATATCGGATGGTGTTGCCATACAAAACTGTGTTGGTGTGGCCGATGGCTATCTTATGCGTATCAGGGTACCGACCAAGAAGGAAACTGGCAACATCCGAAGCTTCTTCTCAGGTCACTATCAGTGCTATGGAGTAAACATCCAGGCCGTACCACCATTCTCGGTTCATCTTCTTTGCCTATGCCGCTCCCGGGGTTTCGGATGACCGTAATGCTATGCGGCAATGTGCTTTACAAAATTTGGTGGAGTCGCTTCCAACCGGTGTTTGCGTAATTGGCGATGCGGCATACATCCCTACGGAGCACATGGTACCGGTGTACCATGGTTCCGACAAACTGATCCCACTCTACGACAATTTCAACTTTTACGCCAGCCAGTGCCGCATAAGGGTGGAGATGGCCTTCGGCATTATGCAGATGAAATGGGGTTTACTATCGCGTCCTGTTGGCTGTTCGTTGAAGAACATGATATGGCTGGCGCAGGCTAAAGCTCGCCTACACAACTTTTGTATTAATGAGCGACTCGAAACGGCGGGCCCAACGACAGAGCCTGCCACCAATGTGAATGGCACTGGCTACATTCCCAGCGTTCCGCATGATGTGAATGGTGATCCTGTACGACTTGACAATGTTTATTTGAGCTGTGAGGGGATGTCGTACCTACGGGAATTCATGGCCAAAAGAGTCAAGCGCCTACAGCTGAAAAGACCGTCGCGCAACAAAAAACGTAGAAGGGAAGAAGAATCGTAACACAGTAATCACACCTATATATTATTCCGTTCCTACATATTATTCCGTTCCGACAATGAGGGAAGCTGAGGCCGGAATGTTCAACTTCTTTTCCAGTCGACCAAGTCGAATTTCGATGACTCTTGCAAGGGGAGCGCTGGAGGAGTCACCGCTGTCTATTTCCGCCCTGATTTTCAGGTACTGTTGGCCAACCACCAGATAGCCGTCCCAGAGATTCTTATCCGCGGCATCCTCCGTAATCTCTTTCCTTTGGACAATAGATTCTTTCAGGTCAGAACTGACGCTGGTGATCGATTCCATGACGTCTGCCACAGCTTGTTTGCCGCCTTTACCGGCAGCATCAGCGCTTCCTGTCATATCGACCGTGGAATCACTCTTCAAACTGGCTTCGAGAAAAGTGGCAAATTTGCCTTCAATTGTGGGATGGAGTTTGCAGAGATAGGCACAATAGTACACCGCTATGGCAGGTACGGCCGACATTCCCTTCCGAGGAGTACACCACCTCTTCACTATGCAATAAGTCCATATGTCATTGCTATGATGGCCCGATATCTTCATTTGTGCAAGACAATTATCCTTGGACTTCATCAAATCGCTCATCAGCCGCTGAACTGACTTGTTGTTCTGCTCACGGTAAATGTCATTCAAGTTGAAACCGAATTCGGCACTGTACGCAAGTAGATGTTCGTCTTCCCCCTCCTGGAGACCCAAGACGTCGTCAAATAACCGTTCCTCAAACATCTCATTCGTCTCATTCATGTGCTCTGAAACGAGAAGCCAAAAGTCCTTGAACGGATTTCCGGTCACACCCTCCTGTGAAAGAGGCTCTCGTTCGAAGTCCTTTCGATTATTGCTGTCGTTGAGGGAGACGAAGTGAGGGTAAATAGTAGGATGGAAGCAGATATTGAGGACTTTGATGAGAGTGTTGATCCTCTTGGCTAAGGGATCCAACGCAAGGTTTGAAACTGTCGTGTCGTTGTACATGGTTCCCATCTCAATACTGCGGGCAATCTCCTTCCTAGCATCGTACATTGTCATGCTGCCTCCTCCCTTGACTTGACACTTCAGAGTGAGTTCACGGATCTGTACGCTATTGAATTTGGACAGATCAAATGTCATTTCGTTTGGTTCTCCTTTGTCGTAGATCAACGTCTTGGCCACACGGTACATCTCCTTATCTTTCGGATTCTCTTCTTCACCGCAGACAATTTGCTTTTTCAAGGGGTCGTACTTGCTGATCACAACTTTGATGCGCTCTGCCTGCTTAGCATCGGCCACCTTCTTCGCTATTTTCTCGTCCTCTTTCTTCTTCTTTTGTTCGGCCTTTGCCGCTTCCCTCATGACCTTTCGCTCTGACGGGGATGCAGACCTAGCACGGACAGCAGGCGAAGGGGAGCTAGCACGATACCGTGGCGGCCGCTCCCGTGACTCTTGCGCTTTGAGTTGTCCCATGTACATGTCTTGGTAATATGGCAGCGGTGGTAGCGGCACTGTGAGGGCTCGCTGTTGGTGGAGTTGCTGCGTCTGCAGCTGGCGCTTTTGTTGTAGATCCCACAAGCTAAGACGTGGACGCCCACCAACAAGGAAATTCGCTGCAGGAATTGAGGCTGCTGCTGCGACTGCTATGACTGGAATGACTGGGGCTGCATCCACTACTTCGGCAGCCAATACTTCGGCTTCCTCTTCGTCTCTCTTCCTCTTGTACCGCTCATCAGACTCCCGCATTTGCCGTTCTATATCATGGCTAGAACCATCGCTATCATCTAAAGCCATGACAACGACAACGGCAACGGTTGGAGTGCAATTCGATTCGGTTACGGGGATAGGAAGAACTCAAAAAAAGGGAAATTGTGGTGAAAGAGGAGCCACAAATGGATGCACATGATTGCCTGTGGATCCACATGATTGCCTGGTGGATCCACATGCACGAGGATAGCTATGGTGCACTACGCTAAAAGCTAGTGTAAAGATCTTTCGAGTGTTTTGAGTTTGAGAGAATGAAAGTTATGAGAGGATTAGAAAGCTATGAAAACTAATCACGAGAGAGATCACAATCAGGGATCGTAGATCTGAACTCCCGCGGGAGACTGTAAGGTGTGATAGAGTAGGTTGTGGTAGTAATCCTACTCGTTCCACGATCCAAAACGGAACGCGTGGAAGATTCGTCTAGCATTATCTAGTAGCGTGGATCTCTCCACGCCAGCAAATATCTAGCGCGATGTTTACCATCGAACCTAGTATGACTAGCGGTCAGAGAACCCTGTCTCAATGACTATTCACGAGAAGCTCAGTCATGAGTCGAACTCAAACCCTATCTAGGATCGAGTGGAATAAGGTAAGAGCCGTGTTTGTTCATTCGCCCCCTGACAAGGGTCACAGAAGGCACGACATCAGTCGGACAAGGAGAACATATGATTTAAAGTGCGGGGCAATCTCATGAGATTGGATGTAGACATGTGCGTCGACGATGGGAAATCCTACAAGGGGATCAGGCCTTGTATGGTGTATATACCTTATGTTCAAGTCTGGTAGACTGTGCCGCCATTGGCGTAGCATGTTGGAGCCGTACAGTGCCATTGTCATTGACTCGGTCTATAGTGTAAGAACCTTTGTACTTTGGCTGACCGTACTTGCGTGCTGATACTGTTGAATCATCACGGTACGTTGACATTGTATTAATGAGGGCACGCGTCGCGTTCTCCATCGTTGTTCTGTTGGATGAGTCGTTGCGACGTTCCTTGATGTACTTCCAGTTTGCTTCGAAACGGACGTTGTGAATCGCGTCACCGTTGAACACGAGCTGTGCGGCGTTGCCGCAGGGTGGTTGAATCGTGGCGTTTCATTGCGAAGCGAACCCCGTGAGACCCCATCCCAGGATCCGTTCACAGGTCGTCTTGGCACTTGATGTTTTGAAAACAGCGATCAAGTTGCCTATGGTCTGATGAGCACGCTCGACCATGGAGTGTTGAGGGTTGCGCGTGGTGGATGAACTTGGCACGAAGTCCAATATTCATCCGAGAAGTCCCCTTCTCGAACCTCTGCGCGGAACTCACGTCCTCTATCCATTGATAACCTCAGCGGCATGGATACCGAGTAAGCCACGTTTGTTCTTAGGACGATGGCTACTTCGTCATGCTGCCTTTGAGCAGATCTCTGCAATCTCGAACCATCCGGTTGGGATCAATCATTGTCAAGCAATGAAGTGTACATGATTCTTTTCTTATGAATCCCCGACGTTGTAGGGACCTATCAGTCAATACATAGTCTTTCCCAGGATCTCCTCGCAAGTCTTTGGAGGCATCAATCCCAGCTTACGCGTCTTGGTTTGTTCATCTGGCAGCTTTTGGCAACGCTGACATACGGCTGCACAGTCTTGCGCAGTCTTTTCCAGTGTAGTGTTGGGTTGGTTAGTTTCTGTGCGAGTCTCGCCAGGATGCCATCAACACAACATGGTACCATTCACTAGCTTCTTTCTTCTGCATAGTTTAGGTACGACGATCTTATGTCCTTAACTACAAGTCTAAGACTTTATCCCCTCTGGGGAAAAGTTTGCTTCTTGTAGTCTTTGGGCTTGTCCCTGAGGGGTTTCTTGATATCGTTGTCGTCTTTCTGACGATGTTCGATCTCGCGGGAACGAGAGAGGGAACTCGCTAGGAAGTCCTCTTCGTCTCAGCCATGAGCTCAGCGATCTCGCTGGCTTCCATTTGTTCTGAAGACACGTCGTTGTTGGAGGTGTTAAGTCTCGACAACGCATCAGCACGATGTTCTTTCGCCCTTGATGTACCGTAGTTCAGGGCCGTATTCTTCAGAATAAGGCGCATCGCATTAACGCGATCGGTATTGAAGTTCTTACATGTAAATCTTGTGGTCCGTATGTACAACGATCTTCTGTCCCAGAAGAATTTACGGAACTCTTTTAGAGTTTCCGTACTGAGAAGTTCCTTCTCGGTAAGTGTAACGTGTCTGAGCAGGGTTGAGCTTCCTGCTGTAGAACGCGAATAGGTTTTCCCTTCTGGGAAAATTACTGCACCTAGTTGAGTATCCTCGCATCCGTGTGGATAACGAATTTATGTTGAAGTCAGGGTAGCGAGCAAGGTTTTCTTTGCTGATGATCTTCTTCACTGGCTAAAGGCCTTGTCGTGTTCTCGGTTCCCCATTTCCACTTCGTTGTTTTGGAAGTCAACGAAGCGAGTGGGGCCAGTACATGTGATCGTCTAATCCACAGTCTCGATATAGTTCACTAGTCCAATGAATCTACGGAGTTCTTTTCGTTGGTAGGAGGACGATTTTCTGGATCCGTCTATTTTATGTTATGGTTGGATCCCTTCTCGAGTAATCAGTAACCTAAGTATTCAAGTTCTCCTCTTGGAAGAAGGATTGTAGCATTGATTTTAAGTCCGGCTTCTCGAACCTTCGGAGAATTCATCCAACTTTTCAACAGTATCGCCAGATCGCCGTTGGTTAGAATGAGTAGATCATCAATGTATCACGGACATGGATTCTAGGTCGTGCATTAGTGTTTCCATCTTCTCTTGGAAAGATGTCGGACTATTACAATAGGCCATTGGCAACCTCTTGGTACTCGTCTTTCCCCACGGGAGTACGATAGTACAGAGTTTTTTCGAGGGTGGACAGCTCGATGTGATAGTATCCCATTTTCAGGTCTAGACTAGTATGCGTACTTGAATCCATCTAGATTAAAGAGCATGTCCTGTATTTGGGATAGGATAAGGCTTCCGCTTAATCCTTTGTTCAGTTCCGAAATCAGAGATGAATCGTACAGATCCATCTTTCTTGGGAATGAATAAAGTTGGTGCCGCCCATCGGAACGGTTTACCTTCTTGAGTACTCCTGCCTCGCAGAGACGTTCAACCTCCATCTTAAGGTTGTTGGTATGGACACGTGGAATAAGGAAAGCCCTGGCATGATAGGGTTAGCATCAGGGAGAAGTTCTACTTCGTAGTAGTCCATCTGCCACTTTCCAAAGTACCATCAATAGTGTCAGAGTACTTCGTCAGTAAGGAATGAAGCTGTTCCTTCTCTTCCTTGTTACTGATCTTGACTTTGGCAAACTGCCTTTAGTCAGCTTGTTCGTATTCGCATCAAGAATCTTCTGAAGACGATCTGCACCGTCATCAACAGCAGTAGGATCAGGAATGAAGAAGTTTCTTCTTCATTGTCGCTGTCTTTCATAGGAATAGATGCGCCGTCCCACTCCACTGACATGGTATTGAAATCGAACTTGAAATCCTAAGTCAGAGAGAATGTCTCGACCTATGATCATGTCATACGCCCCAAGCTCTTGGTGACGTGTAAATCCCACTCGATAATTCTATCCGGGAATTCAGAATCATGAATGCACCTTTTCACTTCGTGCTGGTGTTTAATTCTCCTGCAGGGGTAGTCCACATGTTTGACGCCCCCAAGATCCTTCATGCGTAATTTCTAGCATGAGGTTGAGCAATCAAGTTCCGATGCTCCTGTATCCAGTAAGCAACAATGTAACGGGTTTTGGTTTCCCTTTTTTCTCGCTTGTTAAATCTAACATAGACGATGGGTTTGAGTCTCTTGTCTTTGCGACGTTTACGAGGTGTTGGCCACGGACGAGGTTAACGATGCTAAATAGATCATCAGAGTCTAGTTGAGCAGCTTCTAGGCAATCATCTATTTGCCGTAGTGTTCATCAGTTGCAAACAATTCTTGTTTACTAGTTAGTGAGATATCTTCATCACTTTGGTATGAGAAATCGGAACATGGTTCCGTTGAGTCATCATCCTGGCCTAATCCTCAGATAGAGATTTCTCCATCCAAGTGATTGAAATTGATAGAGGAGTTTCCTCATTTGTCAGAGTCTTCTGATTTGCGCTTGCAACATGTTGCGAAGTTTGCAAAGGGTGGCACGAGTATCGTCGATCTCGTTTTCTTCGTCATTGTCGACGAGAGGAAGAATGGGTTTGTCACGCAACTGTTTCTCGAAGTTGCGGAACGCATGCCTTCCTTGAGCCATCTTCATGGTGAAGAATAGTTTGAGGGTAGCTGAAAGCTATGTTGTTTGTTAACAAAATGCACCTATAGCTAAAGCTAGTGTAAAGATCTTTCGAGTGTTTTGAGTTTAGAGAATGAAAGTTATGAGAGGATTAGAAGCTGAAACTAATCAACGAGAGAGATCACAATCAAGGATCGTAGATCTGAACTTCCGCGGGAGACTGTAAGGTGTGATAGAGTAGTTTGTGGTAGTAATCCTACTCGTCCACGATCCAAAAACGGAACGCGTGGAAGATCGTCTAGCATTTATCTAGTAGCGTGGAATCTCTCCACGCCAGCTAAATATCTAGCGCGATGTTTCACCATCGACCTAGTATGACTAGCGGTCATGAGAACCCTTCTCAATGACTATTCAACTGAGGACTCAGTCATGAGTCGAACTCAAACCCTATCTAGGATCGAGTCGCGAATAAGGCTAAGAGCCGTGTATTGCAATGGCAACCCACGAGATTCTATCAAAGAACAATCTTATGCGATTTTCACGAGTTTTCCTGACGTACGGTGATTGCGTTTTGGCAGAATCTGGTGGGTTGGCCATTTTCGTTAGAGTTGGGGATTCGAGGTGGTTCGTGTTCGCGTGCGTACCACTGTATGTGGATAGGAATGAAATCTTTATTCGTACAACTAAATAAATCGACGAAAATAAATGTGTTTCGCGAATGCACGGAGGACACACATGGAGAATGGATAGGACCTCGCCTCAAGGGCACGGGTGGTCCGTGCGGTAGCAGTATCGAAATACTTGCACGCGTTTGTGTCAATAAGTGAAGCCATCTGGTACGGGTGCGTACCATAAAAGTACGTAGACTAAAGCCGATGCTAGTCGTACCCGGTATACGGTATCCGGTATTCTCATTTTGCAGCCAGCCAGCCAAGAAGCCTTCAGTTGAGAGCTACATTCCGGATTCCGGCATGCGCGCCCGAAATTATGGCAAAATTCCGTGGAGTACGGAATCGTTTCTATACAAATTTCAGTACTCAAATTGGATCTCACAGGAACCGTAGTTTATATTATATTCATTTCGAATAAAAGTATCTTATTACATATGCCCTTCAGGCTGGCTCGATTGGATCTCTTCCAAATCTACCGGATACCGTATTGCGGGACGACTAGGATCGGCTTAAGGTGGGGTACATGCGCAGGAGCTCAGGAGGATGCATGGCGAAGCCACTCAACGGATCTTCCGGTTAGCACCTCGGTAGACACTAACATTGCAGATGTATTTGTTATACTGCTGCTTCCATGCAGCAGCCACTTCATGGGAACCCAATGGCTAGCTATGGTACAATTAACCTGATCTGAGCAGCACCAAGTAAACTAAGCTGAGTGCCTGAGAATGGCTTCGATGCGGCTATAAGCAGTATCAGGGCTGTACTCTCGCTATCTTCAGTTGAATTTTGCCAAAGTAAATTCCACCCTGCCTAATGGCATATGTACTCCATGTCCTTGTTGTAACCATATCGGCGGATCTCTTCCACCTCACGGGCAAAATCGGCAGCTTCGCCATATCCACATTTCCGGCAACCTTGTTCAGAAACAAGTTCCCCGCAACTAGGGTCCAAGCAGTTGGCACAAACAACATCACCACAAAATTGACATAGCGGGAATGGTCCCCCGCATGCATTGCAGGCACGTCGTTGACACGTCCCGCACTGATTTGGGCCTTTTTCATCGCAATCGTACCTTCCGTCAATGCAATCCCTTCCGTCAATGTAATCCCTGCAATACAGCTCACTGCAGCTTCCACAGGATCTACCAAGTTTTCCCTCTTGGTTCTTTGAATCAAGGCATTTCTTGCAGAAGGCTCCGTCACAACCATAGCACCGTGTGTACTCACAGTAACGGAAGCAGCAACGGTCATTACAGTTCATGCAGTCTGGGCCCTCATCACAAAGACATGACTCACACATGATCAAACCAAAACCTGCAACTCCACAATCTTTGTAACACTGACAAGCAGTTAGTGTGTCCTTGTCAACCTGTTCATGGCAAACAAAACATACATTTTGATTAATCCATTTGCGCCGTTTGGCAGCCATAGTGGCGCTGCATCTTTGTGATTGACGTTGCCTTTTTGATGGCTTCGGTTTTTCTGATTGTTGCTGCTTGTTTTCTGTTGTTTTCTGGAGGACTGTAGTAGTAGTAGTACCAGTATGGAGACGGATTGGCGGATCTTTCCTCTTGTTGGCGGTTCTGCTATGCATAGTCGGACCGGTGCCATCACTGCAAGCAGTCACTTTCGTTGTCTCCCTGCTGGTACATCCCGCAAACCAGGGGTATAATTACTTATTTAGGTTAACAACCTATTGCGTCCGGAGGACCTTTTTCTACGCTGGCAATAGTTGAGCCCGAGGGCCCAAATAGCTGAGTCGTATACCATTGAAAAATTGCATGATAGGAAGATTCACGGTGCACACCAAGCGTCAACACTGAAGGAGGATATGCCTCATAGTAGCTAGCACGGCTACACTATCCTATAGTCTCACCGTCGTTCACCTCCGCCCCATGAACAAGGGGCAGGTCCCTACAGCTCTACTTACAACGGAAGTGTGCATCTTCCCATCATGACCTGGAGCACGGTGGCCTAGCCAGGATTTAACCTATTAGAAGGGCGCTGATCGACAACAGTCATCATCGATCCACCTCCACCACAGGTGCGTCTGAGTGATCAGGTCCCAGGCTGTGGCCATTGCCTTGTCGTGCAAGGCAAGATGCCAGCAGAGTCCATAGGCGGTGGCACACCTAAGACTGGACCATGTCAGGGTATGACCTATCCAGTGGGCGAACAATGTCAGGCAGAAGCCGACAAAGAGCCATGCGATAGGGCCAAGTGACGCACTGGCAGGCAGTGGCTCCCAAAGGGGAGGCACAGTGTCTGCTGGGGCGGTGTGGACTGTAAGAAGGATTGTGGGGTGGATATTGGAGGGGTGGTTGTGGGCTGTAGATAGTATGATGCTGGAGGGAGGAGGGTAGGGTGTGTTTGCTGTGGTATGCATGATGGTTGGTGGATGGAAAGGTTGTTGTATCGTGTAATGATGACTGTCGGGTCGTTGCTGCAACTCAAGCACAGGGATTGCTTGTGAGGTGGAGAGGAGGATTGATTCGAAGGAATCTATTCAAGGAGGCCAATGCTCTGGGGCATTGGCAATCAGGGTATGGATCAAAGGTGTTGGGTGGAGATGGCCACCGGATCAAAGGCTGGGTCCCAATCTAGTACAGTTACCACAACTGCAAAAGGAAGGGATCAAAGCCAAAGGCTGATAGGGATTCTTTCCGGGAAAACTGGAGAAGTCACGCTATAGCCAGTAGAGACAGTGGTGGGGCGGGATCAAGGGGTGTTGTTGGTTGATGGGGCTGTGTTACTATTTGACACTGGGTGTTGTCTCAAGGGCTGCTACTCAATCTGGTGAAGGCCACCACAGACTTCAACAGAGAGTCAAGCCAAGATTTGTAGAGGGTACTCAATTCAGTGGAATGGACAAAGACTGAAGAGTCACTCAGCAATCAGGTGGAGAGGTGGTAGAGTCAGGTGGTTGTTGATATCTGAGCCACACCATGCTGCAGGTCTATCTGGGGCTCAATCCTTTGGAGCAGACACACTCAGTAGGAGAGTCAGGTGCAGGAGCAGAGAGGTGGCTGGTTCAATGAAGGTGTTGCACAATCTATATTTGATTCTAGAGGGGCAACTTTTGTTGATTCTTGTGTGGGGTGAGATCCTTTGGAGAGGAGCTGGGTATCCCAGGGGGGGGCTGTAGACCTACCAAGAAAGCAGCCGAGCCTGGAGATAGCAGAACTCAAGTCCTTACAGGAACTCTGTTGTTGTTTGTTGTTCCTCTGGGAGAGGAGTTAGATATCAATGGGGGAGTGGTAACAGTAGCAGGAGGTCTCAGTTCCAACAAGGACGTCGGGAGAAACCACTAGTGGCCGGTGAGAAAGTAAGAATACAGGTGTAATTCTCTTCTCGGTGGTCACTGCAGGTATCTCGTGAAGTCCTTCTTGATGATAGAGGCTGTCGTTCGATCCGTACGGAGGAAGAGGTACGGAGAAGAGGTACGGTCGCGGGAAGATCGATCGATTCACGGAGGTGAGTCTTGGATCAATTCGATTCAAAGATCGATGCGATTCAAGGGATTCGGGTGAGTCAGTTGCCTTAGGGGTAAGGTTAATGGAGCTGTTGTTGTTGCGGAAGACTCGATCGTACGAAAAAAGGGGTTGGCAATGGGATTTCTTGGGCCGTCGGCAGTGAGAGAACAGCAAGTAACAAATGGGTATGTGTTTCTCTGCTCTTCTGGTACTGCGGAAAACCGGAGACTTCTTCTTGTGTTCAATTTCTTCCAACTTGGTCGGCGGCGGCCGAGAAGAGAAAGCCCGCCCGATCTCGTAGGATTTCAATTGGGATGGCTTTCTAATCTGAACCGGAGGACGCCGCTTTGATAGTCGCTTGATAGGAGAGGTGCAGGAGATAGGAGTATCGATCCTGTCAGTCCTTTCGGCTTGAATGAGAGATAAAAAGAGGAAGAAAGGATGTGTTTTTTCCGTGATGACATTGAGTGGATTCCTATAGTAAAACAGTACTCTTCAACGAAATAACAGATAACAAGCTTCCTGAGGTCCTTTCACTTCGTTTCAATGCTTCCAATGGTGCTAATAGGTGTGGTGATGGTGATGGTATAGAAGTGACCGTCGTATTATTATCGTTGTTGCTATTATAGTTGTTTCGGTTGACAGGTTCAGAGGTGGGAGTCGGTAGTTGCTCCCACGTGAAAAAGTGGTACCTCCCGCAAACCAATCGGTGATCAGGCGCTGCTTTTTCCCATTATCGTCTGACATGATGATTGATGAATCAAATCAAGACAGTTGTGTTCGTTGCTATGATACCTTTTATCTTTTATCATTGGAGAGTTCACTTTTCGTCTTCTGTTGTCATTGGAACACAATTTGGAACCGCCAAAAGTGAGTTGCGTGCTAAGGAAAAAGCCAGCGAGAGCTCTAATGACATCCATCCAACAATGCTCAGTACGCTTCATCTTTGGTCCATTATGGTCCAAAGGTACACAATGTACTCAGGACTAGTGCCGGATAAAGCAAGACAACAAAAGAGCATTCTAAAGATGATGATGTCGGTGGTAGACTTTACTGCTGCATGAACGAGCAGCGGCTTCATGGGAACCCAATCGCTAGCTATGGTATAATTGACCTGAACTGAACAGTACGAGTACACTTAGCTGAGTACCAAAGAATGGCTTCCACCTGGCTACCATAATAAGTGGTACAAAGTGCTGCACTCTCACTCTATTTTCAGTAGATTGTCACCCAAATCAATCTGTCTCTGCACATTACCATTGGTAGTCCATGTACTTGGAACCATATCGACGGATCGCATCATCCTCACGGGCAAAATCGGCGCCTATTTCATATCCACATTTCTTGCAACTTCGATCAAAAAGGTCATCAAAACAATGATCCAGGCAGTTTTCACAAACAGCATCATCACAACATTCACATTTCGGGAATGGCCCACCGCATGCATTGCAAGAATGTCGTTTACACGTCCCGCACTGATTTGGGCCTTTTCCTTCTTCATCATCATCCGTGCACTCCTTGCTTGCAATACAGCTCATTGCAGCTTCCACATGTAGAAGCAAGTTTACCCTCGTGATGTTTAGAATCCAGGCAACTCTTGCAGATTGACGTGCTACACGCATGACAATCTGTGAAATCACAGTATTGAAGGCAAAGAGTGTCCTCACAACCCAAGCAGGTTGCACCCTCATCATCACAGCAATAATCGCAAATGATCAAACCGAAACCTGACACTCCAAGATCCTTGTAACACTGACAAGCGCTGAGCTCTTTTCTATCAGCTTCTTCATTGCAGACAAAACATAAGTTCTTCTGTACCCATTGGCTCCGTTTAGCAGCCAGCGAGGCACTGCATTTTCCAGACTGTCTCTTCTTCTTGGACTGTTCTCCAATACGCTTAGTAGGCTTTCGTTGACTTTTTCCTTCTCTAAACCAATTCATGTCAGCTGCTACTCTGCTACCTACCGGTAGCGAGCACCAGCACAACGTTGGGTGAGTGGTGAGCGCCGTATAATCGTGGTGCCAAGTGCCAAGTGCCAAGTGCCAAGCCGTCATTGGCTTCTGCTTTCTGAAAATTGAGCATCTATTCAAAGATTTAACGAACAAAACTTTTCACATTTATCGCGGTAATGGCAACAATGCTTCAAACTAGACCACATGTACAGTACCGTATGAACTTGTCTTTGCTCCCTGCCCCCCCTTCCCCTGTCCCCCCTTTGCCCTGCTCCCGTCCTCACTGCTCTCCCCGTATGCCCACCACCACAAACAGCAACCACTGCTCTGCCTCTAGCTTAGCCCCCCTTGCTCCTTAACGTATCTATTTAGTGTTTGTTTTTCACTAAAAAAAAATGAACTTGTCTTTGGGATCTTGTATGAGGATTGAGGCACTGCCAGTAGTGGGTACAATGTATGTATGTCATGCAAAAGTGCTCATAGCTACCTAGCAGAGCTCTACTGTACGGTACCGGTACTCACTCGGGCTCCTTGGAATCGCTGCCAGAGGAAGAAGGATCACGCAAAACATGCCATTTGGGAATCAATCCTGAAACTACCGGTAGCTATCACACGCAAGTGGCCTTCCATGAAATCCTTTAATGAAAACATGCCAACGAAAATGGCTGTCCATGGGATACGTGGTTGAAAATGGACATTTGGACTTCCGGAAGTATGTTCATGAAAATGTGTGTCAATGGAACAGTGGCACATGGGAATGGCTGTCCAGGTGATGAATTGCTATTGTTTCAGCCGAAACGCTCTTCGCTCACCCACCCTGTCTATCAATGGCAATCGGAAGGCTACCAAAGGAGGCGCTGGTGATATGGGAAGTACACGAGGAGTAGCGCACTGTACCGGTACCGTTCTATCTAGTTACCGTAGTGCCACGGAGTACCTGGACGAGTACCGACATGTCGGATTGTACAGTACTCAAGATAAGATGCCATGACGGTACAAGGCATCCACCGCATGGTCATACAGTACCGTAAGGAACGATGCAAGGTAAACAACAAAACAAAGCTAAACTCTTGCGTATTATTGAATTTGAACAAATCGGTACATTGTTGTGGGGACTGGGGTTGGCTGGTAGAGACAAGGATAGTGAGGGTAATACATCGTAGGAGTATACTGGAGAATATCTTTGGTTGGTCAACTTCCATCCAATCCAATTGACAGAACGACGACACCACAATAGCCTCCCAACAAGTTGCGAAGGAATGAAATGATATCTGTGTATATAGATTGTCGTGTTTGCTACTTTCCTTTTTTGGCATCTTTTCGAATCTCTTTTAGTTTCTGGAAAAAGTATCGTGCTTGTTTCTCTTCGCCCAACACTTGTGTTGTCGCTTCCATTTTCATTTCTTCTTCGAGACGCACTTTGAGCATTTCGTTCATCATGGGTTCCATTTTGGCTTGTACGATTCGCGGCAAGTATTCTTCTTCGAGTGTTTTCTGATGGGTTGCTCCGAGGAGCGACAAGAACCACGTCAATAATCGGATGAGCCATGTCCAATCGGTTTCCTTGTCTTCCAGTGCTTTGACTTCGGCCATGAGCACGGAATTTAGTTTTTGTACTTGCAATTGAATGACAACGTAGGGTCCTTCTTGAAAGACGGCTTCGGCTGTTACGGTCATGCCCTTTTCCGCCATTTCGAGTGGCATTTTCTTGGGCATTTCTTGACTCATTTTGGTGGCAATGGTGGTGGGTGTGGCCAATTTGGAAGCGGCCTTGGCTCCAATCTTTTTGGCGGCATCCTTGATGGGTTGTGGCATGTTGGTCTTGTCAATCTTCTCCTTGACCGCTTTCTTCACTCCCTGGGTCCCATCGAGGACTAATAAATAAATAAAGAAAGGATGATGATGTTACGTAAGAAACAGATAGAAAAACAACCATACAATAATGAGAAAATCGCCAATGCATGAAAGCGTGGAACCATCGACAGTCATTTGATCATGAATACATGTATGGTACAAACCAAAGCATCCCGAGTAGAGTGCTGACAGAAGCGTCTCTCTTGTATCCTCATCACTCAATCAATCACCAGCAGAAGAGACTATAGCTAGCTAGCTAGCTAGCAAGCACTCACCGATGATGTTCAGGAAGAGGACCGATTTCAAAAGATCCGTCATTCTTCTTCTTTCTTCTTCAAAACTCCAATTTGTTCGAGATTGATTGCAGGATCTTCAGCTCTTCTTGAGGCTCTCTAGCCAGCTATTGGTTCTTTGACCAGTAGACCGATACTATTACTCAATAGATAGAATGCCTACTACTACCGTATGGAACAAATCAATGATGTCCTCTTCCTCATCAAAGCCAGGTGGTTGTGTGTGCGGCGGAATGCGGATTGAATGATCAATCGAATCGAATCGGAAGCGAAGCTGATGTCCTCAAGGACAAAGATCTTGCTGACGCGTCGTTCATGACTGCATCAATACGAGACTAACCACCACAGCCACCCTTTTTCCCACTCATCTTTCCATTTCAGAGCAAAAACAAGGAAACACTTTGCTCACATCATCATCATCATCAACAACAAACAGTCAAACAACATCACCACCATGGGCCGAACGGAACGACGACCCAACAAGGATGACGATGGTGCACGCCGCCGTGTGTTGGCGATTGACGACTTTGCGCATCGCAAGGGAGTGACCAAGGCCATCCAAGACTGTCGAAAACGCAAAGAAAAGAAACGAACGGCCACCGCCAAGGCATTGCGTTCGTATCGCAAGACCATGAAACAAGAAGGATTCACTCCAGGACAAGGTGCCAGTCGGAAACGAAACAACGGCGACACGAAAGTTACAGCTGCTGCTACTACTGATAGCAATGATGAAAAAGAAAAAGAAGAAACAACCATGAACAATACTACTTCCACCACCAAACAACATCAGGAAGGAAAGAAATTCCACAAGACCAATCCCTTTCAACAATCCCTGCGAAAAGCAAAAGAATCAAAGCAAAAGAAACAACAAGACATTGTTGACAGAGAAGCGCACGAAAAGGAACGTGAACAAAAACTCAAGCAACGGCGCAAGAGAAGCAAGCAGTTGCGACAACGAACTTCCAAGGGGCAGCCCGTCATGAAACATGTGATTGGCGATATTCTACGAAAACTAGAACGAGACAAGCAACAAGAAGAGCAACAAGGATAAGAGGTAGCGTAGCAATCCAAATGGCTTGGTGATCGATTGTACTGTGCCGTGGACGGACAGAGGAATTCAATCGAATCAAATCTTCTGGGAAAACAAGGTACTGTAGCAATTGTCTGCTTGCTAAAGGTACAGAACATTACTGCAGCGTGCCACTTTCCCTGATTAATTAATGCAAGAAAACCACGATGTCATCACGGTACCAGACAGAAAACGTAACAACAACGAAAGAAAGAAGAGAGCGTGGCATTCGTGGATTCTGCGTGGGAAAGGCAGATCTCGACCGAGCGACCAAAACGAAACGATCCATCCACGATGATCATCCAGCAACGAACAATTACCAATGCAGTAATGTAATAGCTAATCAATCGTCATTATCATGGCGGTGCCACAATACTATCTATCTAGCTAGACTAGACTACTCGCTCGTCAATCAAAAAGAGAAGATGGCGCACACCGCCGATTACTTTCGGGAATCCATCATTGAAACCGCCTTTCCCATGGCCTACCACAACATGAACAAGAGTCACCGTGTGGACAGTGTGCGAGAGAAGTTCACCGTGGGACTTCAGCAACCATCACAACAGCAGCAAGAAAAGCACCACCATTACCAGCCGAATGCTTCCCCCCAAAAGACAACGCGCCACACATCATTCCCACCACCGGCCATTTCCGCTGCCGAGAGCCTGCTCGATGACAGTTACTACGAACCATCCATTGCATCCCCACGGTCCATTGTCCACGAAGCAAACGACAACAAGGTCGAAGTGAGATTGGAACCAACAGACGACCAGGAGAAACCCAAGCGACGTCGCAAGCGAAAGCGTCGCACTCCTCGATATCCACTCAATGGAACGACGCCCTCGGAAATCATTTGCGCCAACATGGTGTGTTGTGCCGATTGCACCCTCGATGCATTCGAGTACGGATTCGGCATTGAAGAGGAAATGCAAATCATCAATAGTGATATCGGATGGTTTGCCTCGTTCTTTGATACACCCTGAGGCAGCCCAAGCCCACTTGGTACGGTGTGTGTTTTTGTACGAACAGAACGGAACAATAGGGACGATGCACTCCATGGCAATACAATATCTGTGACCGTACTTAGACTACTTACTTTCCAGCTTTCAAAGCATATCGTAGCTCCGTCCGTGGCTGTAGCTTGAAATCGACATGGACTAGACGGCGTACGTACGTAGCCTTGGCTTGAAACGAAATGAGGGTTGACAAAAAATAAGGAGCAGTGGCACCACAATCGCTTCGTTGTGGTGTCTCCCGGTACCTTAGGAGCCTCAGCGATGGTTGCATTGCTTGACGTTTGACGCGAACTCAGCCAGTTTGTCGGCCTTCCCTTTGGTCGGACGTCCCATAATCATGACCAAGGTGCATTCATTGTGCCGTGCGCTTGCTTCTTTTCTGTCACTTGCTCGCCAAGTTCAGGCAAGCAAGTACGCGGGTTTGGGCTGTGCCACAAGAACGCTTGATGCTCGTGTGCTCGTTTACCACCTCTAGCTACTAGTAGAGATGAAGAAGCTCTCTGAAATCCTCAGCAACCTTCTTGTGAGCGGCAGACGAAGTAACTTCCGATACGTGGATAATGGGGATGGTGCTGGCTAGCTAGTAGTCCAAGATTTCGATATCGGCGACCAAGGGAAAAGCGCGTCGCATACATGTATGCCCCTCGAATAATGGCACGTCTCTTGATACCCCCATCTTCTCTGCTTTGTACCTGCAGTACAAAGCTAGCTGCCGTACCGCAGTAGAAAACAGGCACCGATGTACCGGTACCGGTACGAATAGCTGATGTACGAGAGGGCAATGATTCTTTAATCTTATGTGTACGCGCCATTGTGTACCGTACGTTAGCGTACAACTGCGAAGTGAAGGGCTAGCTAGGTACAGTGCGACGCCACCCTAGTTTACAGTAACAATTTTGGAGAGACTGATGGCTTACGGGAAATTAAAGCCCACAGCCACAAACAAACGACAATGGACCGAGAAATTGAGACATGCAAACATGCATGAAGCCACAGAGAGTACATGTATGTAGGGAGCTGGGTAGGGACAGAGGGTGAGGCAACGACCTTGATAGGGTTCTTAGCCTCGCTTCAATGTTGGACAACTTGCCCCCCAAAGCAATATCATAAACGTAGGCTGGACATAGGCAGTCCTTTCCGCAGCATCTGAGCTGCCCCTAGTACGGCCGCCAATTTTACAATGGGTTTGGGCGAAGAATAAGCTGGGCAGCTAGATACTAGGCATCTCTGAACCTGCTGGATTCTGGAGTACATAGTTATGCATCCGCACCGGTACCGCACCCTGCCAGCGTCTCTCTAGTGCCCAAGTATTGACAGGTTTGATGCATGCAGTCTCAATAGCTGCCAGCCTCTTGTACCGGTGTCTCGGGCATCTGTTGTCGTTGGGATATCTTCGCCAACAGACAAACATGTATCCGCCCCAGACAAGACTTTGAATTTTTGGTTGGGACACCTGAATCCATGACCAGACCACCGGACAATCATTTGCTGCACTCTGATGTGCTGTCAGCCTTTCTCGAGGTAGCTAGCGATATGGAAAAAAATGGTGTTCGGAGCTCTTGAACTCACCGTTGAGCCCACCTGGACTGCTGCGGCTTAAAGAACTCCTTCAATAGAGGAGTCTATAGTGACGGCCCCAAACCAATTTTCGTGTACCGGTTGCAAGGCTCCCATCCCACATCAACCGAAACCAAGTGCAGCATTTAGTTGATTCGGCGAGAGAGAGCACTGTAAGTTAATCATCCTTGTCGCGTGAGATGAGGCAATAACCTGCATGATGGGTTGACAATGGATGGAATTGAGCCCACAGACCTGGACAATGAGCCGGAAAGGCTTGAGATCCTACATTCGCAGCCGTTGCCCAAGCATCTCACTCAGACCTTTGGCGAAAAAGATATTTGGAAATTCCGGTTTACGTACCCCGGTATCTCGGACATATCGAGCAGAAGAAATTCATCGTCCAACCACTCCACGCGTTGAACTGTCACGTTTGATAGTGGAGTGTAGCACTTTATGGGATTGCAAGCACGGTTTACAGCACGGTACGAGCGCATTTCTCTAAGAAAGAAACGCCCGTCAATGCCCATCGGCACTGCCCTTCCGAGAGATGACGCACTAACGGTTTGGGGGAGGGTTTTTCAATATGTCCTCTAACTCTTACTGTTGTGTGTTGGGGGAAGATTTAACCTTACGTCTGGCCTTCGACCGAAAGTCCCGCTTTAGACTGTCCAGACTTCTGCAAAAAGGGTGCGCAGCACCATCATGGCTCACGAAAAAAGAAAGCCCACCACTGCAAAGGTGCCGGTGGCTAGACTACTGGCTACATGTGTAGCCAGCAATTGTTTCGAGGTCTGCCTCTATCACTCTCGAGGCACATCATCCATCATCTCAAAGCCAGCTGCCATAAAATCGCTGGTTGGTCAGTGATAAACGGCAAACTTTGATCGATCCACAAAGTCTTGTCGTCTTCCTTGCTGCTCGCTTTCCCCACGACACCAAGGACCACGAAAGCTGAACCGCTTCCGTGAAAGGCAACACACACGCATTTACAAGCCCTCATTCTTTCCCAAACCCAGAACGACCATGAGCATCCAAGACGGAAACTACGTTATCGAGGTCTCTTCCGATGAAGAAGGCTCTACTACTGAGTTGAAGCTCGACGATGTCGGGGATACTGCATTTAAGAATGCCTACTGCAATCGAAATCCCTTTACTTATCACACTGATGACGAAGACGAAGAAGCGAGTGTCGGCGACGACGACATGGGCAATGTACAGTTTCATGTTGCCAATGGACACGGAGAGCTGGTCCAGTTCCCCGAGGAAACCAGAGGAGATACCTCTCACCTCTCAGAGAGTGATGAAAAATCTCTCGGCTCGGATTCGTTAAGCTACAGTGGTTTTCCCTCGCGCGATAAACTGGAATACGAGGAGCAGGAGGAAATGCCGCCACCACTCAAGAGAGGAGGTGGTCGCTCCGTGATTGGCGCCGGTGTTGAGAGTATCAAATACATATTCTCCATGGTACTTCTCGTTTTCTCCGTGATCGTTGTTTCGGCTTCCATCTTTGCCAGTCAAACTGTTGCCACGGCAGAGAGTGGAATCCATCCCATTGCAGCCTTTGTCATTTTCTGGTTCCTCATTTGCTGGCTGGCAATGATGGAAGGAGGACAAGGCGCCTTGGTCGGTCTCCAACCTATCGAACCTGAACTCTATGAACAGACTCATCACAAGGCGGCCATGGTCGCAAGATATTCTCAAAAGGGAGACAACATGGAACGCTTCATTGTTGGAAGGCAGTTCTTGGTCGTCTTGGTGGTGTTTGTTATGAACATGATGGCCTCGGCGACAGCGGATGCGGATGTCCTGGGTCTCTCTGGTGTCATGAAAGAAATCTTCCTCTCTACTGGGGTATCCTTGATGATGGTTGCCATTGTGATTGGGCAGCTCACAGCCCAGGTCAATGCGGCCAATTGCATGATTGATTTCATCAACAACTACTTCATGCTCTTCACTCTCTGGCTGTCTCTAATGATTGAGTTCTCAGGGCTCCTCCACTGTGTCTACTTGGTCCAGATGATTTTTGCCAAGATTGCTGGGACGCCCATTGAAACTGCTCCAAGGAATCTCCTACAGACCATCTTCTTCTGGGTGAGAGTTCTCCTATCTCTTGTCATCCTAGCTTTTGCCCTTGCTGTCACCCTTCAAGCTCTCTTTGATGGAAATACTGCCATGTGGGAAGGTGTCCCTTCTGGAGTTTCCGTGGTAGTTCTGTTCCTTCTCATGGCTTTTGTTGGTCTAATGGAGGGCATGCAGATTGCTCTCTTTGCTGTTGTGAATCTTCCAGAAGAAGAGCTTCAAAGGCATCCTAGAGCTTTTGCCAACTGTCAGTTTACCTTTACGGGACAGAACCTCCAAGCCTTCCTGATTGGTCGCCAAATCTGTGCAACCATTTGCATGTTTGTGGTGGCTCGCATTACCACGTTGGCTGTGCCTGCGGGTGAGCCCAACATCTTTGATGTCAATGACGGACTCCAGCAATTCTTTAATACTGGTCTTCTTGGAGCTCTCATCACCACTGTCCTTGCCTCCTTGGTTTGGCGTATCATTGCTTCCTCCTTCCCTGTTGCCTTCCTGTCAAACCCTGTGATCTACTGGATCATTCGACTCTGCTTGCTGCTTGAGCATTCTGGTGTCTGTTCCTCGGCCTGGGTTCTGGCCCGTTTCCACAAGCCCTTTGTTGGATATCAACCTGATGAAGTGCACCTGGATGGTGCTGATCCTCACACAGCCGAGCCAGTGACCCGCCGTGACAAGGATATTGACCGCATGTCTACAGTCTTCAAGTTTACCTATTCTTTGGCGCTCCATGGATTTGCTGTCGTGCTGGTCATCGCTGCTATGTTTCAACAGCAGACTGCTGCCACTGCTGATATGGGTATCCCCCCGATTGCTGCTTTCGTCATCTTCTGGTTTCTGATTGCATGGTTGGCTATGATGGAGGGTGGCCAAGGAGCACTAGTTGGCCTTCAGCCCATTGATCCAAAGAGGTATGCCGGAAGCCACCCTAAAACCCTTATGAGTACCAAAATCATTCACAACGGAGACAATATGGAGCGTTTTATTGTCGGAAGGCAGTTTTTGGTTGTCCTGGTGGTCTTTGTGATCAACATGATGGCTTCCGCAATCAAGAACCCTTCCGTACTTGGACTTGGTGACTTGCTGACGGAAATATTTGTAAACTCTGGCCTATCCCTCATCCTTGTGACCATCACAATCGGCCAACTGACAGCCCAAGTTAATGCGGCCAACTGGTAAGTTCAATGTGGTGACTCTGTATAGCATGTTGTGCCGGTTCCTTTTAAGTCTTACTGACTCCATTCATTTCTCTCTGTCTAGTATGCTTGATTTCTTGAATAACTACTTCATGGTCTTCACCAGTTGGATCTCCCTCGCCATTGAGTTCTCTGGTCTACTACACTGTGTATATCTTGTTCAAATTGTCTTCTCCAAGGTTACTGGTCAAGCCACAGAGGGCACAGAAAAGCCAAACAGTGCTCTGCAGTCCCTCTTCTTCTGGGCACGCGTTCTGGTGTCGCTTGCCATCCTTGGGTTTTCATTTGCAGTCATCCTGAAGGCACTTTTCGATGGAAACACTACAATGTGGGAAGGTGTTCCTCAAGCAGTATCCGTGGTCATCTTCTTTGTCTTGATGTTCTTTGTGGGCCTTATGGAGGGCATGCAGATTGCCTTGTTCGCAGTCATCAACATGGAGGAGGAAGAGGTTCAAAACCATTCAGTGGCACATGCAAACTGCAAATTGGTTTTTACGGGACAGAACTTGCAAGCATTCTTGATTGGCCGCCAAGTCTGTGTGACCATATGCATGTTTGTGGTCGCCAGGATCACTACACTTGCTGTACCCGCTGATGAACCTAACATCTTTGGAGTCAGCAATGGCACTCAGGTGTTCTTTGACACTGGTCTCCTTGGGGCCTTGATTACTACTGTTGTTGCGTCCCTTGTTTGGCGAATCGTTGCATCATCATTCCCACTTGCCTTCCTGTCGAATCCACTGATCTATTTGATCATCCGCATCTGCTTGGTTCTTGAAACGTCAGGGGTTTGCTCTGCAGCATGGGTTCTTGGACGGTGGAACAAGCTAATTGCTGGCTACCAGCCAGATGAGGTCTATCTCGAAGATGCAGAGCCACACACAGATGAACCAGTGACTCGTCGTGACAAGGATGTCGATGTGACTGTGACTGTCATCAAGTATGTCTACTCTACTGCCCTGTTGGTGTTCTCTGTGGTTGTTGTCATGGCGGCTGTCTTCAGTGAGCAAACCCTGCTCAGTAAAGAAGCACATCCTGCTGTTGCATTCATTGTACTTTGGGTGCTTGTGATTTGGCTTGCCATGATGGAAGGAGGACAAGGTTGTTTGGTCGGTCTCCAGCCAGTAGACAAGACCTTGTATAGCCACAGCCATCCAACTGCTTTGAGGAGTACTGCACTGGCACACCGAGGAGACAACATGGAACGTTTTATTGTGGGCCGTCAGTTCCTTGTTGTCCTGGTTGTCTTTGTCATCAACATGTGCGGTGCTGCCCTGTCAGGTACTACGGTACTCAATCTTCCAACGCTCGCAAATGAAATCTTTGTGGCTTCTGGTGTGGCAATGATGCTGATGACCATTGTCATTGGGCAACTGACGGCCCAAGTGAATGCAGCGAATTGCATGTTGGATTTCATCAACAATTACTTCATGGTCTTCACCACCCATGCTTCATTGGCTATTGAGTTTTCGGGCCTTCTGCACAGTGTATATCTTGTCCAGATGTTCTTTGGCCTGTGCACTGGCAATGCAGGGGGGGATGGAGGCGGAAGAAGTAATGTTCAGAAGGCATTCTTCTGGTCCCGAGTTCTCATGTCTCTGGGTATCCTTGGTCTCTCTTTTGCTGTCACACTCGAAGCCCTCTTTTCTGGCAAGACAGCAATGTGGGAAGGCGTCCCCAATGGAGTGTCCGTAGTTGTTTTCTTTGCATTGATGTGCTTTGTGGGGCTCATGGAGGGCATGCAGATTGCATTGTTTGCTGTCATCAATATGCCAGAGGACATGCTCCAGTCTTCAACATTTGCCAACAAGACCTGTAAATTAACCTTTGAGGGCAACAACCTTCAGGCTTTCTTGATTGGGAGGCAAATCTGTGTGACCATTTGCATGTTTGTTGTGGCTCGCATCACAACCATTGTTGTGGAAGAGGGAGAAAGTAACATCTTCGGCATCTCGAATGGTCTTCAGGCGTTCCTCAACACTGGTCTACTTGGAGCCATCATTACAACTCTGGTGGCCTCTTTGGGCTGGCGCATTGTGGCATCATCCTTCCCAGTTGCATTCTTGTCCAATCCATTGGTCTACATGATCCTTCGGTTGTGTCTTTTGTTGGAGCACACAGGTGTCTGTTCATCAGCTTGGTTGTTGGCCATCATTCAACGGGCTGTTCTAGGTTACAAGGTCGATGAAGACTACATTGGAACACCAGAAGAACGTGCCGCGGCCACCAAGACAGATACCACTGAAGAATACCTGCAATCCATCCATGCATAATGTCCGAGACAAGTCGCTGTCTCTCGGTTTCACTCTTCCGACCTCCAGTTGGTTCCTGCCACCTTCCACGGGGAACACGTGCCTCTTCCGTGGGCATCTTTCATTCTCGGATGGATTGCGTTTGGGGAACATCCGATCTGCAGCAGCGATGAGCACCGCGATCTCATGATCGTTGGCTCATCCACTTTATGTACCGTAGCAAGTAGCAATATTTCATAGATAAAGAATATAGAAGAAAGCATAAGCTGTAAACCACCATGCGATATTCTTGCGTTTGAGACTGCAGCGAGTGGATTCCCTGTCGTCATGGTCGTTTCAACTCTTCGAGTTCGGTACCACCAGCTGCAGCGAAGCAACTCGAGTCGAACAGCCAAGGTCGTCGTTGTTTGTGGTGTTTTGTCTTCGACTGGTCGATGAGTTCACGTCTTGGCGACGTGCCAGGATGCCTTTTACCTCCTCGACGCTTGTTGAATCCACTCGAAAAGCACCCAGCAGTGTAGACCACAAGTTGGCTGCTTCGCATGGGCGGCCGGAGAAGGCTCAGGATCAAGCAGCATTTATCAGCTTGTCTTCGAAACTGGCTTGGATACTACTCCAGTTGTAGGTGTCTTTTCCGCTGATGATCTCGATTAGCGGGTAATGCAATGAGAGGTCGTGAGCTTGGGCGTCCCGTTCTAGCTAGTACCGGGCGGTATGGCGGGTTCTTGTCCTTTGACTTGTGTGCGCTGGGGTCCTTGGACGAAGGGCGTCTTTTGAGGGTCTGCCTGGCTCCGAAACCTCCAAAATGTTGGGCTTTTTTTTGACGCTAGAGACCAGGGATCTTCTTGAAAAAGCATCATGCTGACAGGTTGATTGTTGACTGTCAATGCCATGCCTAATAATGATGCTACTGTACTGGTACCACCACCACAGAAACAACCAGTCGCCTACTAAATTAAAAACTAACTACCTAATAATCAAACTCATTGCCAATTCGGTCATTGTATTCCACTTGGAATACATTTCTCTTCTTCTCAATGAGCACCTGCTCAATGTTGGCAACGGCATGGAAGGCAACACCATGCTTTTGAAGTGGGTGGCGCCAGATGCCGTGGAGGGCTTCCCACTTCTTGAAGCGCCTGTTCACAGTCTCATGCCTGGCACGGGCAAGAGCCTTGCGGCGCCTCTGCTGATCATTGTCGAGATGCTTCCAAGGGGTATCAAAAAACTCAGGGTGGCCACGGTAGCCACTATCAGCAACAGCTCTCTCATCCCCTTCCAGGCAGTCAACAAAGGAACTCATGGCAATCTTCAAATCAGGCCACTCGCCACAAGGGAAGGGACCATTGATCCATACAATGTGACCAGTCTGAATGGCAGTAGCAACCTCATACCTCAAGCCAGCACTCTTGAATTTTTTTGTGAACCAACGGGAGCTGAATGGATGCTGCTCATTGATTCGGAAGTCTGTTCCATCAAGAGTCACCTTGCATCGGCTGCCATTGTCACTGATAAGTCTGTTCTCCCACTTGATCTGTGAGTGGCAGAGAAACATGAGATTTAAGTGTAAAAAAAGTGAAGTGAGT
Source organism: Seminavis robusta (assembly GCA_903772945.1). Taxonomy (NCBI): domain Eukaryota; phylum Bacillariophyta; class Bacillariophyceae; order Naviculales; family Naviculaceae; genus Seminavis; species Seminavis robusta. The sequence goes on from CAICTM010000013.1 coordinate 112,433, forward strand.
TGATGCCATTTAGACAAAGTGAAGTGAGTTGATGCCATTTAGACGTTCCAGACGTACCACAGGAAGAAGAGCCAATCTCTCTAGAAATTTCCAAATCCACCTGGCAGAAGTAGCTGGATCGACACCCACTTTGGTAGCTAGGACAATGTTGGTGGCATAAGTGCGTAGAAACATAAGAGAAAGCATGAAATACTTTAAGTGGTTGGTGTTCTTCAATGGAGATACCGTCTTATCGATCATGTTCCAGAGAAGGGCAATGTAGTAGGGTTCCAGCCCAAAATGTGCGACATAGGTTGATTTGACATAGGCCTCAGCTCGATCACCATTTATGTCAAAGTACTGTTTGCCAAAGCGCTCAACGTGCTTGCAATTAACTCGGACCATTGTTGTTGTTGTAGTTGTAGTTGCTTTTCAAAGTGTAAGAAAAAAATTTGTGAAATGATAGAAAAAGGGCATGAAGAAGGAAGGCAAAATACGTCGCTCCACCATTTGGTCCGCTGTACCCGTTCAATTGGTATCAAAGTTATACAGTCCCGTCCCGTCATGTTCAAGTGAGATGCCTGAAACAGAGAAGGCCATTGTGACCTTGTGTAAACCGGCAAAAAGAGACGCTTTTTGTCATGGTCAAAGTTACAGTGGTCAGCTGATCTTGTCAAATCTTGTGAATTGGTCATCCACGATTCTAGTATCGAAATCACTCCAAAACTGCATGAGTGGGACAGATTCAAATTTTGTTAAGTAGGAACCAGCGCATGATTTCTATTATGTGGAACTGCCAGACTCGCTAAAATTCAAATTCCTGGCTCACAAACTAGAAGGTCAAGCTCTAGCCCGACCAAAAGTGGATGAAAACTATAAGTCAGGAGAAAGCGCCCATGTCCAAGCTTTGACGCCCAAGATATGTCTAGATAAGTCGAGTTGATTGGTCTAGTTACTTGCCCCTTCTAAAGTAGGTACTAGAGGCTTAGAAGACTATTCGAGGCTGGTCTATACAGTGTTATTCTATGTGCTACAGGTCTGGAATCAAGCGGCACAGGACGCTTTTTGCGTTCTAGGCCGGTTTTCAGGTGTGTGGCCCTGGTCAGCCAGATTGAATTTGCCACTCAAATTTAGGCCCTAGATACTGTCTTTTATATATAGATTGAAGGAACGCTAAGTTTGGCTACACCAAAGCATTTGGTTCTTCCAGGCCGACCACCTAGAGTTGGACAAATGGAATTGTCTCTTGACTTTGTGTTTTTCATGTCGGTGTGGCACACACCGTGGCACGGCCATAGCACGAAATTATAAGTTGATTGTTGGGACACTCTTAATACAGAAGGGCCGACTGGCTAAAGAGTGGGAGAGGACGTTCTAGACGTTATCGTCACACCTGTTTGCTAGGTCATTGCGCAAGTTGACCGGTTTGCACATGAGTCACATTCCGATTACCAGCATCCGACACGATTAAACCCAAACTGCACAGATGTACAAATAGTACCATTCCGGGAAACTCAGTTGCCAATCAAGTCACAACTACCATGAGATCGCTCCTCTGAATATTCCGTTTCATCAAACCAAAAGCCGATGACAGTTTCATTTCCAGATCTCACAATCTTCTGTCCGCAAAGATGGGAAAGCTCGAAGCAACAAAGAAGAAGGCAGTTGTGAAACATGTCTTTCGCCAAGACAGTAAGAGCAGTCACTAAAAAATAGGTCGCACCCAATATTGGTCGATTGGTTTTTAGCTGGAACCCAAATCGAAACCTATTCAGTCACTAACTCATTTCGGTCGAGGTTTAGGTTGCGACCGAAATCGACCGGTCGTTCCACTGGTCGATTCAAGGTCACTTTGCGACCAGTGGATCGACCAGGTCGCTGTTTTGGTTGTAGCCACATCAACACACAAAAGCCTCATCAACAGGCATAGCAACAGGCATAGCAACAGGCATAGCAATACCTGCCAACAAGGATATCCCATGGAAGAAGTAGCAATGAGCCGTAGCAGCTCAAAGACTGATGCGGCAGATTCATCTTGACGCTTCTTCCTGATGTCTGCTGCGGCCTTGTTGTGCTTCTCCACAAAGCCATCTCCCTTTCCCTTAGCTCCTGCAGTCTTCATTGTCAAACCAAAGCAACCAAAGCAACCAAAGCAACCAAAGCAATCAATAAAGCACACTGATGAGTGAGCGAAATGAGCTCGAGCGAAAGTTTCCACGGAACGAACGACCGTTTCGGCGACCTATGTTGCAAACGAAATTTTAGTGATTGAATTGGTCAATTAGGTATCAGTCGACCGATATGGCGACCCAATTTTAGTGAATGAAAAAGGTCGCCGTTTGGGTCGACCAGATAGGTATCTATTTGGGAACGACCAATAGTGCGACCTATATTTTTAGTGACTGCTCTAAGGACTTCAAGTTTCTGTTGAAGGAACTCCGAGCTGGCAAAATCAAGTCCACCGAAAAGCCTGCTAGTGTTCGCAAACGCTATGAGCGCTATGAAAAGTACACTTCTGCTCAGTTTCGATCTCAGTTCAACAAAGCTAAGGCAATCTCGGGTGGAAATTTTAGTAAGTGCTTATTGTTTGCCCATGGTCCCTCCCATTACTATCATTGATTGCTAACACATTTTTCATCTACTAGCTACAAAGAAGGCTGCCACTTGTGGCGATGATTCAGAAGAGGATGACGATGTGGATGAGGTGGAGGATGAAGTGGAAGAGACTGTAACTATGGAAGAGGCGCCGTCTTTGGTCAATGGTCTTCCAGGATTTGCTGGTTTACGAATCTCAGATGATGATCCGACAATGACGGATCCATTGATTTGGACACCCAAGAAGCTAACAAAGCAGTGGAAAAATGGGCAAGGTATTCGCCACTACTCCATTATTATTATATTGTCTAGCGGTGCTGTCGACCACCAGACTAACAATGTGGAGTGTGCTGTCAGCGACAATGGCATGAGATTTTCCATCAGTGAGCGTTGGCCATTGGTGTTGGAGTCCATTACTGAGTTTTATGATAGCTTCCCAAAGGCTATTGATGAAACCACTGATGAGTTCAACAGGCGCATGTATGGCTTTGAAGACACAATCAAGGAGATCAAGCCATCCGGTGGATTGGTTTCGGTCCATCATGTTGAGCTACCATTTCAAGTTGATCCAACTACATTGCGAGTCAGGTTTGTTGGAACTGAAGATGGTGCCAAGTTCTGCCATGTAGACTTGGCTGAAAAGGCTAAGAAGGTAGTTGACAAAGTGCACATGATGAAAATCAGTGGTCGTGGAAACAAGGAAAGGACCAAGCAGATGCATGACTATTCTCAGCTTGGTGGCCATTAGAACAAACTCAACAACAAGCACACTTCGCATGGGTGATAGCCATGCTGTCAACAATCATGATGGGAGGCAACAGTTTCGAGTGCCTCTGTGTTGGTCTGGTAGTACCTAGGATTCTAAAATAGGAACAATTACAATGGCGGATGTCTCTGTAGCTAGCTAGTCTATTAATAGAAATATTAATAATAATTCAATCTAGCAGCATGACGCTTTTTCAAGAAGTTCCCAGCAGTAATAAAGGAACCGAGCTTCAGCCACTCATCGCGAAATTGGAATGGATAGAGTTGCACGTCATGGTGGTCTTCCTGGTTACCAGTACCGGACCCAATTTGAACATTTTGCTTCTGGGTTTTCGAGCACATTTTCCAGCAAAAACGTTTAATTCAAAATTTTCTCTTTGGTTCAAATGATGGAAACGCAGCCGATTCGATTCGATTCGATTCCCCCCCTTTTCCACCCAATCAAATCGGTACCATACCGGTACCGTTACTGGCACCGGTATGTACCAGTACCGCTACCCGTACTGTACTAGTACGTAAGAGGGACTTCTATCTTTGTGCCTCCCACCCTCCCATCGGAAGAAGAAGCGCTGTTTGCAGCTGAAGACGATGATGTTGTGTTTACATCGAGCCAAAAGGCGCTACAAATACTCATGCAGATTGCCGCTGGCATAAGCATCCCATGTGCCATGTGTATCATTGCCGAGACCTACGCATCGCACAGAGCGGGCACTGGGACCTCCGCCACCCGTATCTTGTTCTGCCAAATGATATGGACGGTATTCTATCTGTTTACGCTCATGTTTGGTAGGCTTCCAATGCCTGCCGAATCCGGGGCATGGGGTGCTGCTGGCAACACTGCCTCTTGTACTGCACAAGGATTTTTTGTCAATCTGGGTGCTTGGGCTTTTTTGATCTGGGATATAGCGCTTTCCATCACCTACGTCTTCATGGTCTGCTATGGATGGACAGAGACGCAGCTCAGGCAGAGAATTGAAAAGGTTACCCATGCCATTGGTATCATTGTGCCGATTTTATTCGCCCTCGCTGGGCTCTTTACCAACTCCTACAATCCCGGCTACGCCGTATGCACACTGGCCAAGTTGCCCTACACTTGTGATGGGGATGAAGTTCCTTGCGAAAGGGGAGAATATGCTACGTTGCTGCTCTTTGCTGGTTTACTCATGAGTGTAATTGCACTTTTGGTGTCTACAACTTCCATGATCAAGCTGTATTGCTTTGTGCGACATCAAGAGGTCAGGAACCGACGCTATGGCGCAAGCTCCTTAAAGGCATCCACCACCAACAACAGCCACGCCCCAAACATGTCCATCACCACTCCTTCGTCACAGACACGCGACAAGAAAAAAATTACAAAGACGCAGCGAGTGTCAAGACGAATTGCTATTCAAGGCATCCTGTACTCTGGTACCTATTTCATTGTAGCAATTCCCCAAAACATCATTTGGACTATTCGAGCTACCAGTGATCAGGATGGAAACTCAGTTGCTCTTGGCGTTGTGTACGTTATTCAGGCACTATATGGTGTCATGTATCTGGGCATCTTTACGCGTCGACAGCAAGAAATGAGGACTCGGTATGGTCAATTTGTGAAAAGGTTGATTTCCTGCGGGCCCTTGTTCTCGTTGTGGGCTCGCCTTCGTCAAGAACACCAACAATCAGGAGACGATCGACAGAGTACGTGCCAAGAGCAATCCAAGGACGAGGACATGATCAATGACAACTCTCCCGAATCCATTCACAGCTTTGCAGATGAAGAACCAGAACCCGTTGTGGAACCTGAGGCCTGATTCATTTTTGATATTACCATGGATCAATTGAGGCCCCCGGCAAGAATCTTGCGTTGGCATTGATGCTCTTCCCTGTACGAACACCGTCTGCACGAACATTTGGCGAGAAGTTGCGGCGTTTGCGGAAAGGATGGATCGTGCTTCTTTTGTTGCAATAATGAGCTCCAATTGCAGAAGCCAACGTTGAAACGACAATCCTCAACTTTGCCCCGCGTGGCACCTTACACGAAAGGGATACTGGGTGTTTCAGGTTCCTCCGCGACGCAAACAACGAAAGCTGTCGCGGCCTACAAGCAACGCAATCGTTTTCGACAGCAGTTGCAAATGGCTCTGCCATCCATTTCAGCGTCCTCGTCGACGCCACTTTGGAAAGAAAGCTCGCCAATGGATTCATGACTACGATTCCAGGCTCGAAGACCATGGCTGAACAAGCAGCTCGAGGTCGCACAGACCGCGCATATCGCACTAACCCTGATATTCGCAAGTCGCCCCAACACAACTTGCTACGTCGTGCTCTTCCCATGCCGTAGACTGGATATTGTAACCTCCCGTGCATTTGCTGGAGGGATCTCAAGGCACAACTTCAAGTACAGAGGCGCGTTGTCCAAGTTGCACGAACAGATGGACTCGCGGGATTGCGACGAAAGAAGGGAGTTTACTCGTTGTCTGAACACAGCTGGGCAGTGAAATTTTGGCATGAACTTCCTACTAGCCTGAAGTGAGAGCCGCACTAGCTTGTGCACAAATCAAAACGAAGCGGCCCGCCTATTCGAGCGTCTTTGAACTACATAACCTTTTTCCCAACTACAAATTTAGTTACCATTTCTTCATGTACATCAACGTGCAAATAAATTCCATCCATTTGGTCCTTTCTTAGAATACCGGTACGTGTAGCAAGTATCGTAGTGTTCGTTTCTTCTGGTGGATTGAGTTTTGGTTATCCCGGTGCCGGACCGACCTTTTTATGGCTCTGATCTTTGCTTTCTTTGCTTTCGCCTATTCCGAATCAACGGCCCTTGTATCGCCTCAGTGTCGTTTCGACTTTCCTCGTCTTCATCCATGGTTGGTTGCCCGAAAAAGCTGGTGGGATTAAATAGCGCTTGATGGAACTTCTTCATGCTCTCCAAGGCGCCCATGACCTTGCTCTCACTGGGATTAATTGCGGTTTCTTCTGCGTCAACGTCGTCGTCGCCATCACTAGTATCATTGGAGGCGTAGCTTCCCAATGGCTGTGGTTTCTTGGTAATCCTCTTGGTGCCACCCGCCACAGTTGTTGGTTTTTCGTGTGTCATTGGTTCAATGGGTTCTCGACTCTCCTTATCGACGCCTCGTCGTGGTCGAATGCGTGTCTCCGGTGTGACTGTCTTGACATCGTTCAACACTTCTTCCAAGATGGATCTCCATCGTCCTTTTTCGGTTTTGCGGAGTTTGATCAGTACGCTGTCTGGCTTTATCCGTACCCGACAATGATTCTTGTGTACTTCGGCAAAGAGTACACCGGCCACGACGGGATTGATAATGTCGTCGCGGGTAATTTCGACGCTAATGGTCTTGGGTTCAATCAAGACATTGACGTCGCATTCCGAGAGACCGGGTTCCAAAATGGACACGAGTACCAGCGTGTCCGTTTGACAAATCTTAATGTCGGGTTTTCGACCAGTGGCGCTGACCGATTCTTCTTCCTCCTCGTCTTCCAGTTGTTCCTCTTCCTCCACGGAGTACGGGTGCTCCATCGATCCCAAGGTCGGTATCATCTTGTCTGTTGTTTTTGGTATTTATTGGTTCCGAATTGTTGTTGCTGCTGCTGCTCCTGCTGTTCGTTGGTTTGTGATGTAATGCATGTGAACAGGCTCGAGAGGTGCGATTCCAAATAGATATTGTGAGCGGAGCAACGGACAAGATCAGCCGTTGTCTTTGATTATTAACGGACTGGCGAGCAGCTCACTGTGACATTTATAGCCATTTGTCTTGTCCGGCTACACACAGATACGGGTCATGACCCAACATCTCCACCGTAGGTACCGGTACCCAGGAGGGATTGAAATAGAAGCATGCCCAGTTGTCTAGTTCTGCCACTATTACATAGTGGTACTACATACCTCAGGTACCGCACGAAGAGGTACTAGCTAGTACATGTACGGTAGGTAGACTAATCATGTTGTTGGACGAGGTGGGGGTGTTTTGAAAGCTTGGGCTTGGTTTTGAGAAAATGTGAGCTTGGGTTTGAGAGCCGGGTGAGTCACGAAGAAGTTCCTCGCAGTTCCACGAAGGTTCCGAGATCGCCGTCTCGAGAGATCCAAGTCTTCCACTCGCACCGCGCAACAAGCAACTGACCAGCATGTTCATTATTCTTCAGTGGCTATTACCATGACATCCAAAGAAAGAGACAACATGACAATCCCCATCCCCTCGTATTCCGATAGAGAGACCTTGCTTCGTCTGGGTATAGTCAAAGTACCCATTCCCTCCATTATCGGCAAAGATCAGCAACAATGGGCCTCGGAACTCTCCCAAGTCACTCCCATGATCATGGCCATGCAAGGGGACAGCGAATATGCCTTTTATCGAAACATCATGGTAGAACCCGAGCTGGAATTTCCCTTGGAACAAATCGTGAGCGAGCAGATCCAAGAAGCCTTTGAAAAATATTTTGGAGTGCAACCCGAGGAAATGCGTCTGGATGATGCCTTTTGCGTTCATTACAATGCTGATCAAACCGATTCCTCCGGGAAAAAGCACATGGATCCAAGCGATATTACCGTCAACGTGTGTCTCGAAAACACAGACGACGTGGAAGGAAGTCAAGTGTTGTTTTATGGGAGCAAGAAACTCGAGAATGTTGACATCGACGACAACGACAACGAGAATCAAAACGAGCAGGAACGATTTTTAGTGCCCCAAGAACCGGGATTTGCCACAATACACTACGGGAGCCATCCTCATGAGACAACTCCCTTATCGTCCAAGACTGGTAGACGGACCAATGTCATTGTGACGTACTGCTACAAGGACAAGACCAGGAGTGATGTGGGGAAACGAAATTGTTACTTCATCTAGCTAGCTATGACAGTCACACAGCAACCAACTGATTGAATCAATCATGAATCATTCCATTCAGCATTGACTAGATTTACTGTGGGAAACACCCGGGCCTCGGCTCGTGGGTCGTCCTCAGCACTTCTTGTCTGAATCCGTATAGACGTAAAGTTGTTTTTTAGACTCACCAATCTACAACAAGCAAGGGAGTGCAGTGGATCAGCTAGCTATTTGATTGACACTTGGAAAGGTTTATTGCATGTATCTATCCGATAATTGTATTGTACCAATTTTCAATGAACGCTGCAAAAAAAAACCTTTTATTTTAAGACAGAGACTTGGCATTCAAGTTACTGCGTCACTATGCTCCATTGGCAACTTAGGATCGGGCTAAAGTATGACGGCTTCTTTTCTTGCTGCATGCTCGCCTTCCAAACCTTGCCAAGCAATCCACAGCAGAAAGAAAAGATGGTTCGATTTGTCGACTTACGGTAGTACGAGAAACACCCGAGTCCGAGTCCAGCAAGCTATTCCGCCTCTTCTTTGCCTAAGCATGGCCCCTCGCCGTCGACCTCCGGTTCCGTAGATAGCTTCCGTACTCTAATCGACTAGCTACTAGTAGCTATGGTCGGAGTCAGAGTCCACTTTTGTGGCGTTGGTTCAAGGCGCTACAGTACCAACCAAGCAACTGCCTAGATCACTCAGAGGTAATGCGGGGAAGTTAGACCTCCTCTCTCGCTCCTTCAAGTTCCTGGCTTCTAGAAGCGGGACTGTGCACTATTCACTCGTTGTTGGTGCCGAATAGTGGGAATGAATGAGGTCCATCTTGTTGGTTTTGTTGCAAGTCAAGGAGGGAGCAATGTTGAGTTTCAACTACATGTAACTGCAGGCTATATCCTTACGAGAGGCTTTCATAGCAACCGATATACCGGTACCTCAAGAAGCAGGAACATAGATAGCTAGCTAGCTAGCTAGTAATCGCTAAAAGGGCCAAACTGTCTGCTTACTATGTTCTTTGTTTCAAGCCGCTTTTCCCATCTTCCAGGAGCAAAATCGTTTCAATATTCCCTAGCTAGCACTTGTACACGATTTCATTGGTTGCCGTCTTGGCTTTCACGGTGACTGCATAAACGGCTCTTCGAAAGCTTCTTTGTTTCCATGAGCCGAGGCCTCTATTCTTCTAGCAATTTTCAACTGACAAATCCATTTCTAGTACCACCGAGCCCCCCCACTGCATGACATGCCATTGACTATTCACAACCTTCCTGCCTCTTCCTTCCATACAAACATGTATTCAATAACATTCAAATTCTCAAACAAACGCAATGTGTAACCTTTTTGTTGTTTTTTTCTGTTGTTTTCTTTTCTCCACCTAGTTAGTCAAATTGACTTGACTTGACTATTAGGCAACGTTTTGGAACATGTTGGAGATGGACATGTTGAAGGAAGAATGCAGGTCCGCAATGGGCTTGGGTCGCGACGGCGAAGGCTCGGGAGAAACACGGGTAGCCGCTTGAGCTTGTTGGAGGGAAGTCATCATATCGGGGACACCCAACATTAGCTCTGGCCACACTTCATCGGCCACGCCCTTTCTCAACTTGATTTCCACACAGTCCGGATGCACCTTGACTCGGCTATTGCCAACGTCAACGGAAGCATGAAGCAGCCCCTCGACCATGGTTTCTCCCCGAATGACCACAGTTAGTCGACGTCTTTGAATCTGAACATCCAAGTCATCTTCCTTCACATTCCGGCCCTTGACTAACACATGGATAAAGTTTCCGTGTTGGTGGAATTGGCAGTTTTCGTTCGACATGGTGATCTTGTTTCTGTGCTTGGGTATAATTGCTTCTCCTTCCTTTTTCTGTGAGAAAATTGAGAGCGGAACTTTTTTCAGCTGCCAACTCCAACCAGTCTGTCGATCGACTTCCTTCAAAATTAACCCGCGACTCGCTGGTCCCACTCACTCTTCCCAAGTGGCTTGAGCTGCAACCCGAAGGACCTCTTCGATTCCCGTGCGGTAGCCAAGAAGCATGATACGACGTGGCGACGTGATCCGTGACAGATTAGATTGCCCATTCAACATTCCCAACGCAACGGCAAGTCAGACCCACCACGTTAGCGATTGATGATGTGGGACAGCGCAGCTGCTTGCTTCCGGACTTTAGGAAACTCCATTGCCAAACCGCTCTGATGGCTACAACTCGGAGCGTGGAGCGTAGCGTGGAATGAGGACTCGAACAACATCAAGACTTGGTCGGACTGTCACTACATTCTTTGCTCGCTGCTATTGTTTGGCAACCTTGACCGATAGCTAGCTAGCTAGCTCACTTGTAACCTAATGATATCAACCACAATGGCTACCGACAAAGCCATGACCTTCCAACAAAAGGAGAAAGCAAACCGACCTGAAACCTTTACATCGGGCGATGATTTCTTAAGACGCCGCGAGGAATAGACCTTTAGCAGCTGAAGAGTCAAGAGCTAATAGAGGCTAATAGAGCTAGAGAACAACAAGAAGCAATGACAACAGAGGATTACATTTCTATTATCATCTAGAGCCCATACAACTGAGCGACTTGATTGTCGCTCATGTCATCGTGGTACTCTCGCATGTCAAAAAGCTCCTCACCCTGCTCCATGCTGAGCTACACGAAAACAGCAATGGAGCGAGTGACGGCCCCGTGCTTTTCAGGCCCATGACGGAAGGGGACGTCAAGGGCATGGAAATTCTTCAGTAGTTTGTTGAGTTTCTCCTGACGGATGCGGAGCCGTCCCCGCATGGCCCGTTGATCCTCGTGCGCTCGCAATGAATGAGGGCACTTGACCTTTTCGGCCTCCGCAAGGTAGCCATCGTCGGCCTTCACACGCTCATCTGCACCCAACATGTCTCGCAAGCCAAAACGAAAGATCTGAAGATCGTTGTAGGTACCAGGAAGATACGGTCCAGCAAGCCAGCAGATATAGGAGGCTCGAATGTTGGTAGCAAACTCGTAGCGGTAGCTGGCCTTTTTGAATTTGTTGGAGAAGCGTGTTTTGTCGGGATTGCCATTGTGAAGCTTCTTGCCACGAGAGAGAAAATCAACGCCATCCACAGAACACAAGCAGTCATTGCCGACGTCCCCAATGTATCTGTTGGACCATTGGATCTAGTAAGGAAAGAGAATGGGTGGGCAGAAGGAGAGAGGAGAGCAGCAACGCATGGCACAGTAGGAGGCTCACCACGTCATTTTCCAAATAGGAGATCTCATCAATGAAATACCAAACCCACTTGGACCAAGTGCCCTCATCCACTCCACCACAGCGAGAGGCTACATTCTCTTCGGTAGGATATTGCTGTAGCATGTTGAGCGACCAGAGGTATCGTTCCATGGAGGCACCTTCAATGAGCGACCCACCCATTTCCAGCAAGTACCAGGCAATCGAAAGGACAGAAACTCCACACCAGGCCCGAATACGGCGATCCTTCACAGCTTCGCTCCCAGACAACCGGCCATTGCGGAACAAACCAAAAGCAATCACTTCAAACTCATGTTCAAGCCGTTCGACGGCATCTAAATCGTACTCAACCACCATGGTGAAGAAATGCGAATTTTCGAAAGATCGAAAGATCGGAAGTGAGGTGTCTCCGCTTTTGACAGCACGCACTCCTGCACTCCTCCCTCTGCTTTGTTTCGTGTTTCCTCGGAAGGGGAGTATGCTTGGGCAGTTGACCACCTCTTACGGGACACTCCCTAGCAAACGGAACAATCGTTTTGTCTCTTAAAAGCATGAACGTCTAGACTGCTAGAGAGCCGAATTCGCGCCAATTCAATCGTTCGAAAATAAGAATTCAATCGTAGAATGGAACTCAAGATATTTAGCCGGAGCTAAAAGAATTTAGCTTTTTGATAAGCCCAATGTGACTCAAGTGCTCAAAAATCGCTTAAAAAGTGCTAAATAATCGCTCAAATTATGAGCGAAAAATGATTGAAAAGCTCTCATCGCTCAAAAATGACTCAAAATTCACTCATTTCCTGCACTTTTGACTGAAAAACGGCTCAAAAACAGCTCAAAAATGACTGAAGAATTGCTCATTTTTGAGTGATTTTTGAGTGATTTTTCAGCTATTTTTCAGCTATTTTTCAGTCGTTTTTCAGTCGTTTTTCAGTCAGATTTGAGTAACGGATCCAACTGAAGAGTGAAAAGCGCTCCAAGCTGAATGCCACCAGCCCGACTATTCGCATTAATACATTAGACATCTCCATTAATGAATATAAACATACTGACACGAACCAAGTTTGGTGCTCTCCTCTCCGTCGTCAAAATTCACTTTTTCCTCACTGGAGCCTTCGGATTTCCGAAAAGATTGTTTTGTGTGTAAGTAATCTTTGACCATGGCGGCTTGAGCGGCTGGTGTGCTCCGTTGGGATCGGGAGGAGAAGCAGAAAGTGGCGCAGCATCTCAGTGATGGACGGATCGATCCTACTCGTATGAACTCCACCACGTATCTATCGCAATTGAAGACTCTTGAGGCTGTTTGGGATCGTCATGCCAACAAGAATTTCTATCAGAATGTCCGTCGTGCAGTCCAAGCTTGGTTGGCCGAGGGCCAAGGAGTCGGTCAGCGTCGCAACGATCAGAATATGAGCCGTAACAATCAAGCCGCTGGAGCACCTCCTCCACCAGACGACGATGACGTTGATTGGAGTGAGTGTCGGTCATTTTTTATTTATTTCTCTCTCACACTCTCTCACTCTGCTTCTGTTTCTTCTTAAGAAACCTCCACGGTCGTACCTGGCTGGAGCAAGAGCGCCATCGACAACAGCAGCAGCAGCGACAAGCCGGTGGTGCCAACGTCGATCAAAACCCGGAGACTCCCACTCGTATGCAACGTGGCATTGAAGAGATTTTAGGAGATTTGTCCTTCAACAACACTACCATGATGCACCATGCTTTTGCCTGGCGTGAAGGAATTCGCCGCGATTTGGATCCGGCTGCTCTGATTGAAGCGCCGCCTGTCTACAAGCGAGTCAGCGTCGATGTTCTATTGCCCGGATCAACGAATCTTGACCAGTTGGAGTGTTCTATTCTCCAGCCCGCGAGCCAGAAGAAGGTCAAGATCAAATACACCCCACCGCGAACTTTCTGGAATGCCCGACGCACTGCTGTTCGCATGGCTGCCCATGGTGGTGTCCGTGGAGCTGCTGTGAACATTGCTGCAGATCGTCTTTTGGCCATGCATCGTGTCACAAGTCATGAAGATTCAATTGCAGAGTTGACTCCCGATGACCTCACTATGGAATTCACCATTGACTTGCCTTTCGAAGTTGAGCCTGACTTTACCACTCGGAATGACTGGGGCGTCGTTGGTCAAGGACGTGGAGTGCAGATTGCTACGTATCGTCATGAGGACAATCGCTTTGTTGTCACCAATCAAGTCGTATGGATCCTTCATCTTGAGATGGTGGCCCGTGAACGTCGCATCGCCACACCCAGCCGTCCTGCTGATGCCTTTGACGAGATGCATATGCAAGCCTAGCTAAACACACAACAATCATCGACCATGGTGATGGGATGGGAACAAATGGTAACAACAGCGGCAGCAGACATCAGCGCCAAATCAATTCATACCGGTAGCATCACTAATTGCTAGCGACTTTTTAGCACATAAAGGTCTATTCCTGGCGGCGTCTAAGTCAAAAAGATGTTTGGGTTATCAAGATTTTCCCATTCCTAGGAATGGGGCACTTTGCCTTTGTTGCCCCAGTTTGTCACAAAATGAAAGACCTCTACAAAGCTTATTGTGAAACTGTGGCAAAGCCACCAGGAGTGACTGGTGGTTCCACCTTCCCGTACTGGCACCAGTTCATAGGTACCAGTACCGATAAGCGTCTTGCAACCCCCACAGATACTTTTCACAGCGCAATTTTCTGCAGCGTGCCCAGAGCTCAATTTTGGTACACCTATCAACGTACTGGATTAGGCAGAGAGATCAATGGTGTTAAAATTTGTGCTGCAGCAGCAAAAGTGGACAGTCTTGATGTTCTTCGGTGGGCTCGAAACAAGGGATTTGCTTGGGATCCAGCAACTTGCAGAAATGCAGCTAGAAATGACCATTTGCAGATATTGAAATATTCACGTGAAAACGGTTGCCCCTGGGATGCACACACATGTAGTGAAGCTGCTGCAAATGGCCATGCGGACGTTCTGAAATATGCCCATGAAAGTGGATGTCCATGGGATGCACAGACCTGCGCAGGGGCTGCTAAACATGGCCATTTGAAACTTCTGAAGTATGCCCACAAAAAGGGATGTCCATGGGATTCAGGAACTTGCAAAATGGCTGCCACACATCGACACTTGGACATCCTTACATATGCCCATGAAAATGACTGTCCATGGGATAGATGGACATGCTATGCTGCTGCTAGGTATGGCCATTTGGAGATCCTGGTGTGCGCCCATGAAAATGGCTGTCCGTGGGATCAATGGACATGCAACACTGCTGCAGCAAACGGGCATTTGGAAATCTTAACATTTGCCCACACAAGTGGATGTCCATGGGGTGAAACGGCATGCCACTCTGCTGCTCTCAATGGCAATATGGAAATCCTGAAATATGCCCACGAAAACGATTGCCCATGGGACGAATGGACATGCCGTGCTGCTGCTAGTATTGGCCATTTGGAGATCCTCGAGTATGCCCATGAAAATGGATGTCAATGGGATGAATGGACATGCAACAATGCTGCAGCAAGTGGACATTTGGAAATCTTGAAATACGCCCACAAAAAGGGATGTCCATGGGATTCAAACACCTGCAAAATGGCTGCCAAATATGGGCATTTGCAAATCCTGCAATATGCTCATGAGAATGGCTGTCCATGGGATGAAATGGTATGCCTTCATGCTGCAATGCATGGCCATGTGGTACTGCTGGAATATGCTATCAAAAATGGTTGCCCTTGGGAGGAGGGCACTTTGCAGGAGGGGCCGCAAGTAAAGGCTTGGGTTGAAGGGTTCACAGCCCAGAGGCGCATCTGATTTGTCCCCAAAAAGCACCACGCACGCTCCTATCTTGTAGGAACTGCCCCTCTAGACTTCGTTCTGGCTTCTGGCGCTCTACCTAGGCGAGAAATCAAAACATGATAGCGAAAAAGGATTGGTCATGGTTTTGTTTGTGCTCCAGCAAGAAATCTGTTGCATCAGAGTTCGTGAAGTGGGTGTTACTAGTACCTCCTCATTTCACATTACAAGACAAGGTTTTGGCGGTTGTTGGAGCTGTTGGAGCTGTTCCTGGGGTTTTGTGGACCTTCTCCAGTTCGCTTCCTGATATTATACTACCCACAAACTGCCAAAGTACAGTAGCATTTTAGGCTCCTCCCACTTCTCGTTCCAGCTTTTGCTTGCGAAATCCCAGCTCGCGACGAACGTTGGCTACCTGTGTGGTGATGGATTTCTCATCGACGGGCAAGTCAAATAGATTGTTGAGAGCTTGCAATTCCCCCTTGGCATTTCCCTCTTTTTGATAAATTTCGGCCAGAACTTGCAAACTTTCGGCACACCGATTGCGGGCAATATTGCAGGATGCCTGCGCGGCCAGTACGGCTCCCTCCAAATCTCCCAATGCCATTTTGGCCGACGCCTCGTTTCTCCGCGCCTTGACGAGCCAGAGGAGTCCCACTGGAATGCCATTCTTGTTGATAGTATCGTCGTTCCTCTTTTCTCGCGCACCTTGCAAGTCCATGGCGGATCGAAATGCGATATCAATGGATTTTTCGTAGAGCGTCACGGCTTGCTCATGATCCTTTTTCAAAAAGGCGTCTTCTGCCTGCCGACTGAGTTGGTACCCTTCTGTCAAGGATTCTGGAATGGCCATTCCTTCTTCTTGTTGTTGTTGATCCTCCAATAAGAGTTTCAAAATTTTGTCTTGTCCCTTGACCCGGCGATGTTTTTTTGGTTTCTTGTCATCTGGATTCATCACGACGGGACCATTCCCGCACAAGGAACAACAAACGCCTGTCGTGACGACGCTACCGGGTGGCGCCAGTGCCTGCAAAGTTTCCAGCGTTTCGTGAGCTCCATCGGAAATGCATGCGGGAGAAATGCAGACTTCCCAGGTGACAACGCTATTGGAGGTTGCCGCTGGCTGTGCCGAAAAGCCATGAGCACAGGACAAGATTGAACAGAGGAAGAGGAATGTAACTGTTGTATACCTCGGCGTCATGGTGGTTTGGTTATCACTTGGTCTCCCTATCAAAGCTATGGTACTTCTTACTGGTATGTGTTGGGGCCTATTAGCTCGATTGATGCTGTCGAAGTTGCCGACGTGGCTCGACGGAACTTGAAAGAAGAAAGAAAAGCAACTGTTGTCCTTGAAGATTGTTGCAAGATATTTTTGGCATGACTGAAAGATACCATTGAGATTATCCCGCATCCCCCGAGAGTATCCGCGATACCCCTTTCAGCTGGGGTAATGACGTTATGACTGCAGCTTCCGCGCCTCGAGATCTTCACTCCATCTTACAGTACGCGTCAACCTGGCAAAACAATCACAACATCCTCGACAGCTATCGCGCTTGCGACCTCTTGGATACATTGCTACCCCATCGCAGCATCAAGGAAGCCTAATAAGAGACAACATAGCATACCCATATTCAGCCCCCCTTCGGAATGATCCCCAGACGACGACAGCACAAGTTGAAACGATGACTGTCTCCCCTCGTGCCATTCCCCCGTCGTCGGCCATGAAGGAAAAGATCCAACTGGCGCAGCAAAGCCCGAAAAATGGGCGTCGCAAACGAGGCCTGGGGCATTCTTCCACGTTTCTGTGGTTGAATGGTATCTGCCTGATTATCAATATCACCCTCATGATTGTACTATTTGTCTTTCACGCCAATTGGATGCCCAAACAGGCCAATAGTGTCCAGCGAGCCCATTCCCGCAACCGCAAAGAGTTCTTTAATCTCATGCGGGGACTCAATAAAGATGGAAGTATGAAGAGTTTATTCAAAGAAGTCAAGGAAGAAATAGAAGAAGAATTGCCACGACTGTTTCGGGGATTTCAAGGAGATGCGGACGTGGAAGAACAAGCTGCTGAAGAAGAAGTGCATGCCGATGATACCCCCAATAAGGAAGCAGAAGAAGAAGAAGCCGAGGATAACAATACAGACAACGCCAACGACAACAACAGTGAGTTGCCGTACACATTGAACAACAGTCCCAACAGTGACGACTATGATATTTCCAAACAACAATATCACGTCATCTTTAGTACTGGTTGTTCGGCAAAACAACACTGGCAATCTTACATGCTCTACTACTCCATTGTCACCAGTGGACAAACGGGACAGGCCACTCGAATTGCTTCGGGCTGTACCGACGAAGAAGCCAAGGAACTGAAAAAGATTCACAAGGAACAAATTGAACCCATGGGACGAATTGGGAACGAACAAGAGGCTTCCCGATTTCATCTTCATCTGACACCCGAATTTGGAAAAGATTTTCATTATAACAACAAGGTACGTAACTGTGCTGATACATGACTGTTGTTGTGACAAAATCTTTGTTGCTCACACATGGTCCTCTCTACAGCCCTATGGGGTAGCCCACTGGATGGAAAACGTCTTGGGATACAGTGAAAACCAAAAGAGTACCAATCATGATGATACCCTTCTCATGCTGTTGGACCCGGATATGATCCTTATGCGACCCTTTGTCAATGACTTTGCCGAAAAAGAAATGTGGCTCCCTCGTACTTCGTATCCTCGCATTACACGCGTCAAACATGGATATCCCATGGCGTCCGTCTACGGCTATGGCAATCAATGGTTTCACAAGACCAACATTACCAAAATTGTGGGAAAATCGCCCATGATGTCCTACACCAAGGAACAAATTGATGAAAATTATCATGCCGGGCCGCCCTACGTTAGCATGGCCAAGGACTTTTATCAAATTGTCTCCACATGGCGCATGCTCGCAAACCCGGTCCACGAACAGTACCCCTTTCTCCTCAGTGAAATGTTTGCCTATTCTCTGGCAGCGGCTCATTTGGAACTGCCACATCAATTGGCACAATCCTTCATGGTCTCGGATTGGAAAGGTACGTTTCTTTAATTTTGTGTGTGGAGAAAAACGAATCGGGAGGAAAGCTTACATTGCTCAAATTATCCTTTTCTTCTACAATTTCCACAATCGAAACAACTACAATCTGCCAATCAATACTGTTGCTTTTCATTATCACAACAATCACCACAAACAAAGAACCTGGAGTGGAACTGGCAACCAAGAACACTGATGTCACACCCGGCCAAATGTGCCGTCACATTCCAACCGAAACCAAACCTCACATTCTGCATTATTGTCAACGTCTGGCATTGGGCAAATACCTCATGTCCAAACATCGACTACCAGATGATTTTGTGGGACAGGATGAGAGTTGTGGAAAGCCACTTTTGGCAGAACCTCCGGATGATTTTGCCGTCAAGTACGATTATTTTATCGATGTTGCGTCGGGCAAACGACATGATATTCGTGATGCCGCCAATGGACGATTCACAGGACAAGAAAAGATTAATCAAGCTGCTTTTTTGCTCTGTGAAGAGCTTCAAGCCTTTAACCGTGGAGCCACATATTTCAAGGAACATCATTGCGACGAAGAATCGGCCAACATGCAAAAGACATTTCTGTTTTTCGATTCTACAGAGTTGACCGAGGCAGAAAAGAATCAAAAGGGGGAAACTGTGTAACGAAAACAATACGTTAGTCAGAGCTTTGATGTATGCAATGATGATAGCTAATTACCGTGCCGGTAGGTTTTCAAGGTGATCATCTAGCTACTATTTATTTTACAACTAGTTTCGAACTCTAGTTAGTCTAGAAAGTGAGCTAAACTAGTGTTCCGATTTGGATCTTTTGATCAGACATCCCATGGAAACCGAATCGATATCAAAAGAACGAGGGCCGCTTGACACTTGGTTTTGGCAAGCCGACGCGTTGTTGGGTTTGTTCCAGAAGTCGTATCGATCTTTGCTTGTCCTCTCCAGTACCAAATCGTCAAATGAATCAGACCGTTTTGTCAAATAGGTTGGGAAATCGCTGACATCCCTGAAGATTCTGCCCTTCTTGTTCCCCTTCTTTCCTTTTTTAGGTTTCATTGGAACTGATGCAACTACCGGGGGCACTCCCATGAAAGCAGCAAAATTGTCTTCCATTCCCTGTATTCCTGCGTCTGCCGGTACCGCTGAAGCGCCGAGTTCATCGCTTGGACATGCATTCATTGCCAAAGGGTCCATGGATTCTTTAATGTTGGAAACTGCCTCAAGTATCGCTGAGTCGATTTCGACGCCTTGCGCGCTCACCGATTCAGACTCGTTGCATGATAACTCAGGAGATTTGAGATTTCCTTCTGCTTTTGCTCCCTGAGGTTCCAAAGTTTGTGCTAAAAGGGGCATCGCAGCTCTTGCCAACTCACTACTTGTCTGTGCTCCAGGATCTGATTTGCTGGCAAGATTTGAGTGGGTTGTTGGGAGATTCCAGGAGGAAATTGTCCCCTCCACCAAGTCCCGAACCACGTTAAATGTGCCTTCTGGTACATTCCCCATCACAACATGTTCAAGGATTGTTTGCTTGGGCACGGCTGGTTCGTGTTGGCCTTGTGCAGGAATGTCACAACTAACGCTATCTTCAAGTATAGAGTTGTTATTGTTGTCAATCTCGTCGATGACCTCGGTGGGCTCGACCTCAGGCTCAAGGCTGATTTGTGCATCGGCGGGTGGATCTTCACCTATGACAATGTCAAACACGACATCATTCGTCCTTTCGTCTTGTGCATTGTCATCTTCGTCTCCTGAAATAGTTGTGTCGAGTAGGCTCTTCGCAATCTCAGGTGGTTCTGCCTTCTTGGTTCTGAAAACAGAAGCCCTGTTAAGCACTGCACAATTCTGCTCATCAAGAACTTTGGTCTCGGCAATGGTGCTAAGGTTGTATGGCCCTAGGCCGATCGCACCAAGTTCACCAATATGATCAAACGAGGTGGCCATTTTCCCATCATTCTGGTCAAGTTCATTTTGGTCGCTGCTTAGGTTGCATTGATGGATATATGAGTCCTCAGTCTTGATCGTTGAGCAGAGGGATACATTAGCATCCCTGTCATCGCCGTCGTCAAAACCCAGGATGGGTTGGTCTCCAAGTGGGTCGAACAAGAGCAGTGTATTCTTCGTTGCATCGGGTTCGGCCCTTTCTCTGCAATCAATAGGAAGTGCTTCGCAATCTTGAGAAGCGTTGATGTGTGGGCCTTTGGCAGGGCTTTCGTATTCAGAGACTTTGCTCTTCACAGAGCCGGATTCGTCCAAAAAAGACACGCTGGTAAGTTGCGCAAGGAGATTCGCCTTGTTGGCAAGTTGTCTTATCGTGACATCGGGCTGTGACAATATCCGACGCCGAAGACTGGTCGGATTCTTGTCTTGGCCAAGAACCTGCAACCTTTCGGGCGTGGCAGAACTCCCGGCCGTGAATGGAGTGGTCGTGTTCTTTGTCTCAGGGACATTCTCATTCCGGTTGTCTTCCGTTATCATAACATTTTCTTTCTCTGCTGGTGTGTAGTCGTCGCAAGGGGAGGCCGTGCCAGTCGTTTTTGGCTTCTTCTCATGGACATTCCAGTTGTCGTCGGTGAAGAAGATATTTTCCTTCTCCGCTGATGTGCTGTTGTCGCAAGACACAGTCGGTAAAACAGAAGACTCTGGAGAGAACTGGCATTCAGTCTGTTCGAGGGGCGTCACTTGAAAAGGTCTCGCCGAGTCGTTTTCCTTCTTCGTTGCACACGCTGCGTCTCTGTTGGCATCGATCAATGCACGTGCCTTCTGAACAACTTCATTGCTTCCATTCGTCGATACAGTACTCTTTTCTATCCGGCTTTCCCATTCGCTAATTCTGGTTCCAGCAACCCTAGAAGAACTTCGCCTCTTTGACAACGCACTTTTCAGCAACTCCTTCACCCTTCCAGGGTCTGCGGCCTCTCTGGCACCGCTGCCGGCCTTGTAATGGGGGCACGATGCCTTCGGTTTGAGTTGTTCACTTACAGTGTTCTTTCTCCTCGTCGATGCTAGTCTCTCCCTGAGCCGGACAAGTTCCTGTTCAAAGCGTGACAATTCCTGTCCTGAATCGGTTTGCTTTGCACTCACAACGCTGACTTGATCTGATAGGTTGCGATCTGTAAAGCTTTGCAATGGTTCATCGGGTCTGCCAGGGAAGGCTTTCTGTTCCAAACTAACAGAACATTCAGTGGCACTTCCGGCTTTCGTTTCGCCACTGCTGCTGAATGCTTCAGTTTCGAGTTCAGTCTGCATGGCTGTGGAATCCGGCTGAGCGGCCACAGCGTTGGTTCCCTCGAGACGATCTCCTTGGTCAAACTTGTAGTGGTGCTCCGGCTGGCCACTCTCTCCACGGTTACCCGAACAATCGGGCAATGTGGCCTCCCCGACACAGGCGAGAGCTGATGCCTCATCGACGACTGCTGCTGAGTCAGCCTGAACGGCCAGGCAAAATTCTTCTTGATCCGGTTGCAAAGCTCCACGTACAACTTTTGAAACATAGTTCAGGTCTGCAAAGCCACCACTAGATTCCATTTCACGGTCTCTTCCCTTCGTGTTCAATGTTTCTTTCGAAGTACTGGACGAAACGTCGACTTCTTCCTCGCAATCTGAGAAGTCGGTCTTGCTGCAGCTCTGTCTAGATTCAACGGAATCCGACTTCGCAGGGACCGGGCCGGACGATTCCGCATCGATTGCTTCATCAGCTGCAGCATGTAATGCACATTCGATAGCTCGGCCGCAATCGTCGTCACGGTTACTTCCAGAAAAATGCATTGGAGCTGAAGACTGAAACTTGTCTTCAGAGTCCATGGGATCAGGCTGGGAGCCACTTTCGGCCTCGACCTGGTATTCTGAAGCTGAAGCCGCCTGGCAAGTACTGTCGGGGACGACCACTCCGTGAGGTTCCCTGTCTTGGTCGTCAATGTCGTTTGGGGCGGCGTTGATTGCAATAGTTGTAGCATGGCCATCGTGCTGCCCGGTGTGACCCACTTCGACACCGGCCTTAGAGACCCGTTTTTCGCTTTGGCTTGTGGTAGAGTCAACGGATTCCTCTTCGGAATCTTTCGAGGGTACCGGTACTTGTGGTGCATCCGGAACAAACTCATCACCTTCGGAGGTTTCGACAATCGCACCTTTATCGCAAGCAAATGCGACTTCAGATGAAAAGGCTTCTTCACAGTCGAAGTATTGAGACGCATACTCATCCCAGTTTCCCAAAACTGTCACATTGGTTGCGTCATAGAATATTCCACTCGTTTCTGAAGCTTCGCTTGCGACTTCAACAGCTTGTTCAGCCGAAGAAGGCGATTGGAAATTTGTAGTCAGAGGGACAAACGCATCCTTCTTCTCCTCGGCGTTGTTATCACTATCACGATCCAAGAATGCGTCACTCGGATCTTCTTCAAATGTAACTTCGCGCGATTGGCATCCAACAGGTTGACTCGCCGTGGCTGTCTCTCCTTTGTCCAAGCTTTCTGGAGCAACGGCTCTCTCTGGGGCTGAACCGAAACTAAGGTCACAAATCGTTTGACTTTCACCGGCAGAATCTCGCATGTTTGAAGACGAGGTTTCGCGTTCAGAGTCTGTTACCACACTGCTGGCTGATTCTTCGCCACCCAGAATATCCATGGCCCTCGCAAGAAGTACGCATGCTTCGTTTCCAACTTCAGATTCCTGTTTGTTAATTTTGGATGTCTGGTTAGCAGCTTCTTGATGATTCGACGTGTCCAGTATTGTCGTCGTGTCACAGGCAGTTTGCACAGTGTCTGAGTCTTCATCAATCACACGTCCACTAAGGGCGGGTGCTCCTTCAGCCGCATCAGTGGTCATACCGCGTGCGTCGCTTTCTTCACACGCAAACTTAGCCTGATCAGAAACGATTGAAACCGTTTCTTGGTCGGTCAGCACAGCACAATGTCCCACCGCTGCAGCGCTTGAAGTGTCAGGCAATGCCTTGATTTTGTCACAAGAAGCATTTCCGTCCCTATTGGAGTCCGCATCTGAGGGCGTCTCCTCTGCCATGGAATCCGATTGAGACGATGTTTGACTTGAAGCGGACTGAACACCTTCCGTTTCGGTAGTTTCCTGCGCACTGTGTTCCGGTTCGCCCCCTTGGACATCCGACAACTTGCCTTTGATTGATTGCTCCTCAAGTAGTTCACAGTATTCATCAACTTCTTCTTGGGAGCATTGCATGGTCAGCTCTTCCTTTTCCGATGTCCCTTTGAATTGCCCATCAATGAGTTTTACTTCTGGAGCACAGTTTGACTCATTGTCGCTGTCCCTGGGTAGAACATTGTTGAGCTTCTCCTCGTGAGTGTGGGGGTGAGCTGAGCTTGGCTCATCTCTCTCGTTCATTGCTGGTGCCGTGTCCGGATACCAACCAGAGATTGGCTCATCTGCCTCCACAAAAGCCTGCATTTCAAGACCCGCCTCCATACCATCCACCTGCACATTCCCATCATGGTTGTACTCGTCGATCTCGCCATTCATAACAGGTGAGGATCGGATGAGCACATTTGACGGTTGCTCTTCATCCAGCTCCACTTGTGCACCATAGTAGGAATCGACATCAGGATGCAGGGATTGGTTGGCTTGGCCTCTGTGCGACTCTACTTCTGAGACAGTGCTTGTTCCGTCGCTGTCCTCAGCATAGAGGGATTGGCTTGGCCTGCCGTCGCTTGGGAGTATATCAAAATCAGGGCTTGAATCAACCTGTTCATCAGGAGAGCGTGACTCGATGGGATGCGCTTCATCTGGATGCCTTTGTAGACCCGATGCTGCTTCCTCCGTGTCATCTAGAGGAGCTGGCAAAGCAATGTTATGCTCTTTGTCTGGCTGTGCTTGCACTTCAGAGTTTGATGCTTCAATTTCATCAGGAGGTTGTGATTTGTTACATTCAACTGGAGCCGGTATATTGATTGCAGGGCCTTCATCTGATTGAATTGGTAGGCCATAGGTTGATTCCTCCATGATATCAAGAGCTCGCAAAGCGATGGGATTCTCTTCATCTGGTTGCACTTGTTCCTCACAGCTTGATTCGTCCATGTCATCAGGAGCTTGTGATTCTTTGTCAGGAAGCAGTGACACCATTGGATGCCCTTCAGGTGGCACTTGCAGACCGGAGCTTGGTTCCCCGATGCCATCAAGAGCCGGCAAATGGATGGGACGCTCTTCGTTTGGTAGCACTTCGTCTGGTTCCATGTTTTGACTAGATATTGATTCCTCAGTGCCATCCGGGGCTAGTGTTGTTTTGCCACATTCTCGAGGAGCCATTATGCTGATTGCACACCCTTCATCTGGGGCAAAGAGTGCACCAGAGCTTAGTTCATCCATGATATTAAAAGCTTGTGATTCTTCATCAGGAGATGGTGCTTTGACTAGATGCTCTTCGCCTGATTGCACTTGGAAAATAGAATTCGATTCAACACTGTCACCAGGATCTGGTGATTCTTCGTCGGAAGCAAGTGAAGCGATGAGATGCTCTTGACTTGGTTGCAATGGTACACCAGAGCTTGATTCCTTAATGTCACCCTGAGCTGGTGATTCAACCTGAAATCCTTCATCCAGTTGCTCTTCTTGATGAGAGCTTGATTCATCATCGCCATCAGGAGGTTGCCCTTCTTGATGAGAGCTTGATGTGTCTTTCTCCTCAGGAGTTTGAAGTTCAACAGGATGCGGTTGCTCTTCTTGATGAGAGCTTGATGCATCTTTCTCCTCAGGAGTTTGATCTTCAACAGGATGATGTTGCTCTTCTTGATTAGAGCTTGATGCATCTTGCTCCTCAAGAGTTTGAACTTCAACAGGATGCTGTTGCTCTTCTTGATGAGAGCTTGATTCCTCCTTATCCTCAGGAGTTTGAACTTCAACAGGATGATGTTGCTCTTCTTGATGAGAGCTTGATTCCTTCTTATCCTCAGGAGTTTGAACTTCAACAGGATACGGTTGCTCTTCTTGATGAGAGCTTGATTCCTCATCACCATCAGGAGTTTGAACTTCAACAGGATGCGGTTGCTCTTCTTGATGAGAGCTTGATTCCTCCTTATCCTCGGGAGTTTGAACTTCAACAGGATGCTCTTCACCTGGTTGCATACCGGTTCCTGCTAGATAGAGACAGCTAGAGACACTTGGATTAGACTTCTCATCAAGAGGCAGGGATAGGATGGAACCGCATTCAATCAGTTCTGTTTCCATTTCAGGACCCATTCGATCATTCTCGATGGGGCATGGGTGTTGCGTATGCAGGTCGGAGTATTTGTCATGTTGTTTATCATGTGATGAGGTTGACACATCACTCTCTTTGGGAAGTGCAGGCTGTTCAGGCTGATCTCGCAATTGTAGATCAATGGATTGTAGTGGTCCGAGCTCGTTCTGCGTCGAATCGTCTCTATCGGGAAGTATATTCAGAGCCGGTGATTCGGGTGAAGCTTCACTGGGCTGAACGTCAGGTTCGTCTGTTGAGGAGGCTGCACCCGGGCAACTTGGCTGTACAGAGCTGATAGAATCATTAGAGGCGGCGTCCTGGATTTGGTTGTTCCCAACAACTGAAGCCACAAGCTCCGGTAAGGAGAGCAACTCGGCCAATTCCATGATGCCGCTCTCACTTCCGGGGGAAGGCGATGCCATTGGTTTGATATGCATGTTGTCGTTGACTCTAGTGCCCTCTACTGGGGCGCAACCATTACCTCCCAGTGCCGGCACCACGCGGTGTATTTGCGATCCGACATCAATCACAATGGTAGTTGGCACGCTGCGATGTTGACTTCCTGCAACACTCAATGCACCGACACTTTGGCCCGATCTGTCATTGAGAAGACCTGTTGCTGTCGCAGTCAAGTTTGCTGGCACAATCTTGTCCAAAATGTCTTCAAGAACTTCGTCCCATTCACGCGCTTCTTTGGCTTCGTGCTCCCGTGACGTTGAGTGTAGCAATTTTGCAGCAGCGCGCCCCGAATTATCGTCCGAGTCACTTGCATCGAATGGACCAAAGAACTCATCCAAAATCTTTTCCCGTTCAGGTACATGATCGTCAGAAAAATTCGAAAAAAGGGCAACCCCAAATTCTTGCTCGACACTGACTCCATCCTCCGAAGAGGTTTCGCAAGGTACCACGCTATTGTTGTTTTCAAATATTGAAGTATCACGATGCGGCTCAGGGGGCATCTCCAAGTCAACAGACAAGATCTCCTTTGCCAAACCATCTGATCCCATCGAACCCCCTGCGTTCAGGAATGCCGGTAGGGACGGTTGCGTGGCTTTATCAACAATTCCCTTTGGCGCAGCCGGACTTCCGCTGTCTGGAGACATGATATGACTACTGGTTTTATTCGGCCCATTTTCCTCCTGGCATCTATCATATCGAGACGTTTCGAAACCAGAGTCAACGTGCCTCTTTTCCTTTCGAACTGGGGATAGTTGTTTGGCTTTGTGTGTCGTTTCTTTTTCATCGTTCAATGCTTGCGTTTGGACCATGGTGCTTTCGACCGGGACGCGCTGGCTTTTATCAGCGTTGGGCACAGTCTGCTTTCTAACCTTGCCATCTTCCGATGCGTCGCGAGATTGACCGATGGTCGTGCTGGTGTCGTCGCCGGGTATGCTGTGCTTCGCTTCCTTCTGGTATGCTGCAATCATTTCTTGAACGATTCCTCGGACTGGTTTTGTCCGATTTCCATTGATCGGGAGCAAAACCTGTTTGCCAACTTCGAGTTGACTGTCTTCCCGTCGACTTCTGATATAGGCTTCATCACCAGCGGAAGCCACCCTGTCGTCAGCTGGAATGGATCCAACGTTCTTTTGCGATGACTGGTTTTTAGGCAACATCTCCGTAGAAGATTCAACAGGCATGTCTTCCATTGCGGGAAACCGCCCATTGTCACCATTGGGGGACAACTCCATCAGAGATGTGGCCTCGCTGTCCGCAACGTTACGCTCAGAGCATGGCATGCTGCTTTCTTGATGCTTCCCGCCAACATCTTCATCAACGCCAACCTCTGGGGGGTCCTCTTCCATCAAACTAGAGCCATTTAACCGAGAAGGAGACGTCGAATGTGGACTGACACCCGTAGTTTGACCGAATAATACTTGCCTACTGCCTGCCGAGGGGGAGTCAAAGTTGTTCATCAGAACAGCTCGGTTGGACCCAACGGGCAAGAAATCCAGCTTCTTCTTGGTCGAAGACTTCGCATGACCTCGAATGCCCCCACCTCGTTGGGTGCCCCCACCTGTGTACGTTCTTTCGTTCGTGCCGGTGAGCCCGCCTTGGTAGTAACTCTTTCGCGTATTTCCTGTTGGTGTCGCCGAAGATGGTGATGATTGGAAGATAGAAGTATCGTTGTTTAAGCTAAAGAGTCTTCTATCTGGTTTTGACACTCTGTGGCTTCGACTGGGAAACGCAGGGGACGACGAGTGGAAGCCACGCATCGTCTCCAATTCCATTTTGTTGTCAACGTGCTTGCTTCCAAGTTGCGACGATCCGTCTCCACGAGGAATCGGGACGGATTGGGGTGTTGACAGGCTCGTGCAGCCGAGCATTGCACCTTCTCTTGCGGGCGATGATGGCTCCACCTTCTTTCGCTCAAATAAGTCTCTCAACTTTGCCACTGGGGAATACCCTGTTGGCTCCACTGGTGGTGCCGAAACAGTAGCTCCTGTCTCTCCGATGTCAGCTTGTTCGGCACACCAATTCTGACCCGTCTCGGTGTTGGGATGGCTGTCCGTACAGGCGTCGCCTCCGGCAGCCTTTTCGAGGACGTCGTAGTTACATTGGACTTGCTCTGGAAGCTGTGCCCTGCTTTGTCTCGCGGTCGCAACCTCCGTCTCCAAGTTCTCATGTTCCGTTGGGTTCATTCTTTGCTTTGCTTTAAGAAAGCTTATGAAGCTCGCGCCATCAACTGGAGGCGAGGAAGTTCCCAATCCCGTGATCGGTCCCACGGAAGAATTGGCCCCTTGGGGCTCAGTCGATTGAATCCTGCGATATTGCGCGTCACGCAGCATTCGACGCTGGCTCCGACGGTGTCGTCGCTCTCCCCAGCTGGAGCCTTGTGGTGCCGTATGTCCCACTACAGCATAAGACGTATCAATAGTAATAGCATCAGCATTTTGACCAACCGTGGCGTCGGTGCTGCGAACACTCGCACTGTAACCGGCCGTTGTGGCAGCATCAGTGGCGTTTGCATCATCCACAGTCATTACAGCGACCATACTGTCCTCACGAGCGTCTGCGATTCCATCATCCTCCTCCACAATGGCGTTTCCAGTAGCGTCAGTGGCGTAGCCGTCGGCCGTAATCGAATCCATCACGGAAATGTTGGGCTGAGGAATTGCCACTGCAGCGTCAGTGCCATAGCCGTCAATTGTCATCGAATCCATCACGGCGACGTTGGGCTGCGCAATTGGCACCGTAGCGTCAGTGGCGTAGCCGTCTGCTGTCATCGAATCCATCAAGAAAACATTGGGCTGAGGAATTCGTACGGTGGCTGAAACGGAACTATCCGTGGAATCCGCATCCATCAAGGCATGGGACACATGATGGGAAATGCGGTCTCTTTCGGATAGATTGGTATTAGCAACCGATGCTGTGTCGCCTCTGGTAGTAGCATCCAAGTCATCAGCAGCGGATGTTTCATCGTCAGTGACCACTTGGGCAACTGCAGCTTCATCTACCAAAGAACCCATTTTCATCTTTCCACCACAATTCCGGGGTTCGACGTTGTCTCCGGAGAGCTTCCCTTCTGCGTGTTCACTGACCTCCGCGGCAACTGGTTTTCTGGCAGCTTTGGCCGCTTCGACGTATCTGTTCCTCGTAGAGCCCGGTTTCAAATCCAGAATGGAAGATGTCACTCTGTGGTTTCTGCTCAAAGGGGGTTTGTCGTCACAAGCCGTGGCCGGGTCACGATTGGTGTCAGTCTCGCTGGTCATGACATTGCTTGCATCGTTGTCCTTGATGCCTTCCCACAATCTCATGTAGGTTCCAGCTGTAGATTGGTCGTCATCAGATGGGTGTCCAGAGAGTTGCTGCACGGCATGGTTTCCCTCCGTGCGCTTGGCTCCAATGCTTAGTTCCACCTTTTCATCTCCGTGCTCATCAACGAAAGCGGTGTAGCCGACAACATTGTCGCGTTTTTCCGTGTCCATACTGTTGGTACCTTGACTGCGTGACGCTTCTGTTTCAGATGCGGCATCGTGAATTGATTCAGTGCGGTCTGGGTCTCTTTCCTCTGTCACAGCAGCCGGCGTGTTGCGTTCTTGAATGACAGGGTCCACTTTTGCAGGCCCGCCTTCAAAGTCATCTGACTGGATCGAATCTACTTCAATGGATTGTTCCACATCCATGATCCGTGAATCCTTATCGTCGTCCCAGCCAAAACTAGAAGTCACATCCGTCGGCTTTGGAATCGTATGGGTCAAAAAGATAACACCATCCGTGTTGTTGTCGTTGTTGCGGTAATGATCCCCTTGAGCAGGTGAAAAGCTGTGTCGTTCTTCTTCATCCTTTTGCATGGCTGCAATGCTCTGAATCAATTCTTCTGCCTGTCGTTCCAGCTCTCGTTCGTGCTGCTCGAGTGCAAATTCCAATGCTTCCGACGTGACGACTCCTTTGGGCAACGGTTCTTGTTGTGCCATGAGATCTTGCGAGTAACGTTTGGTGTCATCGTCGTGTGCTACTTGTTCCTCAGCCGGCTGCTGACTCTTTGGTTGTTGCGACTCATCATCGGGCCACACATCTGCTGCTGCTGCTGCGTCACTTTGACGAAACTCCTCTGTGGCCAATCCTACAATGGAAATGCCCTTGTCTTCGGTGGCTTTAGGGTCCGTCGACAATGGTGGGTCTGCCTCATGGTAGTCGTGTAGTACAATGTTTTCTGGTGGCCTAATGAGATGAATGCGTGGAGTTTCGGCAAAGAGCGCTTTTCGAAGAGGAGAATTTGGAGGATGATTGTTGGTGCTTCGGCTCATGCTGCTAAGGGCAGACCCTCCTTCGCCACTGGACTGAGATTCAACGTCTTGTACATCCTCGACATGATGACGGAAACTGAAAGCACTCGGCATCTGTGGATTGTTTCTGTTGGTGTTGATATTATCTGGCGGTTGTGGATTGTAGCTCTGCTTATTGCAACTGGTACTAATAGTGTCATTGCCTTCCGTGTCTGTGTTATGAGGACTGTAGTGGTAGGGATGTTGGAGGAAGTTTGGAAAGCGGTTCTCACTAGTCTCATTTTCAGGAGTATCCGGTTCGGCTATATCACAATGCGCGATTGTTTCTGGCGATGGAGAAAGGATGGCTGTGGGCGGCGTAAAGATGCCAGGTGCACCGCCCGCGGGTGTTACGGGCTTGGTGTCAGTTCCCTTTGGATGATTTCTTGACGATGCTGCTTGTTTGCTGCTACCGCCACCCACTACCTTTTTGGCCAACTTTTTGAGTGTTTTGACAAAGGTTCGTGGTTTCTTGGGTTTTGTACCAGTACCAGTACCAGTACCGGTACTTTTGTTGGCAGGAGTAATAGTGATAGTGCCACTGGTGCGGGTAAGGCGAGTTGGGTTGTTCATGGACAATTCAAAAATGGGATCCGGTTCTACCTGTGGCTTGTCGGGAGACTCCAGGTCGTTGTACTGCTGTTGAGTCGAGCATAGAAGTCCGTTATCATCAGTGAGATAAAAGCAACATCCAAATAATGACAGACAACGAAGCTTGACTTACCCTTGCCGAATTGGTCTTCCTCTGTCCTGCAATACCTGCCAGACCATTTTGGAAGCGCCTCGCTCTTCCACCAGATTGTTTTCTCTTGGAAGAAGCCGCGATATCAAAAGAAGGAGGGCTGTCGCCTTTTTCAGAGGGAGAAACACAGGCCAGCAACGGTTGTTTGGAAGGTGTTGTGACAACGGTAGCATTATGCTGGCCTCTTCGAAATTTGCTTCTACTCAGCAAATGTCTCGTTGGGGACGATGCCGAAGAGTTTATTGGTGAATACGGACTCGCGAATACTGTTGGATCTGGTGGTGGAGAACTTGTTGTTGTTCCGGTCTTGGTGGGCGTCCGATAGGGCCGCTGCAAATTGCTGGGAGCTCTGTATGGTTGTTGATGCTCTTTCTTGACTTCATGGTGTCGATGACGGGTGGGTGGCGTGTAGGAGTGCATCAGCAAGTTAGTACAGTTGGCCTCAAAGTAATAGAGCAACTAGCTAAAGCTAGCTACCGTAGCAAGTAATAGTACTGTACTGCAGGAGGAAGAAGACTGGAGGAGAGGAGAAGCAAGTGAAGTGTCAAAGACGAGAGTGAGCAAAATCTTTCTTCCAATGCTCTGGATTTGATTTTTCTATGTTGGGGGGAAGACGCTAAGCATTTTGAAACCTCGTCCAGCGCGTGACAAGGCACGAGGCGACAATGGGACGGCCACAAAAATCGTTCACCAGTATCTACATGTACGGTACTGGGTGTGGTGGTAGCTAGAGGACTCGACTCTCTAGTAGCTAGCCAGCGAGTAATAGTTGATGTTTCATTAGCTTTAGACGGAGGGAGTAGCTAGCTAGCTACCGTATCTAGCTGCAGTAGCTACCGTACCTGGCTGAGAATGATGGCTGAATGTTGGCCTATCATACCAATACCGGTACGGATGCAGGCAAGGTTCCATTGGATCATGCGGTACGTGGGACCAATGCATGGTGCTATTAATACCGGTACATGTAGCTTGATATGTTGGCAACCTCGGAGGCAGAGATTATGGGAGGTACGTGTACTGTTGCTAACTGGCTGCAACGACAAGCCAACTTTGTCTTATGATACATATTATGCATACCGGCCCAGGCAAGATCGTGGCAGAATCCTTCTGATTCTAAAACGTACATTATGCTTACTACCTAGCTACCATAGCATTCCAATTCGAGCATTCTCCCAAAACGTTGAAGATCCGCTAAGCTAGCTACTAGCTAGGTCATGAAAGAAGTTTGAAACAAATGAACCGTTAAAGGATCACATCCCATCCATCCAAAGAAAAAGCTACATACACACAAGAGCAACTCATATTTCAGCCATCACAGATGTGGGACTCTGCTGTGACAGTTTCTTCTTCTTCCCGCTGTCAGAGTTTTTTCGGCGGCGAAAGAAGAACCGACCATGGCGCTTGGAAGACGAAGAGGAAGTGTCGTTGGCATCTGCAAATGGAGGTAGGGTACCACTTTGATGTCGGTGTCGATATTCAGCTGCCGCAATAGATGCCTTTGCCGCTGCTTGGCCATAGATGGATTCGTCGGTAGAGGAATTCATCACCGGATCCCAGTCTGCCGCGTCCAGAATAACTCTACCGCCTTCGGAATCTTCGCGGGAAGACTCCAAGGCCTTAGGACAGGGCAAGCTCTCCACGTTCCCGTTGGCGTCGGCAATCATGGAGATTTCGGCCAAAGTATTCTTGAGGGACAAGGGGATTTCATGTTCGGTACTGCCAATCATGATCTTTAGCTCCACGTCTTCATTTTCAGCTTCCTGCCGTGCGGCCTCTGCAAACAAATCTAAGCTCGGGGTGTGAATGCATGAGGTGATAGTGGATGCTGGAGCAGCGGTGCTCTGACTCCGCGCAGAGACGGAAGGTTGGCTTTGGCTTGCGATGCTTCCCCGGCTGCGGCTTCGCTCCAGTTCCTTCACGATGCTCATTACCACGCTCTCAGCCACACTCTCGACCTCAGGGGTGGTATCCATCGGGCTACTGTTTGACTTGTTCTTGACTTCTAAGGCTTCAATCATAGCATCAAGGGCTTCGACTTCTTCCTCCAGCTGACATTCAACCTCCAAATGCACTACTTGGTTTTGTTGTGAAGACATGGACCGATTTACTGCTGCGGCGTGGTTGTTTGGGGTCTCAGCAACAGGTTTTTCACTGTTCAAAGATGGAAGTTTGTCACTGTTCAAAGATGGAAGTTTGTCTGACGTAGACATGAGGCTCGGTGGGGTAGTAATCACGGTTGATGTTGCCATCATGCTGGGTGCTCTGCTGGCGTCGCAAGATTCTCTTGTTGGAGTTGCGTTCACGTTTTCATCGTCCTCCCGCTTCACAGCAGTTTCTAGTTGCTCCGTCGCAGAATTGTTGCTTTCTGCTTGTCCCGTAGCATAACTGGCCGTGGTCTCTTTTTTTGTCGAGAGAGGAGACGAGAATCGCAACAACGAGTTCAGATTCCAAGATTTCCATGATTCTTCGAAATCACTCATTCTTTCGTTAACGTGGCTGCGGAAACCGCTCCATCCAGCTTCCAGAGCAACGAGTCGTTCATTGAGAGCCTCTTTGGCCGCCGGGTCAGGTGGTCCAGTGCAACCTCCAGTAACTATGTTTAGAATTTCATCTGGCACGATGGAACCAGCTTCTGTGGCATCATCGTCGTTACCGGTTGCAGCACTAAACGCTGTAGCACCAGATGAAGGGGCGGTTCTGCTCCGGGTCCATGTGCTGCCAACACTTGAGGCAACACATGAGTTCTCATCGGGGATGCAGTTCAGGTTTGTTTCTTGAGGACACTGTGCTTGGTCCCAAAACGAATTGATCGCGTCTGAACGATACATTAGTCTTGGACCGTGGGCAGGAAGGGATTGACAGCGACTGTGACCGCTCATTGTGCTGGCTCCGCCGTCCCCTATTGGCGCACTGTGCACACTTTGGCCTGTGGGGCTCAGAATGGAGTTCTCAAACTCACCGTCTTGGGAGTACAAATAACAGAGCTTGGAATGATCTTCGGCGTCAGCTGCGCCTTTGCACTCTAGGATGTTGCTGTTAGTTTCGTTGGTGGGCGTGGTGTCCGCGTTGGCATTGAGAGCAGGTTGGTCAACAATCACATCTTCCTCGTCCGCTTCATTATCCATCAGTGATGTCGTGGACATTGCCTCACTGAAAACACTTGATTTAGATTGTGATTCTTGATTGCATCGTCCTGATTCGGCGTCCCCAACATCCATCAAGAACTGTGCATAAGGGCTGTTAGAAGCAATCGGATCCAGAGTTTGCATACGGACATTCGTTACTTGTGCTGTAGACTTGGATGCCTGCGAACAAGCAGCTGACGACCGTCGTAGAGAGGAGTAGCTAATAGCGCTGGTATTGCTGACAACCCTATGCCTGTTTCGAACGGCAATCGACGTGGTCGATGCAATAGTGGAAGACCCAAAGGAAGTGTCTGTGGTCATGGGTAGCGACAGAGGCGGGTCCTGATCGTGATGTTCCGCCATCAGCCTGTCATCTTCACGTTTAGCAGCTTCCAGCCGCTCGAGGAGTTTGATAGGAAGATCACTGGTGGTGCTCGTTCCTGGGGGATCGTCATTGGCGCCGTCGTCGTCGTTGGTGGCGAAAGAGTCATCAGGGCGTTGTACACTTTGAACAGAAGGCTCGTCGCTCTCCTTGAAACCAACCTGCGGGGGATCTTGACCTTGTTTGTGCTCTATAGCTTCAATGTATGCCTCCATGAACGCTTTTCTGGGTGCTTTAGGCGGTAGGGTGGGAGGCGGTTTCAACGGCGCTATCTTTTTGCTGCTTGCGCTGTTAGTACTGGCATTCAGGTTTGCACTGTTGTTGGAGGTGGACACGTTGCTGGCATTTAGGTCCCTTTGGGTATTGGAAATGACATAACCAGGATATGCATCAGAGGATTGTCTTGTGGGAATTTTGTTTGCAACTTGATCTAGTCGGTCCAAGAGCCGTTCTTTGACCAAGTCAGTAATGCTGGAGTCTGCATCATCTGCTGGGGGGGAGAATGCCGAGGGTTTACGGACCACCTCGCAAGCCGTGCGCATTGTGGATGAATCATCCTCTTTCTCGTACGAAAACAAGGCTTTGGTGCCGCGGAGACTGCTTTGGAGGCTCTGGTGCTGTTGGTCTAAAGACCCCATACTGGCACTGTAGTTCAAGGTCGACGAAGTCTTCTCTGACACACCTGAACCAACCGTCGACAAATTGTGTGGATATGTGACTCTTGATGCATGCCGCTGCGAAGAACTGCGTTCGCTGGTGCTGCCCAAAGACAAACCGGAAATGTTGTGACTGAAGAGATCCGGCGGCTTCTCGGGTGAAGATTGGCGATGACTTTCAGTACTTGTATTGTCAAATGAGGCTTCACCGCGTTCGTCGTACGGCAGTGGCTCAAAATCCATGGCGGGCTTGGATTGACTACCAGATCGAGGTTCCACCACATTGAACGATGATCTAGCGGATCTTCGAAACTTGGAACCATGATCATCCGTGGCAACAGAATCCTGCTTATGGGAAACAGAGAGTTAGTTGGGGGCAGGTCAGAAAATTTCTCGAACGGAAGCCCTGAGGACTCAGCAGCGAGACAAAACCAAGACCTACCATTTTGGAAAAGTTCCCTTGGAACATGCGCCGTTCTCCTCGAAACAATGCTTTAGAAATCTTGGAAGACATGCTGGTAACACCATTCTTGGCGGCAGAAGAAGCTCGTTTCTTCTTCATGATTTGGTGGGCCTTGCTAATGCTGCTGCTGCTACTCCTCGAAAGATGGATCTCGTCGCGACCGGGACTGTCATGGCTCTTCGTCCCTGGCAAAAGCTGGTCGATACTGTCGCCGTGGGAGTGAGAGTCGTTGTCACCCGAACTGGTGGTCTCTATCGAGGTCGTCATGGTGATACTGTTCATCATTAACGGGGACGCAGTGTCCGAGAACGGTGGCTTGACAGGTTTCAGGAGAGACCGCGTCTTCCGTAGCATGGTGCTGGGAGACTCAGGGGTGATGGGTTTCATATCCATGGTCGCAGATCCCAAGAGTCAAAGGGAAAGAATCGTATTTGCGCGAAAGATAATGGATGAGGTGCGGATACCCCTGAGCAAAAAAGTCAATGGTCAGCTGAAAGAAGAAATATGAAGCAGCCAATGGCTTGGCTTGGCGCCTTGTTTCTTCTGGTGCTAGTCTGGCTCCTTGACTGGCTACTTTCCTTGTTCGTCTCAAGCTAAACAGAAACTGATTGAACTCTCATCTTCGTCTAATTCGTTGAGAGTCAGAGGGTCGAGGGCACGAGAATGATCATTGCCAGAAATGGATTTCCAAAAACCGTTGGAAAAGGTGATGCCGACGTGACTTTGTCTTTTTGACAGGAGGCATCCAATAAATGTTGTCTTCAGGGATGAATACATTTCCAATGACAAATCCGATGTGGCAGACTTGTCCCTAAGTGTGACAGAGCATGGCAAAATGGCGGAATCCAACAAATGGCGCCAACTCATTCGCGTTGGAAAGTTCTATGCATAAGCTTACAAGGCTGTCAAAGGTGCTATAAATTCGACCGTTTGCAGGTTGGAACAACGGTCCCAAAGGCAAAGCTGACCGGCCACTACGCATAGCTATCACAAACTCCTACCAGGTACAGGCAGCTTCGTTTCAATTAATTCAAACGCGAGCCGAGCTTCTTCGTACATTTCTACACCAGCACTCGTAGAAGTGTACAAGAGAAGTCGGCACGCGTTTGAATCAGATAAATCGAAGCTGCTCGTACGTACATCGTAGCGTACGTCCTGTAATTGCGCGTGGTACAGGTACATGATGTTTCTATAGGGAGCTAGGAAAGAATGATTGGATCAAAGGAAACTAACTCAACTAGCTAGCTGTTTGTTTGTATGTATGTTTTCTCAGCCATGCTCTTTTCCATTTTGGAGTTAGATTCCGCATGGCTCGCCAAGTCAGAGCCCTTACACGCTCATCAGGCCCATGGGTTTTCGAAGCAAGCTTGAGGACAGCGATTCCCCCTGCATCCTTGGCAGAAGCTTGGATTTCTTTGCTCTTGCATGTCAGCTCCCCAAGTGCTCCAATTGCATTCTTTTGGATCTTCGCTTCTGATTGGTGCTCTCTCATGGCTGTAATGATGGCAGTTATGCCCCCGCACGGGCAATTGAGACTTGATTGTCTGTGTTACTGGCAAGATTCCAAAGAGCCCCACAAGCTGTAAATTGGATTTGAGCTACAGTCTCATGTTCCTTCATGGTGGTGATGATTTCGGTGATTCCACCGGCGTCAGCAATGGCTGCTTGGTTCTCTTCCTTGGCAGCAAGATTGGAGAGTGCTTCACAAGCATATTCTTGGACAACTGGCTCAGCTTTGTACTCTTTCATGGCTGAAATGATCGCCACAATGCCCCCCACATTTTCAATCAAATCATAGTTCCCTTTGTTGTATCCCAGACTCCAAAGTGTTGCACAGGCGTTTGCTTGCACTGCGGCCAGTCCTGGGTGGTTTTGCATTGCACTGATGATTGCTACAATGCCTCCAGAACTAGCAATAGCAGCTTTGTTGTCAGCATCTTTGGCAATCTCGTGCAGCGTAATGCAGGCTTGAACTTGGACATCTGGCACAGCTGGGTGCGCCTGCATGGCAGTGATGATTGT
Source organism: Seminavis robusta (assembly GCA_903772945.1). Lineage (NCBI taxonomy): Eukaryota > Bacillariophyta > Bacillariophyceae > Naviculales > Naviculaceae > Seminavis > Seminavis robusta. The sequence continues at coordinate 150,037 of CAICTM010000013.1, forward strand.
CATTATGCCCCCAGCTTTAGCAATTGAGAGACGGTTCTTGTCGTTTTGAGCCAAATGCTGCAGTGCCTTACAGGCATTCATTTGAACCATATCATCCGCCTTTTTGCACATTTTCATGGTTGCTAAAACTGCAGTGATGCCTCCTGCATCAGCAATGGCAACTTGATTGTCAGTATGTTTTGACAGCACTGCGAGCGCAGCACAGGCTTCGTTTTGTAGTTCTGACGCAACCGGATACATCTTCATAGCCCTGATGATCGTCACAATGCCCCCACCATCAGAAATTGAGCTACAGGTCTCCTCATCGAAGGCCAGTTGATGCAGTGCTCTACATGCTCTGTGTAGGACATACTCAGTTTTGTGTTCCTTCGTGGCGTCAATGATTGCAGTGACACCTCCAGTGTTGACAATGAAAACTCTATTGTCTGAACTTTTTGCCAAATCCCAGAGTTCTTCACACGCACTCACTTGGACAGAAGCCTCAATCGAATACTTTGTCATGGTTCTGATTATTACTGTAATGCGACGTTGAGTGCGGGTAAGACTGATTTCCGTGCCATTGCAGTCAGTATTTTCAAGTGCCAAAAGTGTCTTCCGTGCGGTTGCGGGACGGGAGGACGACGTCGGCAAAAATGCTGCATGGCATTGATGATTTTAGTTACACCTCCAGCATTGGAAATTGACTCGTTGTTTTGAAGCGCTAGATTCGTCGGTATCTGACAACCACATCCTCTTCTTGTTCTGTGGGATGGTTGTGCATTGAACATGCCTCTCCTTGTGCTGTAGCGGGATGGTTTTCCATAGCTCTGATGATAGTTGTGATGCCCCCAGCATCAGCGATGGCACTTGGTTAGCATGGGCAACCCGTTTGTCAGTATCTTTGGCAAGCAATTCCAGCGCACTGCAGCCCCCAACTTGAACCCGCACCACACTTGGATGCATCTGCATGGCGGCGATGACTGCTTTGATGCATCCAGCCCTGGCAATCGCGCGCTTGTGTTTTCTGCTGTGTTCATCATCATTCTCTTTATCGTGATTCTTGGATAGCAACTTCACTACACTTTCTAATGGAACGCAAAGTCTTGTTGCGTCATGTAGTCTGCAAAGCAATGCTCTCACCAAAAATTGCTCAACTGATACCTCATTCTTCGTTCGTTCGACTTTTGTGATTCGTTCCTGAGAAACCATTGTCTCTGGGTGTAGATCACCCAATAGCGACCGCCGAACTGACAATGCAATGCCGAGATGGTACAGAGCCGTTTCATGATCACCAAGATCAATGCATACCGATCCAAGTGCGTGGTGGGTGGCCGCTGTCTCTGGGTGCCTTCTCACATAAAGCAGTTCCTGCATTTCCAAGCCTTTGCGGAAATGATGAAGTGCAGCTTCCCGTAGATTCTTCAATTGGAATGCCGTTCCCATGAATGAATGACACAGGGCTTTCTTGGCCTTGCTTTCGACCTCTGGTGCCCTTTCCCAGATTTCCAATGCTTTCTCATGTTGTTTCAGGGCACCATCAATATCTCCTAGCGCCGCAAGAGCACAACCTCGGCCATCCAGGGAAAGAGCTGTATCGGGATGATCACTACCCAAGAATGTCTCCCTGATGTTCACGGCCATATTGTGTTGCTGTAAGGCTTCTTTGTGCTTGCCTCGGTTCTGAAGGACAGCACCAACAGTGTGGTGACAGTAAGCTTTCTCAAGCATTTCATCCCAATCGCAGGAACCCAGTTGTTCATGTGAATTTATTGCTTTTTGTCCCATACTAACGGCAGCAACATCATTCCCTCTACTGCCGTCCGAAGCATGCCGGACCTCTGCAACTTCTGTTGTTCCACAACACGGCTAAAGATTCATAATCACGATTGAGCGGAACATTCTAAATACTTCAGGTGGGCCAGGACACGACAATCGTGAACTTACTGTTGATTTATACAGAAACTGCAAATCCAAACGAACGTCAATTTCGGATCATAACCGCTGGCACTGCAATATGCTACCAACGTATCGACAACATCCCCAACGGTGTATCCCCAAGTCCAGCTAAGAAAGGGCGTAGCCCTGCCCACATTTTCTTCGCCTTGCACGCAGTGGACATATGCAGCGCCCATTCTTCCATCGATAGGGCAAGTGATATTGATGCCTTTGCGGCGAATAAGACCAGGTTCGTCATTCCTCAGGTCTTCAATATCATAGAACGTAGACTCCCTACTCAACACAGGAGTCGCCAGAACTCCATTCAGAAAATGCGAGGCAATGTAGTGAACACTCAGCGCAGCTTACATGCTTGTCTGAACATCATCAATCTCAATATCTTCAGATCGTGGTTGTCTGTTCCTTCTGTCAGCACTCATGTTTGCTTGTCTGATCAAATGCGATGCTGGATCTATCGATTGAAGAGTTGACGAGGCGCAAGGAGAAAGGAGGATGACACCGGTACAACAGGCAAAGGTTTTTCGCCAGACACAACAAAAGATCTTTTATGTTCCCGCCGCATCAGTCGTGGATAATCCCGATCCATTTGGGACGAAGATTCGATTCGATTAATCATTCGAATTGAATCGATTCAATTCCTCACTTCCACGTTGCGGAATCCGTGCGTGGTCCGTGTGCGTTGAAGGAGCGCCGTGGAATGTCAAGGAACTGTTCGGGAGTCACAGAATCACGCCGGCCGACTACTTGGGCCATGTGCATTAAATCTCAAGGATGGATCGGCTCGTTCAGATGACCCAGGAACCCAGCAACATGCAGCCACGAAGCAAAATTTCCAAACCACAGCCTCGGCGCCGCGGCGATGCCACAACAACACCTTCCTTTCCCAACACACCACACAACCCCTCCGCAACATCTCCATCGGCGAACAACAGCCACCGCCGAGCTCTCCGCTTTGCCCGCCCATCATCTTTCGGCGTTCGAATTCAGAACGCGCTCTTCTCCTTTCTTGCGTTTGTGCGTTTGGTACAACCAGCTCGAGCATCAGATCTGTTCTTTTCGAAGCACTAAGGGACCCAAGCAGGACTACACGTGTCGTCAGCCAAATCTGTCTGTCCGCTGTAGAAAGGTCTCATAGGCTGCATCAACAATGGCGTGTCGTGAATGCCATCAAGCCAAGGCATGTTGAATCGATTCGATTCGATGCTCGTCTGTTGGAGACTGCGATGAATGTAAAATTTCTCACAACTTGTTTTTCCCTTGTGCTTCTTCCTCTGCCTTTTTCTATCATGTCAGGTCAAATGCGACAAGGTCATTCCTTGCTCTCGTTGCGTGCGTTTGTCCAAGGTGTGCGTCCGCCATGAGTCTCGTCAAGGCCAGGGCCGGAACAAGAAACGTGCTCGTACCAAGGTCTCGGAAGATGCTGTCATTAGCACGGAAGTGGGAACGCTCAAGCCCAACCACTACGGATTGCAGTATCTCATACGCAGTTGGGTGTCGTTGTCGTTGCGGCGACGAAACTTTGGGTTACTGGCTCGGGCCGGGATGATTGCCGATCGGAGTGGGATATCCATGGATCAGATCCTGTGCGAGTATGGGAATCGGCGTGGCATGGATTTCCTGTACTCGTTGCTCTTGACGCCCGCTCCGCAGCAAGTCGTCTTGGGCAGTCGTCTCAGTTGGTCCGAAATCCCTCAATCCAGCTTGATTGCGACGGGATGTGTCGGTGCCACGGATGGACTCAACGATCCCATTGTGGCTCATCGCTGGATTTGGATACGCGAGATCCGACAGGGGATTTCCCGTTACCTCGTTACGCCCGCCTTTGAACGGGACATTGCCGATTGGAGCTTGATCCAGCAGACGTACCAGGAAAACAAAAAGAGCGTTGTGGAGTTGTTCCTGTGCCCGGGCGATATTTCCAAACATACCAAAGCATTGGCACATCAGATTGCGCTCCATGCTGCGCCTAATCTCCCCCGCAAGTCCAGTCGGATGAAGAGTAAGGTCAAACTCAAGACCAAAATGCCCAACCCCAAGGGAGGCCCTCCCATGAGCTCGGTCGAGGTCGATCAGGTGTTTTGTTTGGATATTCAGAACCTGGACCACGACTATTCGTTCCAGGAATACGTCCCTCGGTAAGTTGTGCAGGAAGATGCATGTCACGACCCCCACAAAGCAGCTTGACACTCACACTTCGTTTGTTTCCTTGTGTGTATCAGTGTGGAAATGCCGGCTCGTGCCTCGACTGCTGATGTCGATGCTGATACTGCGTTCAAGTCCAGTCTCGACTTCGGTTTGCCTTTGTTGGATTTGGACAATTTCGACGACGACGAGGAAACCGATTTGGATTTCTTTTTGACTGTGCTGAAATAAGGAGCGAAAGCTGAGCAATTGTACATATTGGCGTGCTTTGAGGCGGTGATGCTTGGGCATGTGTGATGCATACTTGGTCTGCATTTCCTGGACAAAAGGAACTGAATGATGCACATGGGTGACAGTTGTGTGACACCCTCGATACAAACTGGAAGAACAAAGGAGAGACTACATATTATATATGAGAGCTGAAGAACAAGAAAAGATACCAGCGGATTCGATTCAACATATTCTACGTAGGCGAGACAATGAACAGTATGATATGTGGTGGCAGTGACGGCCGTCAAGGTACTGATAGCAGCCTTGACCAAGTGAGTGAAAGTTAGGAGCTTATCTCGGTCTCGATTTGACTAAGGAGTTCTTCCAACGAATGTTGCCTACTGGCACCGACGGATAAGGGTCTGAGGTCAAAAACGGTGCCAAAGCCCCGTGGCCAGGATTGCTACGGCAGGATACACAGGGACACTCTTTCTGAATAGGAATTGTATATCTATATGTATATCTACATGTATATCTGTATGATTCAGGCCCCACAAAGAGACTTGATGCTTTCTGCTGAGAGTCAACCGACTACTACAGGTACATTGAAATCAGTGTACCTTATCCTCCTCAAGTACGGAAAGGATCCCAAATCCAGAGGTTTGCTGCAAGAAAATACAAGAAACACTTCCGTGAGGAGAAGTCACGGTCGTCATTCTGGTCCTGCTTTGCTGTTGTTACTTACCAAACCACTTCTCGCCCTCAATGACAGGCATGGCAGCATGTTGCGTCAAATCATCGAGGTTTCCATCTGGATTCACCATGTAAAAGATCATGGCCTTGCCCTTCTCGGGCACCATCTTCATCGAGTCGGAGGTTTCGGCATTTCGCCATCGAGGGAAAGCTGTCTCACCACCAACCATTCCTTCGTTCAGGTAGATGCAAAGATTGATGGATCGAGAAGCCCGTTCCGAATATCCAAAGTCATGATGAGCTGTATATTCCTCGGTTCGGTCGTAGTGGACTATTTGCATCTGCTCATTGATCGGCTCCAAAGCACGCCATTCGTCGCGGTCAGCCCCAAAGTCGGAAATATCGCGGGGTTGCGGCTCGGCGGGAGATCTTTTCCTTAGCAATGCTTCATCGATACGAAGAGCATCTGCTGCCCGGCGGTAAATGGCGTCCAAGATAGGACTGGCAGTTCTCGGTACCCAAGTGTTCTTGGACGTACGAGTCTCCGACACATCCGACTCTTCTTTGCCCGCAATGTTGCCAGTGGTAGATCGTCTCAGACTGTAGCGGCCCTTGACCACGTCCAGAACGTGATCTACTTCCACATCTGAAAGGAAATGATCGAGTTGAAAGGCGCGCGGAGACGCCGAAACTGCCTTGATGGTAATATTCATCTGTCCCGGCTTTCGATATTCAGGGAATGCAATGTCTGCAGAGTTGTTTCGCTTTACAGCATACTTTTCACCGCGCAGACCTTGAGCGGCAGGTGGAATGGATTCAAAGTGACTTTCCCAGGTAGAGACGACGTCTGAAGGTTGACACGATCAAAGGAACAAGGCATGAGTTTGTTTTTGGAAGGTGTAGCCAGCAAGGGGACAATCATCAGTACCTGTTTACCCCAAGACAAAACTTACGTTCTTGACCATAGTAGTCGGCTCTCCAGATCTTGTGGAGTGGAGGACTTTTTGGATAATGAGCGAGCCATTCAGAACCACCAGTAAAGTTGCGGTATTGGGTGGCGAACTTGAGGTTGAACCTATGCTCGTCATAGTTTTCCCGGTCTCGTGGACCAAGATATTTAAGAGACCGTGGGATATGGTCCTCGTCGGTAAAGACTCCTTGATTGGCAACAAACTGCCGATCGTCGCCTTGTGCCACAAATGGATCATAGTAGTAGAGAGAGACACCTTTCTTCATTGTGAATCGACAAACAATTTCTTTGGTGTCGCGACGCTTGAACAAGAATTTGTGGTTTGGATGAGTGGCTGTGCCACCATTCTCCCAGGGTCCAACATTGCCAATAAAGTATTGACCGCCATTGTCATTTTCCCTGAAGTAAAACGTACATGTACAAAAACAGATAAGACGCTTGTTTCCACGATGGTGTTTGTCAGTCTGCGCGGAGGCAAGCGAGGACGTACCAGTATAGTTCCATTCGATGTGGCGAAACGTTGATGAATTTGCCGGCCTGGCCTTGGAAGCTTGGTGTTTTCTCGACACGAGATCCCGGTTCTTCTCCATAAAAGGAAGAAATATCGGCGCGGGTGTAGACGTTCTTGTAGAATGGAGGTTGGTCAATTGGCATTGGCTTGAGCATTGGATCAACTTCGTCGTCTTCGTTCTGCGGCTCAACGCAAGATTGTTCTTCGGTCGACAGTTTGCGTGTTTCTTCTTGTAACGTCAGATACGGTTCCGGCTCGGTAGGACGGAAACCAAGCCTGAGATTTTCAATGTTGACTTGTGCATTGGCTTTGCGTGGCTGAAACACGACGACAAGGAAGGACGCAAACAGCAAATTCAACACGGTTGCCGCGAGGGGCAGAGCCAAGTAGAAAGCAGATTTCATGGTCGACGTCAGACAATCTGAATAAAACTATTAGGGGCTTGAGTTACCGTGCTGTTGAGGAGGAGGATTGATTTGTGTGCAAGGTGATGTGGATGTTGGTTGTTGGCTTTGTTGTCAAAAGATACGCTTCTGATTTTTAATGCGATGACTCTGGTTAAAATTTTCTTGGCTTCTCATGCTATCCAATACTTTTGCCAAGCACGATAATGGGTTCGGAATGATCCATAAGGTCGTTTCCCTTGGTCTTGTTGCTTGGTTGCTACCCTTTGCTCTGCAGCTTTGTGGGCGCTAGTTGCTTCGTCCTGTTCGCGTTGTGTGCAAAGTTCGCATTTGAAAGCTCAATTTTGGTCAAAATGTGAGGCAGAAGACCCAAGCCAGCAAGAGGCATTATTTGTTCACACTTGTGACTAAATAATTCATGACTCGACTCATTTCATTCGCACGCACCGGTACCGGTACCGGTGTTGTAGGGAAGAGGATAAATTCTTTATTACAGATTTTCGTTTTCTGCAGACCCAAGGCCTGCAAGCTAGCTAGCTAGCCAGGACAAAGATCTTGCCTTGAACAATTGCCTTCTTGATAGGTTGGCTACAGGTATCATGTAAATGTACTGGAGTACCAGAAGTGTAATGTGAAAATAATGAGCTTGTAGGCAGCTTTCCGTGCTTGGTTTCTGGATCGCTGTCATCAGATTCTTTTATCTGGATTCATTCCTCCAGTCGGCAGGCCTTGAAGTTTCCTGAAGCCTGAAGGCTGAAGTCCGGAAAAGACATCTTCATTCCAATGCAAAGGCTCTTATCGTAGAAGGACCAACAAAAAATACTAGCTCTAGAACTCTAACATAAGGCACAAGTAAATAATGTAGTTTTTAAAGTAGCCAGCCAAGCTAAATGGCCAAAGTAGCAACGTACTAGTATGCAAGAAACATAGAAACAGAATCTGATGTAAACTACAGTGGCTACATTCTGTTCTCGTTACCCGGATGAACGCTCAATGCTCATTCACCTTGTACCTTGTGTACTGTACCTTGTAAACTACTAGCTACACTACTATCGCTAGCTAGCTAGCTAGCTAGCTAGCTACTACGCATAGATGCATAGTACTGATGATGAGCACCCCTGCTCCAAGCTTTCTGCAAAAGGCTTCCCCCAACACCACCCCTCACACCATGACCGCTTACCCCCGTTGCAATGCTACGTGGGAGTGACATCACCTCTACGTCCATGTACTCTGTTCAATGTTCCTGATGGATGAACTCTACTCGCGCAGTGCAAGGTCCGGAAACCATGATGAAGTTTTGAAATTTTCAAACAGTTTTAGTATCTCATTTTTAGTTTTACTTTCTCATTTCTAGTTTCTCAACTTGAGAAACTATTAATTTTCTCATTTGAGAAAATAAATAGTTTCTCACTTCAGTCTCACATTTAACAGAAGTTTCTCCTATAGTTTCTCATTTCAAAAGATAGTTTCTCATTTGTGACAATTAAGAAACTAACTTTCTCTTTTGAGAAGCTAATTTCTCAAATGAGAAACTAATTTCTCATTTGAGAAACTGTCCAAAAGTCATGCTTCCGGACCTTGCCTGAACTTATTTGCCGGAAGGTGGACCGTTGGTTTGGTCGTAGTGGCACAGTAGCACTATGAGTCCCGATTGCAGGAGTCGTGATATAAAGAAGGCAACCCGAAGAAGCGAACGGGGCGATTTAAGTAGGGCAGAGAAGTTGAAGCTTCTTAAACTACCAAACAGTCGCACTGAATCAAAGATTGAGGTAAATGCGAAAAGATGCAACAACGCACTACATTTAAAAATTTTATTTACATTATTGGAACAAGTTTCGTGCAGCGTATTACAAGTAATACCCTTACTTGGGTAGTGTTTCCCCAAACACCCTCATATTTTATTTAAAACAGACATGAGGGAACCAAGGAATCACCGTCTCTTGTCCATTCCGGTCTTTTATCTTAAGTCTGTTCCTTGAAAAGATCTCGTTGCAAAAACCTTGTTAAAGCTGTCGTAAATCTGCTGGTACACTGGAACACATACATGTAGTTCACGCTGGCCATTGAGTTTTAAAATGTCTTGTGTACCCTACTCAGAATAGCAGACTTAAAGGCCTTGCTCCTTGTGCCACTGAAGACGGATGCTGTGTTGTTCCTTCTGTGTTTGCAGTTTGCAGCTGGCTTGCTGACGCAGCAAGTGCTGGTTAATGGTGATTAGGGGTTGTAAGGCTGTGTGCAAGCTAAAGCGGTGGCAGCAACAGCCGCTCTGTTTGAAGTGTTGCTTCGTTGCTTCAAAGAGCTCTTCAAAAGCACCAGAGCGGCACTCTCCTCCATCACGAGGAACAATCGAAAGACACGGCATTAACTCCTTCCTGCGTTGTGAAATCTCGAGAACAAGCATTACCTCTCGAGCTCGAGAGGACACAGCTCCCACCAATAGCTAGCTAGAGTGCTCCTTGACCAGGTTGCTCGATCGTAGTAGATACCCATTCCACAACAACTAACTAACTTGGTTTGTCGCATTGAATGCGGACACTCGATTCGATCCACAAACAAGACAAAACAACCCACACTACAACAACATGCTGTCGTCCCAAACGATGCGCTTCGGCAACGTGATGACTAAGAAGCCCGCCATGACGAAGGACGCGGCCTTGAAGAGGCGTGGACGGCCGGCCGCACAAGGGCCAGATCCGGATGCCAGGACGGGGATCAACCACCCAGGGATGAATGGTAAGGTCACGCCGAGTCGGAACGAGACTGCTGCTGTTTGTTTTCTTTACAAATGCTAACGATGTCCATGTGCTGCGCTGTTGGGTTTTCCCGCTTATTATTAAAATATCGAACCGCAGATGTCATGGTAAGTTAGCATTGGCAACAAGGCGGTAGCCAACCTCGATCTTGAACCTAACAACTACTTGGGTACCCCCTATCATCTCTTTATCATCGCAGTTTGGTAGAGGCGGAGACACGGTAAGTCTGCTATCCTTCCTTTCTCTTGCGCTTACTCGCATGCTCAGGTTTAGCTTACCTTTGTTCCTTTCTGTGCATTCCTTCGTCGTCGTCTCGTCAGAACTATCACATTGGCAACAATTCCTTCAGGCACTTGGTCGAGTCCTTCAGCGATCAATATTGGGCCGCCAAGAATCGAAAGGAGAAGTCTTCCATCATTGGCCTCATCATTAATGGATGGAGGACGCAAGATCCTCCGGGGAGGTTTCTGGCCAAGACGGATCCTGCCAAGGGAGACGACAGTCTGTGGCATGACGTTGGCGACCAGGTAGGTTTTAGTTTGTTTGTTTGTTGGACGTTGATGGCTAGCCAGCCAGCCAGCTAGCTAGGTTGCAAGCACTGCTAGATAGATAGATAGGCGAAAGATGCTCACCGACTACGCTGTGTGCTTCTTTTTCATGTCGTAGGTTGCCGGAAGGAAGGCTTCCAAAATCTTATCCGAGATGCGGATCGGAAAGAGAAACAAGGCAGCCAAAGCAGGAGCGAAGCGGGCGGCAGCAACGAAGAAGACCCCAGCGCGGACATCCAGTAACAAGACTCCTCTGGCCGCAACGAGCAGTTGCATCATCACGGACTCGAGTGTGGAGCAGACCAACCCCCGCAAGCGAAAAGCCCAAGACAGTCCGTCTTCCCCTACCGGTGCACAGGAGTTCCCGCAGGTCCGTTGCGAGCCACAGCAGTTCTCGAATGCTTGCCCTCCAGCTCTTCCAAAGAGTTCAGCAGAGGAAGTTCTCTCATCGTCCTCTGCAGCTTGGTCGTTCGAATCGTCGTCCTCGCCGCTGGTCCGAGAAGACACATTCACAACTTGGGCGCCGACATTGTTCCCGACTGGGTCTCTAGTGCACGATGAGGCGGCTTTACAGGAGGGAGGCACGTTTCCCTTGCCCGGTGGTGGAGGCGCGTTCCCCTTGCCCGGCGGTGAATCGGCCGCGAAGAATCCATCCTTTTCCCTTGGTGCGCTTGTGCAAGAAGACAACACTCCGCTGCTCCCGCCTTCCAAGAGAAGGCTTGCCGAGTCGATGCCAGTGGCTGCTGAGTTGACACATGTCTTTGAAGATCCAGCCTATCATGAAATGCCACAAGCCAGGCATTCGAATGCGGATGATGAAGAAGCAGCACTCATGGAGCTGATCGGTGCATAGAGTGGCAGCGGATGGATTGCCTCTGCATCCTCTGACTACTACTCCTAGTAGGCATGAAAAAAATTGGATGGTTGCGTTTTGCTGGCTACCGTACGGTACCGCCGCAAGCCAATTTTAAACCAAGTTGTAAATATCGAATCATACATTTTCAATAGAAGTCTTTGCGCCATTTTCTAGATTACAAATCTCTTTCATAGCTACGTACGACGACTGTCTGCTCAATTATTATTGGGACCTTTCATTCGGCTGAAGAATTCCTCGAGTTCATTTGTCAACGACCCGAAACTTTGACCGGTGCTTCGAGGAGAGGAAGGGGAATTGCGTAGCCACTTGGGCAAAGCAGACCATACGTTTTGCTGAGCCGCGTACCGATAGTCGCACAAGAAGACCGCTGCATAGTCATTGGCGTGCCGAATGGCACGGCCAACACTTTGGTTCACAGCTCGCATGCACAAGTTCTGGTAGTATGCCTGTCCCGAGATGCCGCCCACACCGCACTGGTCGATGTTCGCCATCTTCTCCCGCAAGATGGGATCGGTGCAATCGGGATATGGTAGCCCCACCACCACGACTCCTCGAGCAAGGTTGTTGGACAGATTGATGCCCTCCGACATCTTGCCGCCTATCACGGAAAGCAACAGGGCTCCGTTGCGACCATCCTTTTCGCCAACCGCGGCATGCTTGGCATACTGTTGGAGTGTAGAATCCAACTGCTGAGCCCTCTTTGGTTCACGGAAAAGCGTCTTTCTCTGATTCAGCTTGTCGTACAGTCCCGATTGATGCCACTGTTGCACCAAGTGTGCCTCATAGCTGTAGCTTGGTAGAAAGACAACAAGACCGTTTGGAACCGCTTGACAAAGCTGCAGTAAAGCTCGGCCCAGATCCTGACACAGATCCGACGCCATGCGAGACTGATGACGAAAGTCAAACTTTTGGCGGTTGGGTCCCATCGACAGGCACTTGAAAAAGACGCGGCTCTTGTCAATCACATGGTCACAGGTAAAAGCTGCGAATCGCGACGACACCATAGACAAGCTGCTTTCGCTGCTCTTGGATTGCTGTTGGAATTTGCGATCGGCCTGAATGGACAGTTGGAGCAGAGATGCCCCCGTTGCAGGCTCGTTTTGCTGTTCATCGGAGGCCAGCAGCTCGGCTGCGACATGCCCAAACGGTGACAACGTTCCTCCAACCAGAGCAAGTGCATGAGCTTCTTCCACGACGTTGTCAAAGCACGATGCTGGTTGCAGCAAGACAAAGCGAATAGTCGGGGCTTTGCTGCTGGAGTCTGACTTTGCCGGCCATTCCGTGACTACCTTGCCCTCTCGACCCGACAGATTGAGCTTTTCCAAGAACTTCTGCACAAAGGACATGGCCGAGACATGCTTGGACAATCCTGCTTCCGTAGATTGCTCTCCGGAGTCGCCTTCTTTGCTTTCGTTGGCCTGAGTAAACCCCAGGAGTTTCTGCGCCAAGCGGGATTCTTCGAGGTAGCGTTGAAGCTGGAAGGTATTGATGTGGCTCATTCGTAGTTCCAGCATGAATTCGTTGGTCGATTGCAGCGTTCGTTTCTTGGTGGAGGAGGAACTATCTGTTTGATCTTTCGACGTGGATTCCTTCTCCTTCTTGTTGCTCTTGGACCTGTTTTTCTTTTCGCGCGCCTTTCTCTTTCGTTCCGCCAAAGTGTTTCCCGTCAAGTGATCTGAAAAGGCCTTCAAGAGTTTGCGCAGATTGCCCAGTATCATGATACTCTCTCCCTTGAACCGGTCCAAATACTTTTCCATGTATCTTGTAAGTTGTTGCATGGCTGCTTGAACGACGTGTAATGTCAGTGTTTCCGAATGCAACTCCCGAATTTGCTCTGGCAAGTTGTGAGCTTCATCGACGATTACCAAGGATTCATGCAAGTCCAAGCCCACAGACTGTCGAGTCGACCTCGACAGGAGCATGCTGTAGGGCAAGACAACTACTTCGGCTGCCGCGAGTGCTTTCTACCATACAGAAATAATCCCAAAAAAGAAGGATACATGTATGTGAGTGAGTGCGTGAGATGAACAAGCAAAAGCTCAATGACGAAACAAAGGCTGCCTACCCGAGAAGCGTAATAGGCGCACGTATGACTGGCTTTCCCCATCCGAGCGGCATCTTCAATATCGGTAGGCGTGGTAAGCAGATGCATCCCCAAGGTGGCTACGGCTTCTTTCGACTCGAGCAAGGGACATCCCTTTGTTCGTTTGGTTTTGCCACTGCTCTCCTTTTTCAAATCGAGACAGGCCTCTGTCAAATTCGCTTCACCGGTGGGGTGTTTCTTTTTCAAGGCGGTGTTCCCACACAAGAGTTGCCGGCCACCCAATGCCACGACACGGGTGGTTTCTCCCCATGTCGTTCGCTTCAATTCTCCTACAAATTGCGAGAGCTGTGAATGAGTCCTGGCGGCGTAAATGATCTTTCGGACGCCACTCCCAGCTGCCACGTGAGAGATAGTCTTGGGAGGATCATCGCTACTTTTGATGATTTGGTGGTTGCGATGGCTCCCGTCTAGACGATTCCCATCCAGTAACACTGAAGCAGCGCGAAGGCCTGTGCTTGTAGTTGTATTGCGTGGCTGCCGGTGAGGATTCTTGTCAGCTTCAATGTCACTGTCGTCACTCATATCGGTGGCACAGAAGTCGTCTGGCTTGTTGGTTTCTTTTTTGCGCTTGACACGACGTTTGGGTCCTGAATTTTCCGCCATTTTGGCGGTGTGGATGGCAGATCTTGCCAAGTACTCTCGTCTCTGCTTGACGCGCTCGGATGTATCATTGTTAATATTGTCTTCGCTATTCTTCTTTTGTAGTTTGCTTCTCCACAACTCCAGTTCCTCCTGGAGCGCTGCTCGTGACTCTTGTGCGGTTTGTCGTGTGATGCTCCATTCTTGTTCCGTTTGTTTTTGATCAGGAGGGACCCATGCATTCCACCAATCGGTAGCATTGCTGGTAGTATTAGCGTCATTGGTTTTCTTGTCATTTTCTTTACTACTAGATTCTTCTTCTGCAGTCAAATCTCGTTGTTCGCAGTACTTGAGCCACGCCATGGCACTACACGCCAAAGATAGAGACTTGCCAGTGCCGGTAGGAGACTCCAACATCATCACGGCCGCACGGGGTTTCTTCTTGTTCTTGCTATGGCTGTCATTGGTTTGGCGCCATGTTGAATCATCGTGATCCTTTTGCTGCAAACACTCGAGCAGCGTGTCCATCAAAGCTGTCTGCTGAGGATAAGGAGATTCATAGGGAAAGGGTACCGTCGATCCGGTGGGAAACTTTGGAAGCTCTTGTTGCGGCATCTTCTTCAGTGCTTTTACAACAACAAATCAAGTTGAAAAATGAATCCATGTCCAATTGTCGCTGGGTTCAGTCGTGAATAATTAGGGACTGAATTGGTTTCCAATGCTAACCTCATATCTGTCCGTCCAATTGGGATGACAGCCTTGTGCTTGGTGGGGTGCTGAAATGGGAGCAAAGTGGCCTCCCCGCCATGGAACAACAACTTCCATCCTCCTTCAGTGCCACTCACCAAGGCTCAACATAGGATGTGTTATATCAAAGTTCAGCTATGTCATACGGTAGCTGTCCATTGCCATTCTTGAGGAAGGCTACGAGCACTCATGACTGCCAAGATTCGGTCTTGCTTTTAAAAACTGGTTTAAGCACTTCCTAATAAGGTATACGACTATATGATATATACTTTATACCCCTCGATCCAATGAATGGAGCCTTGTCTGAAGTTGCCTCTTCTATGTTTTCATTGAGCTTGTCCTTTTCATTGAGCTTGTCCCTACTCTGCTTTTTGTGCACATAATAGGGAAACACTGATACTCACCTCCCGTCTTCTTAGTGCCTGTATACCGGTATACCCGTACAGTAGTTACACATGTGCTACTCTACTAGCTACATCGTACCAGCTGCAGCAGGTACGGTGGAGTATGATACGGGTACTAGTAATAGAGTTTTGTCTGCAAAGCCCACCCTTGTGAGTGGCGTCCAAAGAGAAAAAGTGAGTGCTCGAAGGTCCCATGGAGGCGCCATGGTACTTAGCGTGCCTTGCAGGCTACTTAGCGAGTTGGCGAACTCTAAGTATCCTTGGACGCACCTTTTTGATCCAAATTTTGTTGCTGGATCACAGTGTGGAGCTCTGTGCTCTTCATCAGCATCTCAGCATCCCGTCCCATCCCACCCCATCCAACAACAATAGAATCGAATTGAAAAGGGAAACAAACAAGACAATTGGAATTCAGCAGTAGCAACAACAACAATTCTTTGACCATGGGGAAACGAAACTCTATCAAATCGGAGAAAGCCACCATTTCGGTTTCTTCGTCCGCCAAGAATTCGTCGCCCAGTCAAAAGGGAGTGAACGCCCAACTCAAGGAGCTAAAGAACAAGTACAACTATGAATGCTCGGCGACAGATCCGGTGGTGGTCAACTTGGATATAATACCCAAGTTACTGTTTGAGGGAATGGTTAGTCAAAAAGCGACCACGGTCGAAAATGCGGTTGAGAATCTTGCCGATATCTTTCGTTTATCCAGCGAAAAACGAATCGAGGCGTATCAAGCCGGTGGTCATGCCGTGCTGGTGGTCACCATGAAGAAATGGCGTCTCAATGAGTCCATCCAAACATCCAGCTGCCGATGCATCCAAAACATGAGTTGTACCAATGCCGAAGCCAAAGAATCCTTTGCTGTTGTGGGGGGTATGGAAGCCGTCCTCAACGCCATGCGGACGTTCCCCAAATCGCAACGGGTCCAACGCAGTGCTTGTGGGGCTCTCATGAACCTCTTGTCGGGGAGTGACGAGGAGAGGGCCATACTAGATGCCATGGCGGATAAATTTGTCAAGGAATGGGATGGAATAGCACTGATAGTGGCGGCCATGAGAAACTTTCCCAAGGAAGTCAAAATTCAGCTATGGGGGAATGGACTATTCCAGAATCTAGCGCAAAACAGAAACTACCGAATGAAAATGATGAAGTCGGGCGCCGTCACTGCAGCAGGTGGGTCGCTGGAACAGCATTCCGACGACGAAAATATCAAGCAATACGCCTCCAAATTCCTCAGAATCATGTTCTCATAGCAAAACAAAAGGGCTACTACTACCCGTATCCCACCTGAAGTTTCAAATCGTAACCAATAGAGGCAAGCACTTGTCCAATTTGTTAGTTTCCAAAGATATGCATGCCGGTAGATCTTTACAACTAGCTAGACTAGTACCAGTAGTACAGTATTATCAATGATAGCCTAGATCATTATTACTGCTTCCAGGATCCAGGATATCGTACCGTACAACCATGCACTGAACTATTGGTACGGTCTGGCACCAGGATTCCGTGCAACCATGCACTGCCATACCGGTACTAGTACCGGTAGCTCGTACTAGTAGCAGATCGGTGCATACAGCTGCTAACTAAAACCTGGGTTTTTGAGGTTCTGAGCAGCACCATCTTGACACGGTTTTGTTCTGCCGGTTCAGCGCAGCTACGTGTATCATACCGGTAGGTTTGTCGTCCAGCTCAACCTGGCGCTATTATGGTTATTGGGCGATTTCAAATGTAGGCTGGCTCGAAATACCGTTGGATTTAGGCCGAATTCATGGATGGCTTCGAAGAAATGAGCGCATTATCGTTTGGCACGTGGTTGAGGAAGGCAGGAACGCAATTACTAGTAGTTGAATTCAGAACGTCGTGGGGTTGCCTTGGAAAGATGGTCCAACTAGCCCGCAGTGGCTCTCTGAGGAATGCCACCAAACTACTCAAACGAACGATTGGTTTGGGGACGATTGCGGGCGACTCGGAAACTCGCGACCAGGCAGAAGACGCTGGGTCTGTGTCGGAATCTTCTCTGGGAACGGGCACCTTTGTCAGTGGCCTTACAGAAGAACAACGAGATGATTTTGACATCAAGACACGTGGATCCGACACCATGACATCTCGTTCCAACACCCTGGGGCTTGGCTTGAAGCTACCCAGGTCGCAGTCATCACCGTCGCAACAACACTCACTACCACCCAAACCAGTACCAATCAATCTGACCAGACAATCGTCCAAGCAAAAGGCGAAACAACTCCTTCCACTGCAAGATCAGCAGCAGATACAGGCCACTGGAACACATTCCGCATCCAATTCACAACAACAGAAGCAAGAACAAGAGCAAATCAAACACCATCACGAGACCAATCCCAACTTGGATTTCGAACCCATGGCCCCCAATCTGGATTCCATTCCACGTCTACTATTGGAAGAAGTACTGAGTACCAATGCCAAGGTTGCGGAGGATGCTATTGACCGATTGGCACGACGATGCCGGAAATCGGCGGAGATACGAGAAGAAGCCTTTCGCGCCGGTGGGCATGCCATTGTCATCATGGTGATGCGCCAATGGAGGGATAATGAAGCCATTCAAGCGGGAGGATGTCGTTGTATTACCAACATGACCTGCCAGTTCCCGGATGCCAAAAAGTCATTCGCCATGATTGGAGGTGTCGAATCGACGCTAGTGGCCATGAAAAACTATCCCAACTCTCTGCAAGTGCAAGGCTACGGGTGTGGGTCGCTCATGAATATTCTATGCGGACACACGGATGAGGGGGCCGATAGTTCCATGGCCATGTCGCGGCGGTTCGTCAATGATCTGAATGGGATTGCCGTCGTGGTAGAAGCCATGAAACAATTCCCACAAGACTCCAAGATCCAACTGGGTGGTTGTGGCTTGTTTCAAAACTTGGCACAAGAAAAGTCCTTTGTCTACAACATGATGCAAGCTGGTGCGGTGGCGGCTGTGGGCGCTTCTCTAGAAACGCATCCGGGAGACCCCAACATTAAAAAAGCGGCAGGGTCATTCATGAAGAAGGTATTTGCATAACTAACTTGTCGATCCGGGCGAAGGCTATTCGAGGATCTGTGGAAGATAGTGCAGGATACATTAATGTGTCCCCAAGTTTACACTGCTTATTGTTTACGGCTGTCTTGGCGGAGCAGATCTGCAAGGATGTCGCTGTGTGATCCTAAGAGCGAGCGAGGTAGAACGAAAATGTAAACTATGTGGTCAAGGATACTAATATATCATTATTTTCTTTCGCCTACATCAACAAAGCGAGGGCTGACAGGAGGCAATGAAGTTGGAATTTCCATTGCAGCTTAATTCAAGGGAAGAAACATTTCATGACGGCTCCTCCCCACTCTTGAATATCCTCGTTCTGGCGGTGGCTGTCAATTGCTTTGGCAACCGAGGTGATGGCGCCAGACACTCGAATCGGGATTCTGCAGCCTGAAACTCGGAACATGGCGTAGAGCAGTTCCAACGCCCCTTGCTGAACCTTGGCATCCTTGAGATAGCTTTCCATCGTTTGCAAGCACACTGCAATGCCATTGACTTCCTTGACAAAGTACTCGGCGTAGTGCCGTGCCTCAAACTCTGATGTATTGGAAAACAAGCTTGACATTGCTGTGAATGAGACCAGTTGGACCTTTTGTGATTCGGGGAAGTAATTCATTGCCGTCAAAATGGCCTTGAGCATGTCCTTGCCGTGAAAGGGCACTGCAGCTCCGTTCAAATCATCAAGCACAATCAGTTGCAGTGTGGCACACGCGTATATCTGAATCAGCTCCGTGTTGCCCCATTTGGACATTGCCTTCAAGACGAGACTTGGGGCTCCCGCTTTGAAGGCTTGCTTTCGTGTAAGAGGACAACTTTTGCAGGTTTTATGCAGCTTCGTCATGGCAGCCGCTGCAATCTTGATCTGGTTGCTTTGGACATTCGAAAGTGTCTTGGCTAGCATTCTTTCTGACAATGCCGATGTCGTGGCGGTGCCGCGCTTTGTTGAGTTCGTGATGATAGGCTCTTTAGGTTCTTGCTCGACAACGCTTGGTTTCTGAGATGTCTTGGAACGGCATTCCTTCGTGGGCTCCGTCTTGATGCCAACACTACCTTCTATGGTTTCTTTCTTGATGGCTGCGCTACTCCAGAGCCCTTTCTGATTGACGGCAACTAACTTTCGACGCTTCAATGCCGTCTCAAGGTCGACTTTGCCGTTCTGACGCTTTGCCATTTTGCTTTCTCGAACAGTCAGGGTTATTGACGTGGTTTTCCAGATTGAATCAGTGCTCTTCTCTTGGTTTTGTGGCACCATAAAAGAATGGGCACCTGGAGACTCTGATTGAATCATTTGAGGGATATGAACCTTGGAGTCGAGTCGAGTCGTTGCGTGGAAGTGCATCGTGGGAAACCCCGCCCACACATTCACGTTGCGGCTGTCGCATGCTTTCTCCCACCGAGGGCACCTCCAGGGCTCCGAGTTGCAAATCACTGTACCGGTACGAACCGGTATGACGTTACCGGTGGCAATACTGGTGGTACCAGGCACTTATTGCATGTTCCTTTACAGAGTTGATGTGGAGCATCGTGGCAAGCCATCGTGGTACTTAAAACAAAGAAACTCCACATCGTTTCGATGATCACGACAGCAAGCGTTTGAGATGGTTTCGACAAAAACGCTGAGACCATTATTTGATTAACCAACGTAAGTTGCAATCAGTCGACTAGTAGCTAGTAGCCTTCGAACTCATCATCGCGGTGTATTGCCACGATGCATCCGGTACGCTGCGCCGCGGAAGTTCTCTTTTGGAATTGACTTCGTGCGAGATTTTCATGTTTTGATCTTTTTGTTTCGTCCTGTTGATTTTACTTCTTCACCATTGCCACATGATTATGAAGAAGGCATCCCCCGTGGGGCCACCCTTTCCCGCCGTGAACCAGATGGCGACACTGCCCTGGTATGATGATTTTTCTGGTCAACTGATGGCATTTTCGAATGGCAGCAAATAGAAACCTTTGGGGATTTTTGTGAAAGTGTCCAGTGTTCGCCCAACAGCAACTTTTGGTTTGTCATCTTCTTCTTTTTAATCCTTCTTTTCCGCGTGTTGTTGTTGAGTATCTTTGGCCACGACGAGCACTAGATAATTTCGAATCATCCATAGCTCCACCACCAAGCTGAGTGCCCTTCCCACATATGCCAGATAGAAGAAAGCATAGAAAAAGGGAACCGTATCTCTCAATTCCGCTGGATGATGGTATCCATAGGAAAACAAATTGGCCGTGAACAATCCATAAATGGATAGGATACCAATTGGATTGCGAAAGTTATTGGCAAAGAGAGCCCGCACCAACCAAGGATCGTGTTCTCGCGACTCTTTCCAATGTTGGCCGTGCACTCCCGCATGCAGCTGGGTCGCCAACATGGTCATCCATTCCACACACACAATTATGGAGGCGACCGTTTTCAGCCCTGCCGATGCGTCCGGACAAGACGCCGCTGCCATCCACGAACAGGTCCTCATGATATTGTCGGCCGCGATATCGACCAAGACTCCCAACGACGATGTTTGATTCAATGCTCTGGCCAACATGCCGTCGAACAAGTCCAGACTGCCCGACAATGTAAAAACCACAACGGTTTGTCGTGGGAATCGATCGCTCAAGTACATGGCATAAAAAGACAAGACTATCCGAGCATAGCCCAACAGATTGGGAATGTACAAAAAGACTGGTAGAGAAGACCGAGGTGTTGTTGATGTCGATGATGATGACATGGTGATTATTACTTCAGTCCAAGTACGGGAGAGGGATGCATATGCAACGCCTTCTTTTTTCCTTTGAAAAAGGTGGTGCCATGGTCGCTTCTGATTTCTGACCGTTGGAAGTACCGTATCTTTGACTCATTGGACTAGATAAAAGTCGACCGAGCCGTCCTCTCGGGTTTCGCGAAGACAGAAACGGAACACAATTTTTGAAAATCAAGACGAAGTCCAACAACACCACACACGCCGCTCTTGTTATCCCCTCCTCTTCTTTCCTTTTATCGTTCAATCTCCACCATGGTCTTTTGCTGCTTTTCTTCCAAGCCTCTTGCCTCCTACGAAGTTGAAAAGGGAAAATATGGAGCCGCCTACGCCCCGTTCCTCGGGAACCAAAGCAAATTTGACATTTCACTTTGCGAAGCACCCTGCCGGGAGCCTGGCTGTCTGTTGGCCACGGTGCTCTGCTTTTGTCCCATTCAAGTTCACATGCGTCACAAGGCGCTCAACCATGTCGATCCGGGATCTGGTTGGGCCAACTACAAGTGCTGTCAAGGATACTTTGGAGGATGCTGCTGTCTACAGCCGGGACAAATGGGCGAACAGTCCTGTCCATCGCTCTGCATGTGCGTCGAAGCATCCATCTTTCCAGGACCGGCCGTATCCGCCACTTCCAATATCGTTCGAGAAGCATACCGATTGGGCTTGGATGAAGATGACGTGCGCTTGATCCGATGCAACAATTGTCTCTTTGTTCTGTCGTGCATTTTGAACTGCATTGCTCCCCTGACAGATTGTGAAGGAGACGATGTCCTGGCGCATATTGTGAATGTCATATCCGACATTACATTTTGTTGTGTCAGTGGATGCATGACAGCGCAAGTACATCATGAGATCAAATTGAGAGAGCAGCATAGTGCACCCACAAGAGAAGAAATGGAGAGATGTTAACAAGCTCAAGTCCTGCCGCCACTGGTTTTGTTCTTGTGAAGTTACTGTGTTACTGTGCCAGATCAGAAGCTGAATCGAATCTACTAGTAATTGTTCCATTTAAAGTGACTGCTTGTGATATTTTGGTATTAAAGCCCAACATCGCGTAAAGCGGAAGCTACCGGAAGCTGCAAATACGGCACTATACCGGAAGCCTCCAATGATCTTGAATGTCATCCACAATCTACTATTCTATTACTGGTAGCATGCGAGATTTCGCTTGACAGCAACACCCTTACTAATTAGTAATTACGTTTTATTCCTTTTTTAGTTCAATTCTTCTATCGTACCGGTACTGTGCCAGGCGCCACATAATTTAGCCGAAAACACATCCATGCTCAACCACAAGAGCTGGAAAAGGCAGTACCAGTACGGATACATCCGCCCTCCGCCTTGCAACACAATCGTCAACAAACCTCTGCGCTCGGACCGCCGCGAGCCTCCATGTACTTGCACTTTAGCTGGTACCGGTACTAGCAGCAATCGCTTGCGCAGCCCACGGCATGTATACCTTGTTCCAAGACAGAATTTGAGCTTCGTCAAAATGTGAAACAATGATCTGGTGCAAGTACTTTGTGTGAAAGATGGCGTCACGGTTCTGTGGATCATGTTCGAAGCGATGGGAATGCGCCACCAACAGAGCAGCCACTTGATACGGGTAATGGAAAAGCGGGTCCGGTCTCTGCTTTTTGCACGCGTCCATGGTGTCTCGAAGGGGTCCAAAGGTCGCGAGAAGAGGAATGAAATAGCTCTTGAAGCCACGACGCTCGCCGTCCTCGTTGAGCATCAAACTCTGGTCGGCTCCCCAAAGAACAGCCTTGGCTGGTGCCGGGTGAGTCAGACAATCTACCATCCACTGCCAAAGCATGTAGGCAGATCGAATCCAACTCGTCGGGATTTCGGTGTCGCGGGGAGCACAGTAGAGATGACGCAACAAGAGCGCACAAAGCCCCATACAGTCTTCCCACAACACGTGAAGAAATTCACAGCTTCTCTCGCTGCTCCATCGTCGGGGAATGGCGACCGAACCAAACGGCCCGTCGTCGCCAGGTCCTCGGTGGACACAGAACGAATCCACCTCTTCGGGAAACCCCTGCAGGACTTGCAAAATGAGTTCACAGGACGGCAGAGACCATGGATCATGATTCAAGTTGATTCGTCCGGAATGACAATGGGCCGGTCCTCTGGAACTGCGGGAGAGTAGCAGTTGGGAAAGGTCGTGGTTCAACAAATGCGTGAGCACACGGCGACACAGAAATCGCATGTCCTGGCTTTTCTCAAACCCTCGTGCTTGTTCCAGGCACAAAGCTCGGAAGAGACGACCATCGTTCTCGTGAAATAGTCGCTCCAACAGCGCAACCGAAAAGACCATGTTGGCACACGTATTAGCCCCCAACAAATTTTCTTCTTCATCATCGAAATAGTCAGGCGAAAAATCCATGTACGACAAGGGTTCGTCGTCGTCGTCGTAGTAAATGATGTCATGGTTCATTTTGAGAAGCTCGAGCATCTCTTTAGCCTCCTCCAATGGTTTCTTTGGTGGAGAAATCTCTTGTTCCTCCTCCTCGTCGTCGTCCTCCTCCATGGACAAGTAAAACTCAGTCTCCATTGCATTCTCCAGGGACTCTCGTGCACGAATGCCGTTCGGTACTTGGGAAAGAATGCTGTCGCATTCACTCTCGTGTTGCTCCCAGTGCTCGACTTGGCAACGTCGTGAGCAGTACCACGGACGACACTTGTTGGTACGACAGCATTGATGACACTGAAAAAGAACGACCAACTCGCTCTGATCGAAGCTTCGTCGTCGTCTCGGCGCTGAAACACCGCAAACCTGGCAACTCGACATTCCTTCTACAGTTTGTATCGTTCTTCTTGCTCGTGTCGGATTGTGTGCAAAGACAAGCCTTCTTTGCTTCAAAATATAGTGTGTTGTGGTGACAATGACAACAATCGAGACGAGGTGGCGATCGAGGTGGTGAAGCATCGAATTTGAATCGCGCTGAGTCGAATGAGTCGAGTGACGAGTGACAGTCGATCGGGTGTCGAAGATGGAGAAAGGAGAAAGGACTCTTCTGTCCTGATAGCAACGGAGTTCACCGCATCTTGGACTTGTAAAAGAGTAGAATCCAATCTGGATCCCTTCCTCCGGGGCTGCCAACAGGCATCTTTAGCTTGGAATCTCCCTGGTCAAGTCCCACAATCCACATCGTCTTGGGGGCAAACTGGTTGCCAGATGCGAGACTGCTATCATCACCGCGCTCTATTATTTGTCGCACCGACACTATTGCCAGGGCATCTTGATCGATCAGCGTGTGTATTAACTTCTAGTAGGCAACGTCATTCATCAACCACAAACAGGTCTGATTCGGTGAAACCGTGAGGCGAGTCGAATCTGATTTTGACTGGAGCACGACTACAGTACAGTTCAAGAAACGTCAAAAGGCTCTCTAGCTAGCTAGCAATGTCTATAGACATGAATGAAGTCAAAATGTACCGTGCTATACATAGAATATTTATTAACCAAAAAAGTTGCTCGAGTCTTGATGCAGGCGTTAGTGGCTTGGTTGTCATGCCATTGATAAAAAGCTTCGTCGTTGTACTGTGGGATGAATGGAGGACATGTTGCCAATGCAACTTGGAATGTGAAGGAATGAAAGTGACCGGATCGATCGGTGGAGGAGGTAGAAGTGGGAAATTCCACCGGGCTTGGAAGAGCTGGTACCAGTAGGATACATGTACATGGGCGGGAATGGTATGTGATTATCATGCAGCTGGTGCTGGTTGCTGCTTCAAAACCCAGCTTTGCACATTGTGAAGGAAACCATCAATCTGAGGAACTTTCTGACTTGTCCAGCCACAGCCAGTAACATACATGATGGTGTTGAGAAGATGTTGGAAGCACTGGGTTGCCTTGTCTTGGTGACCAACGTATCCATGAATGTGCCCAATGTTGTTGGAGATACCGATACTGAGCAACGTACTGATGTCGTTACCCAGATCGTTGGGCACTTGTTGGATGTTATGTGCCAACTGATAGAAAGACAACGCCTTCCGGAAGATACTGTCACATGGCTTGGTCTCTGTTGCACCCAAGTGATAGGTGAGCGCCAGATTGTACACTGTCATCAAGGAAAGAGTCAGATTGGAGGGCGGCTTCGTGGACGCTGTAGGGCAATCCACAATGATCAGGGGGCTGGCAAAGATAAAGCACTCTGAATCATTCAAATCTTGTCTCTGGATGGGATGCAAGAAGTGCACCCATTGGTGTTCATCTTTTTGATCAAAAGAAGCTTGACCCTCCTCGTCCTCCATGCAAGACCTCTGTGCCCTCAGTCGACCCAACAAAGAGGTGAAGGTGGCAACAGCTTCGTGGTATCGTTTATCGAGAAGCAGTTTCACGCCACAGTTAAGGCCTGCCATGGCGAGAGCAGTTGGGGAAGGTACATCTGTTGAGCTACCGGTATGCATTTTACGGGACGGTGTGGTGGCGGTCTTTTGATTGTTGGCTGAATATTATGGATTGTGATGAGAAGAGAGAAAAACATGCAACGCACCGATGGAACTGACTCGGCACTCGACTCACTCGACTCTCTGGTCACTAAAAAAGAAAAGAATTTCACCTAACCTACATGCAAAAGCTTGACAAATAACGAATGAGTTCCGCACAATGTCAATGGCAGCTGAAGCATTAATGCAAGCTCGAATGTTGTGCTCCTGGAAATCCTTCGCGTCGTGTCTCTACAAGACATTCACAGAAGTCCAAAACGAACCAAGAAACACCCCTTTAAATCTCAAGTAACCACTGTTGCGAAACTGAATTATTACTAGTAGTGCCACTTGCTGCCTAGAAAAGTGTGACTGGAGGGTGTTACTGGTATGCGGTTGCGTGGCTTGGTTGGTATTTACTGTTTATTCCTTACTGCCATGAGGTCAGTAAAAGGAGCAGTAATGGCAGTAATGCAGTAATTCCTCAGTAGCAGTAATTATGCACAGTAATTTAAAGCCAATTGAAGGCAGTAAACTACAGTAATTGCACTAATAAAGGCTAATTACTGTGCTTTTACTGTCATTTACTGGATATTACTGTTGCAAAGGCAGATTACTTACTGCATGGGATTACTTACTGCAGTAATTATGTGGCCAACAATGGCAGTAATTGGACAGTAAGGAGCCAGTAACCCGGATTTACTGCAGTAAATACCAACCAAGTTGCGTGGCAATCGAACTATTATGGGATGCGTTGATTTTGTACCAGAGGTCATTTAGAAACAAACGTTTGTGGCTGATTTCTAATTAGAATCTTGAACCTGCTTTTCACTGGTAAGAAAGAGAATTGCACTTTGCCTTGCTTTCTCGTGGAAAGGCTACCACCTACCACCAGCATTCTGGTACTGTAGCCTAGTACCTCTCTGGTCATCATTCAACCGGTATCGTTACACTACAGTACTGGCAATAAGGAGCTCAATAAGCAGATTGCAGATTGTCTTTATCCAGCCAATCCATGGGCTTACGTTATTAATAGTGCAAAGCTCCATTCACACACCACGGGTTCAATACAGCCAAAACGCCAAAACACTGCATAGTCACCTGGGATGAAAGGCAAGCAATTGCAGGATCAGAAGGTATTATTGTACTATTTTAAGACGATCCAACACGGTCTTCTGGTTCGCTCTGAATGACCTTGGGATAAATAATAACAAGAACCTCTTCCTGTAAAAATAAATGACAGAATGCTTCAACTGAAATAAGGGCCTTTCCACTTTCCATGATGTGATGGTTTTGCTGGACATTGGTTGCTGCGATGCGTACATGTATGATGTGCTGGGTCTGATCATGAAGCTTCGGGAAGCTGGAAGCAACATTGTCGTGTACAAGCTAGTCTATGTATCGGCACCCAAAGCTATTAGAGAGCCCTCTACATTCCTACTAGAGCTGTAGCGGGTGGTACCAGTACCAACCACAAGCTCTTCACTCTTCACAGCTCTCTTCACGCAGAGAATCAAGAAAGGCAGATTACAGTGCTTCTTGGTCTGCTACAGCACCTCCTGCCCCCACCGTAAAACAGCAACATTCTTCTGTTAATCGCCCTCTGCCAGGATTGAAGGAAACTCCAAACTTAAAGTCTTGCTAGGTTGAAGGTTGAAGGTTGAAGTAGGCTATGTAGCCATCTCGGGTTGGCATCACAATGTCATCATAACGACTGTTGATTTATTTGTAATGAGGAAGGCATAGGAATTTACTGGAATGTCAGGCCAGTTGTTGGGTGGAACCTGACTAGCTCCTGACTATCGGCGACGTGTGACAAACAGCCCTGTCCTACCCATGATAACCTGGTGGAGCAGCTAGGTGCATGGGCGCGGGACTTCAGACTTTGAAAAGCATTGGCATGGGTGTGGCAGAGCACCAAAACTGGTTGAAGTTTCCTCCACAGGCACAATCAAGGAAGTTGAAAGAAAACCAACTTTACCCGGGTAAGCTGCCTTTGGTTGAGGTTCCTTGGAAGCAGAGCTCAACTGGCTTCTTTCTGTCTGGTGCATGGCTGGCTGCACCTATAGCCCTATAGCTAATTTCATCGAGTTGGTTTTCATGATTGCTGCGAAATAATGGAAGAAAAGAAACACTGGTGATTGTCGAGGCGATGAGGTGGACCCTTTTGCCATGGACTTGTGCTATGGCTGGCTGCTCAGGGTGGGTACTTTATGATACCCAAGCAAGCAAGTTTTGCTCGAGTCAACATCTGCC
Organism: Seminavis robusta; assembly: GCA_903772945.1. Lineage (NCBI taxonomy): Eukaryota > Bacillariophyta > Bacillariophyceae > Naviculales > Naviculaceae > Seminavis > Seminavis robusta. The sequence goes on from CAICTM010000013.1 coordinate 177,394, forward strand.
CTTGTTGGGATGAATGCTGGAGTTGGCCATCTTGAAATGCTTCAATGGGATCGATCCAATGGCTGCCCTTGGGAAGGACATAGTTTGGAGTTAGCAGAAAGGTTTGGGCACCCTGAAGTCTGGGCTGCGATGGGCTCGTGACGATTTGCTGCCTACTAGCTACTGGAGGACTGTGTTGATGGACTGTGGGAGGATCACGATTTGGACAAAGAACCATTCTGTCAGAGCTACCGTACCATGTAGCCTACCTGCTATGGTACCGGCCAACCTACATGGCTCAATGTCATGATGAGTGAGTGACGAGTCAAAGTAGACTAGATGCGAAATTGCCACACTGCTATTATGCTGCTACCTGGAGCTACGGTACGGTATGTTACCGGAGCTACCGGTACCTCGTACCGGGGTACCGGTACTGTACTGGTGGGTTGGGCCTGTGCATCTGGATTTTATAAAATCCCTAAAAGCTAACCCTACGTAACTATATGTTATTTTGGTGGGGTTTGCCGTTGAAAACCAATGACAATTCGGCGCCCATGGCACACATCCCCTTTCAAACAACAAACTTTACTGCCTAGCTACCGGTATCATAGAACTTCTCTGACCAGAGTGACAGCAACATGAGGGCCAAACAAAGCGATGATGAAGAACTGTCGGGAAAATCAAAGGCAGAAGAACCGGAATTAAGTGTCCATGACAAAACAACCACACAGGACAGCACAGAAAAAGACAAGAAAAAGAAGGAAGAGGTGGATGATGAGACCGCAGCAATGGAGGAAGACGCCAAGAGTACCGATGAAGACAAGACCAGGTCCATTCGCGCCAGAAAAGCTCTCTTTGCTGCGATTGAAGGAGGCGCTGGAGAGGAGGACTTGGACGAGGAAGGGGATCCGCTGACACATCGTCCTTTGGTGCGTCTGTTTGAATCTGCGAGAGAATATCGCAAAATAGACCCCAACTCCACTGCCCGTGACAACAAAGATTTGCTGTTTGACGTTGTCAAGGGTTTTCACAAGGGTCACGCTCGCCGACTCTTTGCGGCCTTGAAGCCGATTGTCCAGCAAGTCGTCGATGGTGAAACATACGTTCCAGAGTCAATCTATCATGACGACAACAGAACCTTGAATACTGCCGACGACAAAACCTTGGCACCCGAGGACATTATTCCAGATGCACGGTCGTCCGAGGCACTCTCCTTTCTCTTCTACACGGCTCGCATGCTTCAAATTTACCTGGACGGAGTAGTACAAAAACAATCCAAAAATTCGCGGCGAAAATCCTTGGCAGGCCAAGAACTACCCGTCATTACGGAGGCCTATGATGTTGCAAATGTCTTGCATGATGTTTTGCTCAAATTATTTGAGTGCGGACCAGACGCGGTTCCTGTCGAAAGTGCCGTGTTGACCCTCTGCGAAAAATGGTGGCATGCCAACGCTTATGGCCGCGATGATCTCATCATGTCTGTCCTGCCGCTGTTGCTAGTCAAGGCCTACGGGACGGAACAAAAACCTCCACAAAAGTCAGATTTGAAGCGATTGGTCAAACTGCAAAATGCCTTTTCCTTTGTGGATTGGGAGGATGAGCGTAGCGAATTCTTGCGTGGTTTGGTCCTCAAGGTGGCATCGTCGCCTCTGTGTCTCAAACTAACGGAAGGCAAACGCTTTGTGGCTGGATTGTTTCTTATTGATTCAATTCTGATCCGCGACTTGCATCAATCCATTCGAGCTCAAATTCCAGATGCCAAAAGACCCATCTTGGAAGCCTACGGAGAAATCTACAAGAGGGCGTGGAAAGATGCGGCATCCAATGACAGCAAAGACACCGATCAGTGCCCGGAGGACATCCAAACGGCCATTGAACAAGATGTACTGCAGGATTACATGTACGCCATTCTTCACATGGAAAAACCAAAAATGACAAAAGCTTTGATGGTGGTACTGGAACCATTTCACGAGGGCAAGAAATCTAAGGACGTGGAGGCCCTCTTGCATCGAATGTATGGCCCCATTCTGTGGAGAGCGCTCAGTGCAACCCACCCACAAGTGAGAATGAACGCTGCAAAGATACTAGGCGAGGTGTTTCCTCTTCACGATCCCTCGCATCTGCAGCCGGATGCTGATTTCAAACGGGCAGCCGACGCTCTAAAGGCGCTTTTGGACGATGGGTGCCACAAGGTGCGAGTGATAGCCTCAGGAGTTGTGGCAAAGGTATTGGGCACCTATTGGGACGTGCTCTCCACAGATCAGATTCGCATGCTGTTGACTAGTGAGTTCCCAAGTAGTTTTCATTTTGTATGTATTTTCTCCTACGTGTATTCTAAACAAGTTTGCTCGTTGCACTTCATTTCAGGGGTCATGTCGCGACACACGTCGGATGCGTCCTCCTGGCAAGTTCGGGCTGCGGCACTTGATGCGGTTTCAGTGCTTTTGGATTCGCCCCAGTGTCATGCAGTTCTAAGAGGCTTGCTCCCATCGGTGGCAAATTTGATCCACGACACCAACAAAACTGTACGACTAGCAGCTGTCAACCTGCTGCTAAAAGTCAAGTCTGTTCGTAGTATCAAGTACTATCACGTGGTGACATCTGGCCATTTGAAAGCTCGGTTGGAGGATGAAGGACACCAAAGCAGCAGGACGAGCAATAGCTACAATCCACTCGACTTTCATAGTCCAGTCGCATCGGGGTTGACCAAACTAATGCTCAACTCCTTTGTTCCGCAAGGGGAAAACGTGTCGGCAGTGGATCAAATCACGCGAACTCTTACCTTCATGTCTGGAGATCAGGGGGCAGCGCTAGTGTTCTTTGCCAATCTGGCGGATCATCTTCCCATGTCAGCCATTGCAAAACTTGCTGTCATGCTGTTACGATGTTTGATATCAGTAGTGGAGACCGAGAAGCAACGCGCCAGCACCTCCAAACGACGCCGTTTAAATGATGTACAGAGTGATAGTGAGAGCGAAGAGGAGGGGGAAAGTGAGAGCGAAGTACTAAAAGCTTCAAACACTGCGTTGATGGCCACGATAGCCGATGTCATTGCTTCGTTGTGGGAGAGTATCGAGGCAGATTTGGACTACGAAGACGACACCGGCAGTTTCTTGATCGGTGCGTTCAATGGCGACAGGCTGACAAACCTGCTAGATTTCTTTGAGAAACAGGCCGCCAGTGAGAAAGACTCGAAAAGACTACACGATTACGACCGAATCAGTGCCGCGATTCATCGGTGTGCGGGGTTCCTTGAAGCCGAGGACACTGAGAGTCTGTTTTCTCATGTAAAGTCTTCCTTGAAGGACTTATCAAACCAGGAGCGGAGACCAGAGAATCAAGTTCAGAAAGCGTCGGATCACATTGCGCTTCTGAGTCAGTGGAATATGATTGAGGACGTTGCGGTTTCATTAGCTTCGTCCATCTTGTCAGGGTTTGACGAAGAGCAGTGTGGCGACAATTTGCTATCTCCAGAGTCAGTTTCTGACAGTTCGAAAAAGAGGAGCAGCTCCGCGAGAAAGAAAGCAGCTTCGGACAAACGGTTGGTCCCAATGTTGAATCCAGATTTGGCTATCGATGTTTTCCACGCAATCCTGAACGGGGCTGATCCAGGCAACCAAGCGGCTCGGACGTCCCTGTTCTTGTCGATCGAGGCGAGAGAAGCAATCGAAGATGCACTCGATCAAGCAACCGCTTTCACAGGTCGAATTCTGAGAGATACATCGTTGGTAAGCCGTTCATGGCAGTTGCACGGAAGGATATTGCATGAAATCGAATCATCTCACTGTTGCTCGGTTTCTATTCCCAAGTTTCAAAATCATGATCTCGAAGAGCGCTTGAGCTTCATCATCAAAACATTTGATGCCTTTGCTCGCTATTCGTTGCACAAGGCTTCGTTTGACGCATTGGAAGAAGGCGATGCGACAAAATTCAACTTGGAAGCGGAACATTTGCTAGATTGGACAAGCCAGAATGTTGTCCCCGCCATCCAGAAAGCTGGAAGGGGCGTTTCGCTGCAAGAACTTGATTTGTCACGCATCTCGTTTGTCAATGATTCGATGGTGTCATTGGATTTAGATACCACCCTGGACGGCGAGGTAGCGTCGCCACAGTTGACGCCTCTGGGTCCCCCCCGAAAGAAAAGCAACATGAGCACTACGCCCGAAAGACTTGACGGTGCGTTTGAAGGGGTTGCGAGGGAACGCCGCAAATCTACCCGCAAGGACAGCAAAGTCATCCCCGGAGACGCGGCTTTGCTCAGTCTGAGGTGTCTATCAACGAGCCTTCTCCAGTCTTCCTGTTTGGTGTGCTGCGAGTGGCTGTCCATCGGAGCTGGCCCCGGGACAAAGAACATTTCAGAGAAGGCCAATCAGTGGATCGCCATCTTTGCACCAGAGGACGAGGATGAGGAGGATCGGGGCGGTGTGTTGGTTGAAACCTTTGTCGATCTCTTACCATCATTTGCCAAGCTCGCGATTACTTTGGGCGTCCGCGCCAATGACTACACATTCTTCCAGCAGTTCGTGGCACAGTGCGTCGCGGTATCGGATAGTATCGAGAACAGCAATGATCAGGTGGAAAAATTGGTCATGGATCTATGTTCAAAGCTTTTGAAGGCCAGGCCAACTGAGGGCGAGACGCCTGTCGCTAAGATTGTTCCTATTGTCCTCGCAATCGCCTACGAGGTTGCCCGAGCTGGTGCGTCTGGAGATCTGGACGAACTCCCGTCTACGATGCAAGACGTAGTCTGCGACAGCAACCAAGGCCTTATGATCGGTTCCGCCCTTCAAGCTGTCTTGTTGCATAAGCATGGAAGCCTGCTCCTGGCGCAGAAGGTAGCCGAGAGCTTCTTCAATCATGTCCGTCCTAACACCAACACGGGCAAGGGAGGGGGAAACGATGAGGAAAACGTGTGCGCAGAGAATGAAAACGCGGCAGTAGACAAAAACGAACCCGTTGAAACTAGCAAAGACGGCGAAGGAGAAGGGGGGACTGAAAAAAGAGACGAGGCAACGACGGAATCAGGCGAAGCAAGCGAAGATGACAACAAAGAGAAATCGGAGGAAACAGAGAATCTGGAACTGATCCTTCTGTTCGAGGTTCGTTGTCTGTACCTCATTTCCGACTCAGGCGCTTGCAGGAAGGAAAAGGCCATGAAAGAAATCGTGCGTGATTTAAAATCGAACCTTGACAGCGTGGACAAGGTTGTATTGCCCGAAGGCAGCCCGGTTTATGATATTCTTCAGGAGATGACGCATGGACTCGATTAGTCAGTGGGTACGGTACCTCTCGTTGTACAGTGTAGTGGTAACTTGTAATGGGGATTCAGGAAACGCTGAACTTTGCAATCTGTAGGTACGATGTATGATTCGTCTTCGACGTTGAGGCTCCAACGACTTCGCAGGCAACCCGATGGCTTTGCTCGCAACCAGCTATCTACGTGTACCGGTACGGTCCTTGCCAGGGCAACATTTAATGTGGAAGGACATTATTTACAATGGGTATGTACAAGATTGAACGTTCAGTTCCTCACGACTTGTAGTGTCGTTGGGTGCTACCATCGATGCCTGCAAAGTCGACGTACGCCAACAAGTTGTAGTTGTGCACGGTCCATGGACTGCGAAGCTTATTGTATGCGCGTTGTTCGATGTTTCTAATGGCTGGTGTGCGTGAAGGAGGCTAACAAGTGAGGACCCCAGCATCCGGTACCGTATACCCCTTCATCAACCAAACAGGGGCATTATTTACCTGCAACCGTCAAGCGTCCAGCAAAGACATCAGAAACCTCTTTAACGGATCGGATCACACCGTCGTCTAGTCCCAAACGCATGCGTATCACGTCACGTTCACTCCTAAGACAAAGAAGGACAAGTAAGTTAGCATCATCCCATGAAGAAACAACTTTACGAGCGATCTGTACGGCTTACGGTGACAACTCTGTCGCCATGATGTTCTCTAGGCACTGCCTTAGCAGAGACCGTTCAACGTGATCCTCGGGAAGCGGTTCATCACTATGTCAGCAAAGCACTGTTAGGTTCTCCTGTGTAATCGTCGCGCTGGTAATGACAAACGATGCATGCCAAACTTACCAGGCAAGCAACGAAGCCAGGGAATAGTCGCTCTCGCCACCTGCGCTTTCCACTCCACCAGCTTTTCCAGCTCCAAGGCTTGCCGCAGTGGCCAGGGGCGAGTCGAGGGAAGCCAATGGTTGCGTCATCCGCAGCGCTTTGATCAATCGTTTCTCAGTAACGCCAAGGTCATCCGCCAGTTTTTCCATGGAGGGTACGCTTCGATGGGTCCTAATGTAATGCCGCACTCGGTTGATGTAGTTCCTTTTGATTTCGTAATGTTGCGTGGGCAATCGAATTCCAGATGAAGATTCAAGCTGGAAGATTCTTCGGACTCTATTGTTGATCCACGCAGTAGCGTAAGTCGAGAACCGGAATCCTCGGCCGGGATCAAAGCGAATAGCGGCCTCTTGCAACCCAAGTACACCTTCTTGGATAGCTTCGTCCAGGGTGGGTCGACCAACAATGCTGTTGGCCCCTCCTCCATTGTACGCTCGTACCAAAGAAGATGACTGAGGTTGATCTCCAACCCAGCGCTTTGCAATGCTCGTGACAAGCTTGACATTGCATCGAATGAGCTTTTCCTGTGCCATGGCTCCCTCGAGAAGAATCGTTCGGAGCTCTGTCCTTCCTCCTGGAATACCCAATTCGTTGCGAATGTCTTCATCCGTCAAACTATTGTCCGTGGAAGAAGACAGTGGTGGTGCTGCCTGTTGTCGATCCATCTCCAAGACATCATCCATCCAGGACTCGGGTGTGTAAGGCGCTGGCTTTTGAGGTTGTTGCTCAAAGATGAGACTATCAAATGTCGACATTCCAAAGGCTTCTTCTCCTTCAAAGGGAGTCCCATCTGGGTAGAAGAGTTCCTCCTCCTGGGAGAACAACATTTGTCGCTCCATGGCTTGGCCTGCTGTCGTGCCATACAACAAGGGATGGTTTGCGGCATCCACGTGGCTGCTGCTGCTGCTGTCCAACCCGTATACACTCAGGTTCGTATAGTCATCCTCACTGTCATTGCCAAATTGCTCTTGGTGGAGTTGTCGTTTGATGCTTTGCTCTTCCCACCAAGACACTACGGCTTGTTGGATTTGAATGGCACGTTGCACTTGTGCTCCCAGCACCAGTTCTTCTTGTTTGGATAACAGCTCGTGTTCCAACATGCCAGTATTGATAGGCGAATAATTATCTGCTGCAGCAGACGAAAGAGCGCCTTTGTTCTTGCCCCTGCGGGTCTTTGTCTTAGTTTTCTTGCTGACTGCTGCAGCGCCAGTATCAGTAGCCGACGCCGCCAATGTGGTGGACGTGGTAGTCTTGGCAGTGCGCCTCGCAGTAGTAGAAGACTTTTTGGATACCTTTGGTTTCTTGGCAGCTGTGGTGGGAGTCGAGGAAGAAGCTGCGGCCTTTCGGGGTCTCCCACGGCCTCTTGGCTTTGGTCGGCCGCTGTCCAAGCTGTCTTTGGGAGCATACGAGAGCCGTGTTCGCTGTTGTTGTTGTTGTGTGACTGGCAATGTGGAAGTAGCCGAAAAGGCCTCAGATGGACCAATGCTCGACGAGAGCAAGAGAGTCGCCGCCAGAATGGATCTGGTACTGGTATAAGTCATAGTAGTATTGCTGTGGCTATATAATGGTCTTCTTCTGTCTCTTGGATAAATGATCTTGGAGCTCTGAAAGAATGCTTGTTTGCTTTGATTGATTGATTGCTTCACTCAGTGAATGTTCCGGTAGACCAGCAGTGGCATTGGTTGTCGAGTGAAAGAATTCTGAGAGTGCAATATCTTGCGAAACAGATGGATATACGGTAGCTGGCTTCGGTAGTACAACCAATGCTGCGGCGAGAAAAAGAATTCTTTTCTTCCTTTGTCAAGATGGAAAAGATGACAGTAGTGTGCCGACAGGATTGCTGTCTCGACAGACTTGACTTGACTCTTGACTCCACTACAGTATGTGTATACTGTTGATACCCAAAAAGTTCTGATCGGTAGGTGCCAGAACCCCAACTTATTATTGTGTGTGTCAAAACTTGCTTCAACCTCCACAAGAGAACTGGTTAACGAGGTACCGGTAGGTAGCGAGGTAACAAACGGGGCAATGGCAACAAGAGACTGACTTCCAGCACGACCCCACCACACACTCTTCTTCTTCAAAGCCGACGGCGAGCAATTAATTGGTTGTCGTCACAACAACAAGCAGCATCAAGGAGACGTGTTGCATGGCGCTGAGCACGGTAGAAAGATCGAAGCAGCTTGCGGGCGGACATTCACATTGCCGAATTCGACTATCTCATTGGTTCATTTTGTTGAACATGTCCACGTGGTTATTACGTAGCTTTGGTACCAGGCGGTATCTTATTAGATTCTGTGGTAACTCGTGTCTTTGCATTCCGTTGCAGTTGTGTTAGTCATTGGGCAACAAGCATTTCACGGTTGCTATACAAGTACGCGTAGTAGAATCAAATTATGGGTATTGTATAACATTCTTTGGTTACATAATTTTTGTCAGGTGATGGTATAAGTTTACTTGAGACGCACATTTGCTTTCAGGAAACGTTCTGAGAAAGTGGCGAGGTACGACTGTACCGGTATCGTGCCGCAAGAATGATGAAACTCCCCAAACTAGACTAGCTAGGCTACAGGATGCCATTCTGCCTCTGGCCAATCTCCAGGCCTTACTCTAGGACCGGATCTCCTGAGCCAATTCCAGGCCCCATTCAAGGACCAAGTCCATGCCAAACTACAGGTCCCACACCACAACAAATCTTTGTTCTCTTGCTTAGTGAGTCGGGTGAGGCAGCACCTGAGTACCGGTATACCTTCAGTTAGTTTCGGTGGACGTCTACCTGTATCACTGCGTGTCCCTTGGTTGAGCCCAAGAACGCTAGATCGTTGAGGGTAATTCCCAGATCTGGTACTAGTAGAGGAGTCGCTCAATCAAGCTGTTGCTTCATGAAGAGGCAGAACAACAGCATTTGGGGAAAGAAGCTCTGTTGGGGAGGCGGAACTGAGACCAGCAAATTGTTCGTACTCCAGCTGCCAACGAAGAGAGCCTTCACCTCGCAGGCTTTTAGTCTCTAAACCTACTAGAGAAATGGGTAAATTCTCCCTCCAAAGATGAGATCAAGTGGGTTTGACAGCTGAACCGTTTTATTTTACTTGCTCTGGCCGTTTCGTGCTGACGAAAGATCGACGTCTCGATCCCACCCCCAACTTGCAAGCAAGCAACAGACACAACAAGTCTCCTTCACCCATGGTCCATCGAACACTAGCTAGCTGACTAGCCTACCGGTAGTAGAGACAAAACAATAGTGGAAGACATGTCCCGTCGTTTTGACTTGGAATGCAAGGGTGTTGTATTGTCCATGGATGAGAAGTATGGGTTATCTATTACCGACAGCAAGCCGTTGCCTCTTCGCATGCCTGCTCCCCCTTCCAATCAACGGGATGCGCGACGACAGTTGGGTTCCTTTCTCCGCAATGGACGCATGGAGAGTCGATACTCGCAAGAACACCATGGTCGCATCTCAGACATTCTCCAGACGTACCCAGCCTTGGCGACCACGCTGTTTGGCAATCGTCGTCATGATCGAGCTCTGCCATTCCATCACGTGGTAGGGGCCAAAGGTGTGGCCTTGTCGCTGCTGCAAACTCTATTACGACAGCATCCACAAGCCATTTACGAATTTGGTGGGCAAGGTGGCTTGCTGCCATTACATTATGCATGTCATGCGTGTGCCGATGCCACAGTCATTCAATGGCTGATCGAACAGAATCCCCAGGCTGTCACGACACCTTGTCAATCCAATAAAGAACGATTGCCCCTGCACTATGCCGTCACCAAATACAATACATCCTTGGAAACACTCAGTTTGTTGGTTCAGGCATGTCCCGATAAAACAGCTTGTTGGACAACCCAAGACAATCGAGGTTTTTCCGTCTTGAATTTGGCGGTTCTAGAGTCCTGCAAGCCTTCCATGGTAGAACATCTCGTCCGTCTACTGCCATCAACAACAGAAACACCGTTGGATTTGCATCTGAAACTGTCGTCATCCGGGGATGTCTACAAAGTGAATTCGTCAGTGCTCGAGTCATCCTTGACCATGGTGCTACCTCATGTGACCAGAGTTACCTGGGATCTATCCAACTCCTTCTGGCGCAACAGCAACAGCAACAGCAACAACCAACACAATTTTGTCATTATTCAATGCCTACAGAATTGGTACCTGTATCCCAGCTCTTGTGATGATGATACTTCTCTCAGCTATTGTGCAAAGAGGAGAAAAAGAGCTTCACTGCGCGTGATCACGCCAAAAACCACGAATGACAATCAACCTTGGGATACTGTTGTCAGTTTGCTGTCACCTCCAGCTGGAAAACCCATACTGCGTCACCTGCAGTTGGGGCCCTCTCATGACGTTGGTCATCACCTACTCGACGCCAGTAACCTTTGGCAAATGTGTTTGCCGTTGCAGTTGGAAACAATGGAATTGCAAGAAGTGACATTTAATTGTCAGTCGTTGGCCAACTTGTTGGGTACCTTGACAACGACGTGGGGTAGAAACCAACAGGAAAGCAAACCATTGCGGGGCCTCAAACTTACATTGGCGCAACTGGAGGATCAAATTGGAATGCCAGATGCTCGATGGGATCTGAACCGCATTTCTGCACTGAACAATGGCATGAACAATCCATGGAGACATTCTCAGTTAGAGAGGTTGTCCTTATGGAATTGTTTGATCCTAGAACACCATATCCTTCGACGACTGCTCCTTGAAATATCACACATGCCAAGGTTGACGCAACTGGAAGTTGTTTTTCGTAGTCACGTTCACCCCACATCCGCGTCCTTTGAGACGGAAGAGGAAGAAGAACTGTATTGGCAACGATACAGTGCTCGATCAGAACCCATGTTTCATGAAATCGATAACGCCAATGTCACACCGGAGATTGTCACTATCTTGCGTCAAGGCAGATTGCAAGCCTTGACACTGGAAGGTCCAAGTGTGGATGTCGAAGCACTGGCCGATGTGTTGCTACCGGTACTACCACCCCGCAATGACAATAACGACGCAGTGCAACATTCGTCGCTACAGAAACTTTGGATACCTTCCAGTCTCGACGAGAACTTGCCCAATTTGAAGGCGTTCAGTAACCTTCTCGCCAACAATTTTGCCATTGATAGTGTCGTCATCCCAAAGGAGAAACCCCATGGCGGGGATGTGCGACCCAATGACGAAGAACTACGTCGACTGGAGCAAAAGATTGTCTACTTTGCAGCCCTCAACCGCAGTGGGCGGGCACAAATTGTCGATGGTGGTAGGCATCCATCCATGGCAGACTTTGTCAAGAGATTGGCATCCATAGGTGTTGACGACGTTTGCATTCACAGTGACACTTGCCATCCAGGAAATGTGGAAGTCTATCAAATCCTTTACGGAGTGCTACGATTTGCGCCCGGCTTGTGGTCGTCTTGAACCTAAGAATTGGAAATGGAACAAGCAGCGTCGTAAAATAGCAATCGAGATTTCGCACCGCCGCTAGTCTTTAACACGTGAGTAACATACACACCGTCACTAATGGTTCTCCTCCAGGGGGCTGTGTACTCGAATGTCGCATCAACAAGCCTCCGCTGCGGCTGCCTGCCTTCTGCCAGAAACTCTGAAATATATGACTCAAGAAGGCAGTGACCCTATCCATTATGGCTCACTGAGTCTATGCATCTTTAGAAAAACAGCTTTTATTCTACAATTCTCACTCTCCTCATTGCGTAGCGGTCACTTCCGTTTGGCGGTGGTGCTGGGCCACTTTCTTCGCTTTCGTCGTCACTCGGCAACGTCATAGTCGACGTTGGGTATATTGCCATGAATGAACCAACGTCCTCCGAAGGCTTTTGCAAGCCATTGCTAGTTTTCAGTGTCTTGTTCATTGCCAGCTCCAGTTCAACTTCTTCCTCGTCCGCAACATCCCAGTCATTTTCGTTATCAGAATCAAAGCTATCATGAGCTTCACGTTTTTCTGCTCGGCGTCGGTAAACGACCAATCCAATGATTAGCAGAGCCAAAATTAACATCATAAGAATCCCTGTCACTGCCCCAGGATGTCGCTGGCCCCAGGACGATTCTTCCGTGGCCGCGCCGCTTGCCGAAGCTGCAATGTTTTCATTTCCTTCTGTGCATCTATTGTTGATGCAGACAAATGGTGGTCCCCCACAATGACAATCCTTGGAACAAACCCCTCCGTCTGGAACTGCTTGAATGCCAGATGGCTCATAGTAGAAGTCATCAATGACCACTCTCACTTCATGTGTATCTTCGAGCCCAGCTGGGGGAGAGGAACCGAACAGGTGCCAAAGATTGATGCGTACCTCCACATTGGCTGGCATGCACTGTGTGTAGTCAGGTTGACCAGAATCCAGAGCATCTTGTGTTGAATAAGTGAAGGTTTGCCCACCACCAGCACTTGAAGACCATGTAATCTCAGCTGGATTCCAGTCAAACTCATATGTATTCGGGGCTTGCTTGTAGGCTGGTACAGTGGGTGAAGAACCACTATAGAATCGATACTTTTGGGGTGATCCTGGCGGCTGAACCAAGAACTGGACATCTTCATTGTTGGGGATATTCCATTGGGATATCTCCACATCTACTTCATGCATCCAATTCTCTTCTGCTCTTTTGCTGAAGTCTTGTGTATCGTCCCATGTAAAGAGCCCCAAAATGACACTGATAGGGAGCCGATTGCTGACGATAGTGTTGGTGACAGTATCACGAACTTCGATGGTCTTCACGGAAAATCTGTAGGTTCCATAGTCATAGTAGTCGTTGGGTTCTGGAAGCAGAATGCGCACTTCGCTGCCCGACCATCGTCCATCAGGTTGTCTGCCCATTGTCAGGGTTAGTTCCGAGAGGTCATTGCTGACTGAAACCGCCTCCTTTGTAAAAAGATTATCAGATGGCCCACATTTATCCCCCTCTTTGACTTCCACCCAATAGTTCCCAAAGACGTTGTTATATATCGTTCTTTCTTCAAAAGGAGGGTAACAGTACAATTCCATCGGAGGTGAGTGGAGTGATGTCTCTTCCTCTGTTTCTACTGCTTCCTCCTGCTGCAGCGATGAATTATCCGGTGGTGGACCCTGTAACGTTGGCCTCTCCAGCGATTCCTGAGGCGTTTCCTCAGGCGTCGTTTCTTGTGGCTCTTGCTCTTCTGGATCTTCGGGAGGTGGTTCTTCCTCATCCTCCACCTGTTCCTGCGGTTCCTCCTCTTCTGTTGGTTCTTGCTCCGGCTGCATTTGCGGTCGTGGTCGTGGCCGAGGTTGTCCATCATCTCCCTGGTGGTTGAATCCTGAACCACCCCTCGTGCAAGAGTCTGGGTTGCAGGCACCGCATTCCTGAGGAAACTCCTCCCCTCCTACGCGACGGCAGGCTTCCTGCTCATTGGTGTATACATTGGCATGTTGCTCCAGGAGGTAGCCAATTCTAGAACCACAAGAGTATAGCCCGGCAATGGTATCCCAGACATTGGAGTCACATGAATCACAGCCACAGAACGGAGCGATTTTGGGTGCCAGTATGCCTTCTGCCGGTTCTATTGGCTTTTCCGCATCAGGATCACAGTTGCCACATATATGAGGGAATTGAGACTTGGCCACAGTGCGACATGCCTTGCTGGACGCATAGTTTCGCTGCTCGATCAAGTATTCGATGCGATCCCCGCATAGATAACCCTCTGCATCGGTCGACCAGTCCAACACACAGTAGGGACCACAGACGTTCCAAGGATTCATTTTGCTGGATCCGGTAGCCGGTGCAACTCCCAAAAGGAGCGAACATACCGTCCAACAGAGCCCAATTCGACGGAAATTTGTCATTTTCCTTTTGATTGTGCCTTTATCCAAACGAACCCAACCTTTTTTGGATCATCCGGGTTTTGTGCCTCTTTTCCATGGACACATTCCAAAAGTAGACAGGTCTACATCAAGTAGATTCATCCCGATCAATCAAGGACTAATGACAACTGTTGTTCTGGATTATGCTCCCTTGCTCTCTATGAGACGCTAACGGATTTGTATATATTTGTTGTTTAGTATTCATGTTAACAACGGCTAATTCTCATAGCCAAATTTTAACCAAGATTTGAGCTCGATCTCTCGCGTCAATTTGCCCGTTGCATGACTGAATGTCGCCGAGTGGTCACCCAGCAGAGCTATCTGGTTAACCAGTTGTTGGTCAGCGGCCGACTTGCATTTGGATTCCCAAAGAAGAGAGCCCACCACCCCCTGTCACCTCTAGTAGAGGACCGGTCGTGTTGTACCTCAGTGGAACCACACTCATACCGTACGCTGTACTCACCAAAAGTCGAGGCTTGCTGTGCTGGTCGGCATGTTATCAGCAAATGGGTCTGATGAAAATCTGCTGCCTTATGTGCATGTCAGTGCGTACTAGTATTGATGATGAACTGCAAGGCCCCACTTCTGTTCCCAACCTGGATCTACACCTGACCCTGAAATGAGAGCAAAAGTCAGCCCCACTTGGTTCAGTGTCAGGCCTTCCGCAGATCCCACTACTAGTACTGGACCAACACTCAACCCAACTCATACCACTAACCAACTCCGCTAACACTAGAACCATACCGGGCCTGACTCGACTCTGACTCCCCGATCAATTCATGGACCCATCCTACCGGTACTAGCCGGACCTGGACCTAACTAAATCTGGCCCAACACCCTGGCTGTCACTCCAGGACCAACCCCAAGGCCCCTCCGCTCCTATCCACAAGCACAAACCCACAACATCATAAAATTTAATCTGCACCGCACGATGCACGATTGTGTCATTCGTGCGCCCCAAGAACTTCTAAGAGGGCTCAGTCACGAGCGAAACTGCACTCACCCGAGGACCGCGACGAGGATTCTCAGATCTCATCACATCTCACATCTCCTGCAGATCTCCATCTCCACCAAAGGTCTGTTTGCTCTATAACGACAAGTACCCTTTTGCCATCACCGTTGCGTTATCAAATCATTTGTGAATCTTGCTCCATGGCATTCGGTTTCCTCCTCTACTTGTGGTTTGTTTTCCTCTTGCATTTCCAACTCTCGGCAGCACTGGCTTCGCAAAACGGCCCATCAGGAAAAATGAGCGGAACAACGACCAAAAAAGAGCCTCCCATGATCGAGTATCCATCGCTCAGTAGTATCCCCTTAAAGAGTGCCCAAGATATTGTCTGGCAGATGCTGATGCACGCAGCACATGAAAACGACCTGGAGCAAGTCAAGGCCAATTCCTTGCTCCAGCCGTACGCCCAAGATTTTGGACAACAGAAGGGAGATATTGGCGTTGGTGCCATCACCAAGAAACAAGAGGATGACGAAGTAGTTCCTATTGGAGCTGCATGGGTACGATTCTTGCCAGGAGTTGGATTTGCCACGGCGCATTTGAAGCAAAAAGACGGACATGATAATGATAACAAGCCAGAGTTTCAGATGGTGCTGGAACTTCCGGAATTGGCGATTGCCTGCCTTCCAGAGTATCGTGGAATGGGAGTTGGATCATCTCTGTTGAAACGCCTGTTTGAGGTTGTCCAACAAGAAAAAGGAGGCTACAAGGGCATTTGCTTGAGTTGTCGATCCGACAATCCTGCTTTGCGGCTGTATGAACGGGTTGGCTTTGTCAATGTAGAAGGGTCGGAACTGACAAATCGAGCTGGAGGGACCTCGTTGACCTTGATGTACCTTTTTGACAAGAAAGAGTAACTAGAAACACAGTTCTGTGATCACATATATATCGTTGTAATACATGTAGAGGACAAACAGACGTCCTGCGATGCTTCCTGTAGCTACTACTACTGTAGCTAGCCAGTCACAGGTAAAGATGAAGATCGTCCAGCCCAAAGCTTGCGTTTTACAGAAAAGTGTGCGGGGACAGATTCATACAGTAGCACAAGGATCTAGACTGCCGGTATAGTAGCACCTCGTGTGCCCTCTGCCATCCTAGAACATTGCTGGTGATGTCGGCTGTGGAGGTACTACCGGTACACTGTGGCCCTCTTCTCCAAGACTCTCCTCGCTGTGCTACCACGCAGTTAGCTGCGACAATAGTTAGTTTGTACCGGTACTCATTCAATCAGCACGAGAGACTTGTATCATATCAATACAAACTATTAGCTAGACTTGGTTTGTTTTTAATAAACTACACGTAGAATCTTGTAGAGGCATGATGATAAGGAAAGCTTGCCGTGGTGCGGTGTGGAATAGAGTTTCATGGTTGGTTGTTGTACATACAAATAATACAATGATGTGTGCTGTTGTTGCTGTAGATGAAATGCAATACAGTATATTTGCGGATAGCTGTTCTTCTGAGTCAACGTCGGGTCGAATCGAGTCTGCTCTGTTCAGTCCAATCAAAAGGACAGCAAACAAATCAAGACAAAGAGGGAGAGACCTAAGAGAAGCCGTGACAAAAAGACGGTGGAATCCGGATCTTGATCCAGTTCAGTAGCGGTGGGAAGATCCGCTCGTCGTTGTGGATAGTGCAAGGAAGGGACGCCTTCTTGTTCGGCGGCTGGATTGTTATTGTGGTTGTTGTTGGAGCTATTGCTATCAGTAGCTTGAAGTAGAGTTTGATGCATAGCCAACACCAATCCATAACTGAGCGTGGCTCGTGCGAAATGATGGGGATTGGGTCCATTGCTTCCGCGCGACGCAGGAGACGTCCCACGTCCATTGGTTGTGGTGTCTGCGGATTGTCGATTGGGGACAGGACGAGTGGGGACAATGGTGGTGGAAGTAGTGGTCATGTCATCTCGGCTTTCTGTCCGTCGTCGCTGTCGAAGACCATCCGGAGTGGTGGTGATGGTTCTGGGAATCATCATGACATTCTCACTTCCTTCCTCGTCGTCATCCCCATCAATATCCAGTCCCATATTGCCCTCTTCCGATAGATCGTCCCGTGACAGAGAAGGTGGAGATTCTTGTCGTTGCTCTGGACTTTGCTGTTGTTGCTGTGTCGTTTCTTGTTGTCGCACATAAATGGGAACCACCGTCGGCAGGGCACAATCCGACTTGCAGACCGGACACACCCGACGAGACGTATCAGGAGCGCTTCCGGACGGTCGCATCCCCAAAGAAGTTCGCTCTCGGGGCGTCATGCCAGGAGAGAGCCAACGATACAGACAGGGCCAACAATAGAGGTGACCGCATCGTGTAACGACTGGTTCTGTCACCGCGTCAAGGCAAATGTTGCAACTGAATCGGGCATCTTGCTGAACTTGTACGGCAGTGCCATCGCCCATGGTAGACGATTGTCCTTCTTCAGTTGTTGGTTTGGGACTTACAACTGCACTAGTAGTCTCGGTTGGTACTCTCATCATGGTTGTCCTAGCTAGCTCTTACTGCCAATCAAGTGGTGCAAGTGGAACTGGGGAAAGATGACGAGGCGTCTGATGGCGATTGGGTGATTGATAAGGAGTTTGTTTGTTGTCAAGAAAAAAAAGAAAGAACAAGACGTTGACGAGCCCGGTTGAAGACCCGGAAGACCCGTCTGTCTCAGCTTGTGAGACTGCTCTCAGACAGGACCAAATGGGTGCATCATGACATCTGACAAGATATTAAATAGCACACTTGCTCTTACATGTTCCGGAACCTTCTCACAAATTGTGCAACGTGGTGCACATTGGAACCCTGACACTATCACACTCACATGAGGTTAGAGCTAACTTGTGAGAATCTTTCTCGCTTTTCCTCATGCATGTTTGTTCATGTACGGTTCGTACTATGGCTCTTGTCCTCTCGAGTTTAAATGCGTTCAAAAGCTACGGCTCTGGTACAAAATCGCTAGAAGCTCGCCAAATGACATCATCTTTATTTAAAGGAAACCTATATTATTATTATTATTCTTTCTTCTTTTCGTGCCTCCGTAACAGCACATCAATCGATCGAAGAGCACAACACCATGGCGTCCTCCTCTTTCCTCTTCCTGTGCTTCGCTCATGCATGGCAGATAACAATGTAGTAGCAGGCAACACTCTGTACTCTTCAGTAGCTGCTATTGGATGGCGTCGTTCGACTGCTCTAATCATCAAGTGCAAGGTCAAACTCGTCGACGTGTTCAAAAAGAAAACCAAAGTCCTCTCCTTCTTTCTTCTTTCCTTCGGCGGCGGGGGCATCGGCACGAGCGAACATACCAACGACTTTTGTCAATCCTTGACCAGTGACATTCTCAAAGGCTCCTTCGAAGGCAGAGTCGGTTGACTCGATGGACTCTCGAGCGGCTCGCTTCTTGGTTTCCTTCTTGGCTTCCATGATCTTGCGATTGTGCAATACACGGCTCTTAGCCTTATTCACGACTCGATCCTAGATAGGGTTTGAGTTCGACTCATGACTGAGTCTCTCGTGAATAGTTATTGAGACAGGGTTCTCAATGACCGCTCTAGTCATACTAGGTTGATGATGAAACATCGCTCTAGATATTTAGCCAGCGTGGAGTACTTCCACGCTGCTAGATCCATGCTAGACGAATCTTCCACGCGTTCCGTTTTAGGATCGTTGAGATACGTATGATTACTACCGCAACCTACTCTATCACACTTTATAGTCTCCCGCGGGAGACCAGATCTACGATCCTTTGATGGTGATCTCTCTCGTTGATTAGTTTTCATAGCTTTCTAATCTCTCTCATAACTTTCATTCTCTCAAACTCAAAACACTCGAAAGATCTTTACAATAGCTTTTAGCGTAGTGCATTTTGTTAACAAACACAATAGCTTTCAGCTACCCTCAACCTATTCCTTCACCATGAAGATTGCTCAAGGAAAGCATGCGTTCACCAACTTCGAGAAACAGTTGCGTGACAAACCCATTCTTCCTCTCGTCGACAATGATGAAGACGCCGAGATCGACGATTCTCGTGCAACCACCTACAAACTTCGCACCGTTCCTGCAGATGCAAACAGTGCCAAATACACCTTCAAGGTAGCCATCATCAATGGTTTCAACACTCCACGTCAGACCATCAAATGGGCTACGAAAATGGAGAAGGTCTTCGTTGGACTCAACCTTGCTAGTCCCGACGACAAACATCGCCTTCTCAAGGAGATGACTTCCAGCTCTGCGAAGAGTGCCTACGAAGCTGGGTGTGCAGGCCATCGTGCCGTGCGTCATAACGCCCTACGACAAATTGCTGTGAACGCAATTCCTCCACGCGATGTGACTTCTGGAGAAACCGAAGTAGCCTTCCAGGCTCGTGTCCAAGCCGCATGAGACGGTGCAGCGGAACCCGCTCTAAGCGATGCTGACATCACCTTTGGAATCAACACGGTTATCGAAGCAGCCTGTCCTTACAAGGCTCTCGAAAAACAGAAACGCTTCATGCGTCGCAAGATGCGTAAGCCTAGCGAGATGACAACTCGCGCCTACATCAACAACCTCACTCGGATGAATACCGATGAGCTTCCACGTTTGCCACCTTTCGGTGTCAATCAACAGTTGAACCAGGACGAATTCATCGACATCATCTGTCCTGGCATTCCTCGTTCCTGGATGCGCAAAATGGACGAACACGACTTCGATCCTTTCACTGCCGAGATGACAGCTCTCATTGGATTCTGTAAGCGCATGGAATCCGCTGAAGACTTTGACAAAGGTAGTGATGCCAAGCAAGCTCCTTCGAAGAAGAACAACAGCAAGAAGTACAAGTCTACTCGCAACAACGACCATTCTTCCAAGAGCGAAGA